>JANAVB010003600.1:14790748-14932472 GCA_029216955.1 Iris pallida
AAATAACCCTAATCGCGGCATGCAGAGGCGCTCGTCGTAGCCAGCATTCGTGGTGGAGGAGGTAGGGAGAGGTGCTGGAAAGTCAGGGACATCGTCTACAGCTTGCGGAGGCGCTCGCCATAGCCGGCATTCGTGGTGGTGCTACTGATGGCGGCCAAGCAAGGTAGCGGCAGGGATTCGGCTGGCCGGCAACGCGGGTATGGGGACACGGTGGGCATGGCCAGTGGTGCGAGGTGTCAAGGAACATAGCAGTGTTAGGGTTAGGGTGTTAGGTTTGTGGATTGGGGATTGTGTCCTGTAATCGTATCCGTGTGTTCGGACACAAAAATGATGGGTCAAAAATTAGTTTCTGTGGGTGGAACCGTGTCTAGGGTGTCGGACACGAAAGCAAAATGTATATGTAAAAATATAATCAAGTGGAAAGACACCCGGGGTCAGACCCGAGGCCGTCGCGGCTGACAAGGGGGAAGTGGACACGGACACGATACACGACACGATGATTGAAATATTTGTGGAGAAACCTTTGTGGGAAAAACATAGGGAGTGGAAACTCCCTTATATATAGGGATTGGAGACTCCTAGTTGGATAAAGATTAGAAAATTCAAACTCCACTAGATAATTCATATACTTAATTTAAACCGATATAAAACAAATTCAACCAAATCCAATCTAAATTAAAAGTATATAATCTTTATCTTTAGTTTAAACTATTTAAATCAAAATCAATCAAATCAAATCCCAATTTAAATTACACAAATAATTTTAGAATTATATTTTTATATATAAAAATATAATCAATAATTTTGAAAATCAAATTACACTTGAATTAAATTTCATGTACCTTGCATGTGAATAGAACTTACTATTTACAAAATTTTATTACCTAAATTATCACCTATACTTTTACAATAAATAAAATATTCGTTCTTATAATAAACTAAAGTTTGGAAGATAAAGTGCGACGCTTTAATATTAGAAGTATTTACTTATACTATGTTGTAGTAAAATATATATTTTCTATAATAAAACTCTTTGTGCAAAAATAAAATAAAATACTTTGTATATACATATTCGCACTCGAATCACAAATACCAAAATAAAACAATACCAAAATAAATTAATTATAAAAAATTAGTGAAATTTTAGGAGGTTTACATCCTACCCAACTTACAAGAATTTTGTCCACAAAATTAAGAAATAACTAGGGCAGATAGGTTTGAGAGGTAGAAGGGTTCTCGATAAGAAACACGATCAAAACATTGGAAAAGGAACATCGTACCATGAAATAGGCAACTTAAGAAATTATGATTTAGATAACTAGGAAATTGTGATGGTCGCTAGTTAATGCACAAAATAAGGATTATTAAGGGTTGAGAATAAGTATAGACTCGTGAGGCGTGGTTCCTTGAGAGAAAATTAGTCTCCTAGATTAGGTACGATCCAAGAAATGAATTCACTCATTCTCAAGTTTCAAATGATTAGAAGGTCATGATAATAGATATAGGGTCGAGGGAAGGACGAGTAACTCAAGACTAGGCTAACTATACTTGTGTAAATTGTTGGCCCATTCCATGGTCACACCCGATTTTAATAATCGACACGAACTTAAGTCAATACACAAAATATACGAACTGCTGCTAATCATTTCAGGATGTGCGAAATCAATATCAACAAGCGTACTACCGCATCATCAAGCACGTAAATCATCAATCTGAAGCTTACTTTCATTGAAATCCAGTCCGAGTTATTTTACAATTTATTATGTATTTTATCTTTATTGAGTCTAGGATATAAATTGTAAGATCGACTAGGTAATACTGGCTTAGGTTAACCTTAGTCCACTTTTCTATAAAGCCTATCAATTCATATTCCATCCACCAAAAAGTTCAATTTCATTTATGCAACATAATTTGACAAATGTTCAATATTTTTCTAGACAGAACTCAAATCGAGTTCGTCCCGAGTTCGGTCCGAACTCTGCCCGAGTTCGGTCTGTTTAAATTCAAATATTTCTTGCCTCCAAATTTGCATGCAACGGTCATATACGAAATCTTTGCATCAGAACTCTGCCAGAACTCTGCCTGAGTTCGGTCCCAGAAAATACCTATAAATAGAAGAGAGTTTTTTATTTCAAAACACTCATTCATTCTTTACCTTCTCTTCTCTATTCAATAAGTGTTTTCATCCGATCAAAAGTTTTCATATCACACCTACACTCCTCTTGGCCAAAAGCCAGTAATATCTATTTCGACCTAGAGACTTTTGGTTCTAAAGAGTTGTAAAGAGGTTGTTCAAAGTACAAAAATTATCTTTGTTGTGGAGCTGGTCGTGCGCTCGTCACCAAGCACGGTGTTGTGAAGTTGGTCGTGCACTTGTCACCAAGCACGGTGTTGTAAGAGACTGCAAGCTCTCAATTAGCTTGTGCCTTAGTGGATTAACATCGAGCAAGAGTACTCGAGACTGGATTAGTCATCTCAGATAGATACCAGTATACATCGCTGGGTCACTGAGTTTGATCTCTCTATCTCTTGCTTTATTTATTTATTGTCTCTTATTTACTGCCTAGTTATCTGTTTATAATTTTTAAATTAGTGATTATTTTTCGCTGCACTCGTACTCACTCTATTCACCCCACTTTAGAGGTGCTTAACGGTCCTACAATTGGTATCAGAGCAGGTTATATTCTAATATAACAAACCTCAGAGAGTATATGGCAGCCGTGAAATCAATATTCAACGGTGAAGGGCAACCCACAAATAGACCCCCACTATCTGATGGTACAAATTATACCTACTGGAAAACACGAATGACTTTCTTCTTAAAGTCTCTTGACTTTGATCTTTGGTCTATAGTTGTTGACGGTTATAAGAAACCGGCACCTACAGTAGTTGATGGCCAGCTTATAGACAAGCCTCATGACAAATATACAGAGGCTAAAAAAGCAAAGGCTAGTCTAGATGCTCGTGCCATCAACGTACTGTTCTGTGCAATTGACAAAACGGAATTCAACAGAGTTTTAACTTGTAAAATGTCTCACGAGATTTGGAAACTTCTAGAGGTAACTCATGAAGGTACTTCCCAAGTGAAGGAATCCAAAATCAGTAGACTAACACAGGAGTATGAATCTTTTAGGATGAAATCCGGTGAGTCAATTACACAGATGTTCACACATTTCCTTGATATTACTGATCCTTTGCAATCTCTTGGTAAGGATTACAGTAATCATGAGAAGATCAGAAAAGTGCTACGGGCTCTAACCAAGAACTGGAACCCGAAGACAACAACAATCATTGAAGAAAACGATCTCACCACTATGTCTCTGGAAACACTGATGGGCAAGCTCATGACCCATGAGCTTGATCTGTAAGAGTTTAAAGAAGCAACCCCAAAAGAAAAGTATATTGCCTTCAAAGCTCAAGCCAGAAAATCTATATGCAATGATTCTGACGAAGAGTCATCAAGTGGTAATGAACAAGCCCTACTAGTGAAGAACTTCAGAAAATTCCTAAAGTTTGAGAAATCAAACAGAAGGAAGAAAGATATCCAAGAAAGCAATGAAGATGAAACAATATGCTTTGGATGCAAAAAGTCAGGGCACATGAAAAAGGACTGTCCAACTTCGAAGAAAAGCAGTCCATATGACAGATCAAGATCAAACAGGAAAGCAACAACCAGTCGAAAGTATGCTAACACAAGTATCTGGCATGAAAGTGATGCCAGTGATACAGAGGAAGAAGACAGACCCTGCAGAAATGCCAATGTCTGTCTTATGGCTTTTGATAAGGTATCCTCAAACCCTTTGTATGATGATTTTACTTTCGATGAATTGGAAAATGCCTTTAGCGAATTACTTGAAGAACATAAAACTGTGCTTGACAAGTATAAGCAATCTCGAAAAGAGATTAAGGCATACACAACCGAGATAGCAAGACTGTCCAGTCTTATTGAAGATATTAAAGAGACGTCTACTACCGGTAACACGGAAGAGATAGCCAAACTCAAAGTAGACTATCATGAGGCTATCCTCAAGGTTGATAAGAAAGAAAGAGACTATGTCAAAATACAAGAGTTATATGACATAGAGAAGAAGAAGCACTTAGTCACAGAACAAAGACTCTCAGACATGAATGCTAAATATTAAGAGTCTGTTGCGGTTTCTAAAAAGTTAGAAATCAAGTTAGGCAAACAGGAAATACCTGTAACACAGCCTAAGTTTAGTCCTAATGCTAAGCATACACTGACTAAAAATCAGAAAGCATGAAAGAAACACAACTATCACCATGCTTTTACTTATAGGTTTTCCAAGAAACCAAATAAGCATTTCAACACAGTTTCAACTACTACTGGTTCTAAACTCACTTGCACATATTGTGGTACTCATGGACACATATCACAGTATTGTTTAGCAAGGAAACTTGTTGACAATTGCACTTTATTTTGGAAACCTAAGCCTAATCAATATGGACCCTTCAGTAAATAGGTACCAAAGGATTCATCTACTTGTTTTATAGGTGGACCCTCAACCCTCTCATGCTAAAGCAAGTGGATCCTCGATAGCGGATGTTCACGGCACATGACTGGTAATGCATCTTTGTTCGCCACGCTATCGATGAAGAAAGAAGGATATGTCTCCTTCAAAAATAACCTAAGAGGTAATATAATTGGAAATGGCACTATTGGTATATCTCCTTATCCCGTAATAAAGGATGTTCGTCTCGTCACAGAATTGAAACATAACCTACTAAGCATAAGTAATTTGGCTGATAATGGTTATGGAATCAACTTTGTAAAAGACAAATGTACCATATATTATATGTCATTTGGTAATCCCGTATATGAAGGAATTAGAGAAGACAATATTTATGTTTTCTTTTTGGAGAATTCTAATAATACAGGAAGATGCCTAGTAGCTAATTTAGATGAAAGCTGGCTATGACACATGAGACTAGGACATGCAAATATGGACACTATCTCACGACTGAGCACTACGAAGTTGGTAAAAGGACTCCCCGATATTCCATTCAAGAGAGAAATAGTATGTGCTGACTGTGAAAAGAACAAAGCACATAGGTCTACATTTAAATCCATCAACGCTTCACAGGTCTAGAGATAGTGATGATGAAGGTGTACAAGCAAAGAGTCCTGTGGAAGATCTGGCTCATAAATTTGAATCATTAAAGTTCTTACCAGATCATCCAGAGACACTCATCATAGGTAATGTATCAAAAGGTGTAAGTACACGCTCCTCTCTTAGATATTCTGAAATAACAGCAAATGTAGCCTTCATTTCTCAATTAGAACCTAAGAATATAGAAGATGTCTTTTCTTATGAGTTTTGGATTAATGTCATGCAAGAGGAACTAAATCAATTTGAGAGAAACTAAGTTTGGGAACTCGTTCCTAAACCTATTGGTCAATCGATAATTGGTATCAAATGGGTGTTCCAAAATAAACTTAGTGAAGATGGACAAGTTCTACGCAACAAAGCACGTCAAGTGGCACAAGGTTATAATCAAGAAGAAGGTATTGATTATGACGAGATATATGCTCTTGTTGCTAGACTAGAAGCTATCCGTATATTTTGTGTATTTGCATGTTTTAATGATTTTAAATTATTTCAAATGGACGTGAAAAGTGCATTTTTGAACGGATTTCTAAAAGAAGAAGTTTTTGTGAAACAACCCCCTGGTTTTGAAGATTTTCAAAAACCTGATCACGTCTTCAAGCTTAAGAAAGCACTCTATGGACTCAAACAGGCACCTCGTGCTTGGTATGAACGCATAAGTGCCTTCTTACTTGATAATAGTTTTTCAAAAGGAAGAGTTGATACAACTTTGTTTATCAAATCTTTAAATGATGACATTCTTCTTGTGCAAATATATGTTGATGACATTATATTCGGTTCTACTAAGGAAAAACTTTGTCAAGAGTTTGCTAAGTATATGCAGAGTGAATTTGAGATGAGTATGATGAGAGAGCTGAACTTCTTCCTAGGACTCCAGATCAAACAACACTCAAAGGGAACATTTATCAATCAAGCCAAGTATATGAAGGAAATACTGAAAAAGTACGACTTCGATAATGTAAAGCCTATCGGAACTCCAATGGCTACATCCACAAAGCTTGATACTGATGAAAGTGGAAAACCTGTCGACCAGCATAAGTATCGAGGTATGATTGGTTGCTTATTATATTTTAACTGCTAGTTGCCCTAATATTATGTTCAGTGTTTGTATCTGTGCACGATACCAGACAAATCCTAAGGAATCACACCTAAGTGCCATTAAGCGTATCTTCTGATACCTTAAGGGAACTTCTACAGTTGGCTTGTGGTATCCTAAAACCAAATCCTTTGACCTGATAGGTTACTCGGATGCAGATTTTACAGGATTCAAAGTAGACCGTAAAAGTACCAGTAGTACGTGTTATTTCCTAGGAAAGGCCTTAGTCTCTTGGTTTAGCAAGAAGCAAAATTTTGTAGCATTATCAACTACTAAGGCTGAGTATATCGTCGCAGGATGTTGCTGTGCTCAAATTTTGTGGATGAAGCAAACCCTAGAAGATTACAATCTGTATTACACTAAGATTCCTATTTATTGTGATAACACTAACACTATTAACCTGACTAAGAACCATGTATGTCACTTACGCACAAAATACATTGAGATTCGTCATCACTTTTTACGTGATCACCAACAACACGGGGATATCTGCCTAGAGTTTATTGACACAGATCATCAACTAGCAAACATTTTCACAAAACCATTGGCTGAAGACCATTTTTACATAATGAGGCGAGAGCTCGATGTACTTGAATTTTTAGATTCATAGTGTAGTATGGTAATTAAATTTATTTTTATGACTCGAAACTTCATAATTTATTTAATGGAAATTATTTTGGGTACAAGCCGAAAGGGCCCTTCTATCATACAGGTATAAATAGCCTGAAGCGATACAGTACACTAGTCTTCGGACTACCGCTGTAAAACCCCTATTTTTTAAATTATTTTTTTATTATTTTATTAGACTTCAAATTTAATTTATACAATTTATGGTTTTTATAAATTATTAAAAATGACCTTAGCCATTGTTGCGTTTTAAGCACAAGGCGACCATAAATTTTGGCACGAAAGATGTAGCAGTGTGCTTTGACCAGTATATTAGCCATGTCGTGGGAGGCCTAGCCATAGTTCAGTCTTAACTAGGAAAACCATGCCGAGTTGTGAAATAACGCATTTAAAATATTTTATGTAGATATTATTTTATATATTGATTTTTAGATGACCCGGTTTGTCCAAACCAGTTCGAATTGGGCCCGAACCAATTTAAGCCCATGTAAGCATGTGGTGTGACCAAATGTGGCCATGTAGGCATATTTTATGTATATACAAATATTTTCTAAATTATTTTAGAATTTTATGTGCAATTTCTAATTACTTAATTATTCGTACTAGTACTGGTATTTTATTATTAAATAATGTCGTGCAATATTTGTACAAAATTTTTGGACCCGGATAAGGGTGTGTGGTATAAGTTCACCCATTGGAAAGATTTTTATTAATTTATTATTATTAAAATTTATTTTGCGAAGATTTAATAAACATGATTTTTCTATAGAGATATTATTATTATTTTTAGTTGATTTATTGTGATTTGAACTTTATATATATGTAGATATGTTTAAATATATTAAATAATTGGGTAGATAATATTTAATTTGGTATTTAAATTTTTAAATAAGATTTATGGATATATGCATATATATATACATGGTTATAAATATATACATGGTTATATATATACATGGTTATATATACCCAATTAAAAAAATATATATACACGGTTATAAATATATAGAAAAGATTTAAAGAAAAAGAAAAGAAAAAGGAAAAGAAAAGAAAAGAAAAGAAAAAAAAAGAAAAAAAAAGTCAAACCCACCCCTTAAAGGGGCAGGCTCCACCCCCTCCATGCTTGCTGCGTACAGCACCAAGCCTCGACAATTTTTCGTGGATGGGCCATTGGGTTATTAGTATTAGTAATAATAGTAGTGTTAGGTTTTTACCTAATTTGTTTTATATATAACTTTCTCCATAGTCCTCAAAACCCTCGACTTCCAAAACAAAAATTGTGGCAGAACATACCCTCTTCGTTTACGAGTTCGTCTCACCAGCAACGGAGTTGTGTGCACGACGAACGGAGTATCGAAATTCAGCCCCTCGTCATCCACGCAACAGTTTTCCACTTTAAGGTATCCCACTTCCCCGATCGATATCTCCCTCATTTTAAATTCATTTTTAGATCCGTAAATTCGTGTAGAAAGCCCACATGACCCTCTTCGAGATCCCCCAGGTGGATTTCGACATGGCCATCCAATTTGCTCGAAAAATCGAGACGAAGTTGGAGAAAAACCACTTTTTTGGAATATTAAAAACTATTTCAAAACACCAACTTGTCGGCCACTTTTCTCGCTGTCCATTAAACTTTCATAAAAACTAATTAAACACACTAAAAGACAACATAACCGACATTGTAACGCACCTTCTGGATTCACTTTTCATTTAGTGTGTAAAAAGTTGCACGTTGTTAAAGTTTCACGAAAAATTATAAATTCTGTTTTCAAAAAGTGGAAAAACACCCGATACGGCGTGCGCCCCGACAAACCGGACGACGTGGTCACGCACTATACGCATCGAAAGGCACGTATGGATGTTTTCGACGTGTGGGAACTGACGGAACCCGATTTTGTTGCATATGCGCGACGAAATCAGTACGTATCCGTCAAGATACCCCGTATCGACCCTTTACAAATTAAGTCACAACTTTTGCACACTCATCATATCGCGATGAAACTTGTGCCATTGGACTCAAAATATTTTTTTGGTCCTGTGAGCCAAGTTTGGTCCGATTCTGAGGCCGTTGATCGGGACGCTATTTTGGCGGGCCCACAATCCCACTCAACGGACAATTTTGTGCACGGCCCACCGGAATCCAAAATTGGACATACCGTTGGGTTCGTCTCATCAAAACAAATTTTTAGACATGTAGTTTGACGACTTTAGAGATCGTAGATATTGGCACGCATTTCAGTGCAAAGCGGGCCCAACGGCGGACATCGTTTTGACCCGAAATTATGATTTTGCCCCTGTTCCAGAATTTAACTTTTGGACAGGCATTTCCTAGGCATATCTTATATTCCAAACTCATTCGTAATGTTTGTTGCAGCATCCGTAGTCATCTGCAGGATTTGGCTTTCTTGCTTCACTTATTTGTCTGTTCGAGCTACTGGATTATTCTCTTTTGCACATAACCTCAGCCAAAATACCTTGCCATTATACTGTTTATATTCAGTTTGCATTTTATTACACATCACTGTTCATTTATTTCCAGTTCTTACCGTTCTTGATTTACTGTCTGCTCAGTGATATTAGATATACTTTGTTATTATCCTTTGATTGCATGTGGACTTAGAGTTAAGAGACTACCATTTGTAGTGTATTGCATATATCTTGAAACAGTTGTACCACGAGGATGTGTGAGATGAGTAACATGTAGAGGTTCTTGCGTGTGGACTGATCCCCCATGCGCATCCGTTAGGGCTAACTGCTAATAGAGACATGTTAGGAGACTTAGCAGTTAGTAGAGGTATATGAGTCATGGATGTGACTCTGTTAGGCATTGGATGGGAAAAACAGTTCCTTAACGTATGGGCCAAGTATGCACTTCCCTATTGCCGGTTATCTCCGCGGGAGATACGGTCCTGGATCCTGATACCTGATTTACTGCTGGCCTCTGACATTCGATGAATGTTATGCTTTGAGGTCCCTGGCATCCTGATGGGACCATACCTGAGATTACTGCTACTGAGCCAGAGTGCCCATGCGTTGAAGGTTTGTTCTTATTGCATAAACACATTAGAATGGTTAGGTAACCCTCGTCAATGTCATATCACCCCGTTCCATTTGTAGCTTGGGACAATATTGCATCGCGGTATAGTGTACTACCCCTTGTCCTTGTTTGGTTGTAGGGGTAGTCCACTATTTCGATGATGAGGTATTGGATCTTGTTACGAGTGGGACAATTTACTTTACTTGCGATTTATGACCTGGTATATATATTCAGTTATGTGGCATGTTCTTTATGTATCTTGTTACGTCCCTCTGAGGACCTGGTTATCTCTCCATGTGTGTGCTTCTGTGATATTGCAGGTGTTCTAGCCGAGGTCGCGATCTTCTCTATTCATTCGGAGATGACGTGTCTTGGGTCTTTCTTTGCTACTCCCGCCAAAACTATTTCAGTTTCTATGTATATTTTTCCTTACTTGTTGGTAGTAAATTTGTCTCCGCCCAACGTATTATACAAAGAATTATTACAGTTGATTATATGATATCTTTTATTCTTCAGTTGTGGATGAGATTAGATTACTCTTGGTTTACTGCATTTTACAGCTTATGTATTCATACGAGATTTTCATATATTGGAGTATACTTCATATGTATACAGCTGGCATGTCGATGTACCTAGTCCTACGTATTTTGGGACTGAGACGTTACATGTTTTTGTGGTGGCCCATGCAGGTCGAGTTTGTCTCTTCGGTTACGTAATTGTACCGATGTGAGCCTGCAACATAGGATTAGAATCTAGGAATCTTATCCCTACAGCTTGACCTCTTCCCTTGGCTTCAAATTCCGAACTTTCGTTCGACTTCCTTGAATTGCATCTTGCTTGATTCCTTTCTACCGTTGATTCTTATTTTCGTGCTTAGTGTCAACTAGGAAGATGACTACACTAGTATATGCTCATAGGTCAAGCACATGGCTAGAATGGTTATATTGGCAATTGGAATACATTCAAGACTCTAATTAAGTTAAAAAGGGTTTTTAGTGTGATTTAATGATTAGTAATTGGTAAAGTAGGATATTACCACGGAAATTTTTAACCTTGAGATTTCTAAATAGTAAACACCAGAGGATTTATAGAATTTCATACTTAGTTTAAGAAATTGATTGATTTTCAAGATTTGATATTTGTAATTTATTGGATTATAGCTATACATCCTTGAATAGATATAAAGTTAGTTGAAAAGAATTTTTGAAATTTAAATGCTGCTGTAAGATTATGAGGGCGGTTGATAAAGCTTGGTTTTAAATTGGGTTGTATGGTTCCCAACTAATAAGTTCGTAAAATTTTAAATTTTAAGTTTGGAGTAAGGCTATTAAGAATTTTGGTTAAAAATATTTTGAAGGATATATAACCAAATTGAGGATCTACTTTAAACTTTTGTATGAATTACGATTGATAACTCCTATTTAAAATTCTGAGTTTAAGATTTGGATTAATGATAGAAGAAGAAAAATATATAGATTTGATTTGTGACACAATAGAGGTTTATTCAAGATTGATTGGAAATTTTGGAAAAATAAAAATAAAATTTTTTGATGACTGATAAGATCATTTGAATATTGAGTTTAAAGTTAGATTGATAATATTACAATCTTTGGAAAAAGTTACTAAAGATGTGGTGAAAAGTTATTTTGATTGATTAAAGGAATTTACCATTTAAAAAGTTGTGATTTTGTTTGAATGACTTAGAAATAGAAGTTATGTGATGAGTGCGTTAAAATATTGAGCTGTAAATTTTAGATTATTCGTGATATGTTAAAAGTTTATCTTGAGGGTTATTGGAGAAATTTTTGGAGTTTTAAAGTTATGAAGTGATATAATTTTTTTTTTGATTCATGAGTTTCTTGAGTTAAAAAGTTGGAGTGCAAATATAAAATTTTGAAAAAGTCAGTAGTAACATGATAAAAATTTGCTTTGAGATTTATGAAAGTGATTTAAATTTTTGTCATGATAAATTTGAACGGCTTGGAGTGAGTACAAATTTTGGTGGTTAAATTTTTTTATATGTATTCAGAAATTGTTGGAGGAAACACGAGTTAAAATATTAATGGTAGGCCACAAAGGTAGCCCAAATGAGTTAGAAGTATTCCACACTAATTGCCATGTCACTTATGACCATGATAGTAGTATATACACAAGTGTTGTTAGTCATCTACCCAGCTATG
Organism: Iris pallida; assembly: GCA_029216955.1. Classification (NCBI taxonomy): domain Eukaryota; kingdom Viridiplantae; phylum Streptophyta; class Magnoliopsida; order Asparagales; family Iridaceae; genus Iris; species Iris pallida. Next base: position 14,802,815 of record JANAVB010003600.1, read on the forward strand.
TAACTGTATTTCCACCTCGACTTACTCGACCTCCCTTCAATTCTAGATCTTTTAATTGTGACCTTCTAACCCATTTGCAATTTGAATAATGAGTTAATGGTTCCTTAACTGTATTCATCTAGGAGACTATCTTCTCTCCGGAATTGTGTTCCTAAATTATTTTTACTGGATTCCTTAATTAATTTTATCTCATGCTTTAACTTGATCTCCTTTATTATTGTGCATTAATTATCACCTCGTGAACTCCCACTTTCTATTTTATAACATTTGGCGTCCCTTATCATGACTTGGATATTTGGAGCACAACACTAGACTTTTCCTTCCAACAAATTTCATATGTAAGTCCAAGACAAGCCCTCCTTCATATAGATATATCATGTCCCACTAAAACACGTATCCTTGTACTCTATTTCTTGATATGACTTTATGGTCAAAATGGCTAAACTATAATCTTTACCATGATACCGATATATTTTTCGACCACGGATAGGAATTCAACCTCGACTCAATTCTTTCGACCCGATATGTGAATATGTTCTACTTAATTCCCTAAATGCTAACCTTGTGCTTTATCTTGATTGCTTAACCCATTGTCCCATCACACTACTTGTTTAACTCTTGTAAGTTGGGTAGAATACCTCACCACCTAACAAACCTTTTTTCTTGTGAACCACATTGGTAAGTTCACTTAGACTATAAATTCAGAGGACCCTACCTAATCTAGTCTACCAAGCCATAAATGAGGAAACACTAGGACAACTGTATAGGCCCAAACTTCGGACGAGCCTTGATTTTAAAAGATCTTGGACTATTTAAAATTTTCTTCATCAGTACCTCCCTTTCTCATATTTTGACTATTTCATGCTGCTAACGTAGCTTCAGTTTTGCAAGCTTATTTTGTTATCAAGCTTGATCATGACATATTTAATTGGGTGCACCCACTAACATATTATCTAATCAGGATCGGTGCATGATGGTCTGATCAACCTATTGCACTTTGGTTCGCTTTTCATGTATTATTCTACGTGGATGGAGACATGGTTAAACCTGCCTTAGAGTCTCTTCCGCGACAGCTTTGACAACTCTCATTTGAATTATTTCTGTCGCCTATGAACCACGTATTCGTACTCGATAGCATCGTCCTTGAATTCTTTATTGTTTTTCTACTTTACTTATATTAGAAAGACCAGATACGGTACATGATAGATAGATGTAAGATATCACCTTTAGTTTTCCTATCAGTTATTTCAACACGAATTTAGATAGCCACCGACCAACTCATGTGGCTATATCCTCACCTTAAACTCTTCTTCTCTCCAATCCTAAAAATTTTATTGTGCCATTCCAACCCCTCTTAAACGCACGAGAGTGATTCTAATCATAACTTAATCAAACCCTCGACCAAGGCGATTAGTATCCAGTTCTCCCTAAAGGAATCACATCTCCTAAATGTCTAATTTATTTTCTATGGTCTACTCACTTCCTTACTATTCTCTAAAATTGGATATTCAAAATTTTGTTACCTTCACTAGCAATCCTTATTCAATTTCATAACCATGATATATTTTTGTATATACCCACTCCACAATTTTCTATTGCATGGTGGTGTTGAACGACGTTTTATCGCCTCCTCAAAATTTTAATTGCATTTTGGTATTGACGAACTCTTCCTATCCCTCAACCCTATCTACCCTATTAATCCTAAATTTGGAGGACGAAATTCTTGTAAGTTGGGTAGGATGTAAAACTCCTATTTTTTTAAATTATTTTTTATTATTTTATTAGACTTCAAATTTAATTAATACAATTTATGGTTTTTATAAATTATTAAAAATGACCTTAGCCATTGTTGTGTTTTGAGCACAAGGCGACCATAAATTTTGGCACGAAAGATGTAGCAGTGTGCTTTGACCAGTATATTAGCCATGTCATGGGAGGCCTAGCCATAGTTCAGTCTGAACTAGAAAAACCAGGCCGAGTTATGAAATAATGTATTTAAAATATTTTATGTAGATATTATTTTATATATTGATTTTTAGATGACCCGGTTTGTCCAAACCTGTCCGAATTGGGCCCGAACCAATTTAAGCCCATGTAAGCATGTAGTGTGACCAAATATGGCAATGTAGGTATATTTTATGTATATACAAATATTTTCTAAATTATTTTAGAATTTTATGTGCAATTTCTAATTACTTAATTATTCGTACTAGTACTGGTATTTTATTATTAAATAATATCGTGCAATATTTGTACAAACGTTTTGGACCCGAATAAGGGTATGCGGTATAAGTTCACCCATTGGAAAGATTTTTATTAATTTATTATTATTAAAATTTATTTTGTGAAGATTTAATAAACATGATTTTTCTATATAGATATTATTATTATTTTTAGTTGATTTATTGTGATTTAAATTATATATATATGTAGATATGTTTAAATATATTAAATAATTAGGTAGATAATATTTAATTTGGTATTAAAATTTTTAAATAAGATTTATGGATATATGCATATATATATATATATGGTTATAAATATACATGGTTATAAATATATAGAAAAGATTTAAAGAAAAAGAAAAGAAAAAGGAAAAGAAAAGAAAAAAAAAAGAAAAAAAAAGTCAAACCCACCCCTTAAAGGGGCGGGCCCCACCCCCTCTATGCTTGTTGCGTACAGCAGCAAGCCTCGAAAAATTTTCGTGAGTGGGCCATTGGGTTATTAGTATTAGTAATAATAGTAGTGTTAGGTTTTTACCTAATTTGTTTTATATATAACTTTCTCCATAGACCTCAAAACCCTAGACTTACAAAACGAAAATTACGGCAGAACATACTCTCTTCGTCTACGTGTTCATTTCACCAGCAATGGAGTTGTGTGCGCGACGAACGGAGCATCGAAAGTCAGCCCCTCGTCATCCACGCAACAGTTTTCCACTTTAAGGTATCCCACTTCCCCGATCGATATCTCCCTCATTTTAAATCCGTTTTTAGATCCGTAAATTCGTGTAGAAAGCCCACATGACCCTATTTGAGATCCCCTAGGTGGATTTCGACATGGCAATCTAACTTGCTCGAAAAATCGAGGCAAAGTTGGAGAAAAACCACTTTTTTCTGGAATATTAAAAACTGTTTCAAAACAGTAACTTGTCGGCCACTTTTCTCGCTGTCCATTAAACTTTCATAAAAACTAATTAAAGACAGTAAAAGAAAACATAACCGAGATTGTAACGCACCTTCTGGATTCACTTTTCATCTAGTGTGTAAAAAGTTACACGTTGTTAAAGTTTCACAAAAAATTGTAAATTCTGTTTTCAAAAAGTAGAAAAACACCCGATACGGCGTGCGCCCCGACAAACCGGGCAACGTGGTCGCGCACTATATGCATCAAAAGGCGCGTATGGATGTTGTCGATGTGTGGGAACTGACGGAACCCGATTTCGTTGCATATGCGCGACGAAATCAGTGCGTTTCCGTCAAGATACCCCGTATCGACCCTTTGCAAATTAAGTCACAACTTTTTGCACACTCATCATATCGCGATGAAACTTGCGCCATTGGACTCGAAATATTTTTCTGGTCCTGTGAGCCATGTTTGGTCCGATTCTGAGACCGTTGATCGGGACGCTATTTTGGCGGGCCCACAATCATACTCAACGGGCGATTTTGTGCACGGCCCACCGAAATCCAAAATTGGACATACCGTTGGGTTCATCTCATCAAAACAAAGCTGTGAACATGTAGTTTGATGACTTTAGAGACCGTAGATATTAGCACGCATTTCAGTGCAAAGCGGGTCCAACGGCGGACATCGTTTTGACCCAAAATTACGATTTTGCCCCTGTTCCAGAATTTAACTTTTGGATAGGCATTTCCTAGGCATATCTTATATTCCAGACTCGTTCGTAATGTTTATTGCAGCATCCGGAGTCATCTGCGGGATTTGGCTTTTCTTGCTTCGTTTATTTGTCTGTTCGAGCTACTGGATTATTCTCTTTTGCACATAACCTCAGCCAAAATACCTTGCCATTATACTGTTTATATTCAGTTTGCATTTTATTACACATCACTGTTCATTTATTTCCAGTTCTTACCGTTCTTGATTTACTGTCTGCTCAGTGATATTAGATATACTTTGTTATTATCCTTTGATTGCATGTGGACTTAGAGTTAAGAGACTACCATTTGTAGTGTATTGCATATATCTTGAAACAGTTGTACCACGAGGATGTGTGAGATGAGTAGCATGTAGTGGTTCTTGCGTGTGGGCTGATCCCCCATGCGCATACGTTAGGGCTAACTGCTAATAGAGACATGTTAGGAGACTTAGCAGTTAGTAGAGGTATATGAGTCATGGATGTGACTCTGTTAGGCATTGGGTGGGAAGAACAGTTCCTTAACGTATGGGCCAAGTATGCACTTCCATATTGCCGATTATCTCTGTAGGAGATACGGTCCTGGATCCTGATACCTGATTTACTGCTGGCCTCTGACATTCGATGAATGTTATGCTTTGAGGTCCCTGGTATCCTGATGGGACCATACCTGAGATTACTGCTACTGAGCCAGAGTGCCCATGCGTTGAAGGTTTATTCTTATTGCATAAACACATTAGAATGGTTAGGTAACCCTCGTCAATGTTATATCACCCCGTTCCATTTGTAGCTTGGGACAATATCGTATCGCAGTATAGTGTATTACCCCTTGTCCTTGTTTGGTTGTAGGGGTAGTCCACTGTTTCGATGATGAGGTATTGGATCTTGTTACGAGTGGGAATATTTATTTTACTTGTGATTTATGACCTGGTATATATATTCAGTTATGTGGCATGTTCTTTATGTATCTTGTTACGTCCCTCTGAGGACCTGGTTATCTCTCCAGGTGTGTGCTTCTGTGATATTGCAGGTGTTCTAGCCGAGGTCGCGATCTTCTATATTCATTCGGAGATGACGTGTCTTGGGTCTTTTTTTGCTACTCCCACCAAAATCATTTTAGTTTCCATATATATTTTTTTCTTACTTGTTGGTAGTGGATTTGTCTCCGCCCAACGTATTGTACAAAGAATTATTACAGTTGATTATATGATATCTTTTATTCTTCAGTTGTGGATGAGATTAGATTACTCTTGGTTTACTGCATTTTACAGTTTATGTATTCATACGAGGTTTCTATATATTGGAGTATACTTCGTATATATACAGCTGGCATGTCGATGTACCTAGTCCTACGTATTTTGGGACTGGGGCATTTCAACTGCTAGCTGGGATCCGACCCCTGCAACTAACCCAAAGTAATAGAAGTTATTAAATAAAGAAGTCAACAGTCATAAAGTTAAAATTTAAACACCAAAACTGCATTTATGGCATCGAAAATACAAGCAGCCGAACTCGGACCGAACTCTGACAGAGTTCGGACCGAATTCCGTCGGCGCTGTTCAGTTTCCAGAACCGAACAACCGGCCCTAGCTCTATTTAAACCCTTTCTTCCTTCTTCTTTTTCACTCATCCCATCCGAGAAAAACCCTCTACTACTCCTACAAGTTCATCATCTTCCTTCCCTTCAAGCTTCCAAGGAGTTTTAGTGGGCTACTCTACTCCATCTTCTTCCTTCTTTCTAAGGTACTCCATTTTTCTTTCCTCTCATCTATGGCACCCAAGAGTCAGAAAAGAAAGGTTGATTCCTCACATGCTGGATCTTCCTCTTCTGATTACGTCCCCACCTAATGTATTCAGTCCAGCTAGACCCATAGGTTCAGATGATTTTGATTCCGGTCTATTTCCTGACAAGGAATTTTCGGAACTTAGGATTGATTCCTTTTCTGGTCGTAGAATATGCACTGGAGCTTATGTAAACTTTACTATATTTTCTGAATACGCTCCCACATTTGACCGTCTTGACTTTCGTGACTTATTCGAAGTAGTCGAGAATATCTATGACAACGCTGTCTGTATGTTTTACTGCAACTTGCAAGTAAAACCTAACGGAAACTTCTATTCTTGCGTTGCTGGGCAAGAATTAGAATTCAGCGCCACCGGTATCAGTGAATATTTTTATGTTCCTGATGTGGGTGAAGTATTAGTGGATATCCATCACATACAATTCACTGAAGGTGCCACTCTCGACTCCTTCAAAGAACTGCTTTGCCATCCCAGACCTGTTCCTAGAAGAGTCTTTTCTAAAAATCTCAACCAAAACTTCTATGAACTACATAGGTTTATTTTCCCAGTTCTTCTTCCAAAGAAAGGATCTTCTGATGAGATCACTTTCTTGGAGTTGTCCGCCATGTATCATATCCACTTTGGCATTCTATTTTCTGTTCCCAAGACCATGATGGCCTGGATGCTGAACTGCAGAAATGTAGGACGCAACCTGGTCTATCCCATGCACTTGGCCTCCATCTTTCGAAGGTTTGAAATCGATCTTCAAACATGTGCCTATTCCTCCACAGCCATAGAGCTCAGCAGGTCTCGACTATACCCTACTCCTCCTCTGCCTCCTGGAGCTGAGCCTGTTCCAGATGCTGACCCTGAGGCTCCTCCTCATGATGCTGCTGCTCCGGCCCATGCTCCGAGTTTTGACCCTAGATTTTATTAGCGTTTTGATGACTTTGTTGCCCTCTCCGCGTAACGTCATCAGAGCTATCTTGACTCAAAGTTCCACCACATCACCCAGGCTCAGGTGTTGCAGAATGGCATTGCTGATCTCCACTGGAGTCTCTCTCAGGACCCATCACATCCAGTGACCATACTTCCTCACCCCGGCTTCCCAGGACCTAGGTTCGGTGATGAGGCAACTTTCCCTTACTTCGATCCTACTGCTGCATACTTTCCTCCGGATGCTCCTGCGGTGATGACCCTACTATGTGATGCGGACTTGAGCTGGTAGACAGTGGATAGGACTGTTATATGATGATCTTTTGATGTAGTTTTCTTTTATGTCTAAACTTTTCAGTTAGAAATTCTATTAGCACTTTATGATGATGATGATTGTATCTTTTCTTTCAGTTAGACATTTTTTATGCATGATATTTTTAGTCTTTATCAGTACTAGTTATTTTTTTTGCACTTTCTATGGAACTGTTGTTATTTGGTTATCTCTTTAGTATCACTTTGTCTGTTTGTTGACCATTGTTGGCTTCACACATTACGGGGGAGCCAAAGCCATTTTTCTATTGACAAAGGGGGAGAAAGAGCACAATCCAAACCAAAATCATTTTTTAAGGTAATTTTTATTTGTTCTATTTTAGAACATTTTGGTATAGACTCAAGTTTGTCAATTATCAAAGTAGGGGAGATTGTTGGCCCATTCCATGGTCACACCCGATTTTAATAATCGACACGAACTTAAGTCAATACACAAAATATACGAATTGCTGCTAATCATTTCAGGATGTACGAAATCAATATCAACAAGCGTACTACTGCATCATCAAGTACATAAATCATCAATCTGAAGCTTACTTTCATTGGAATCCAGTCCGAGTCATTTTACAATTTATCATGTATTTTATCTTTATTGAGTCTAGGATATAAGTTGTAAGATCGACTAGGTAATACTGGCTTAGGTTAATCTTAGTCCACTTTTTTTGTAGAGCCTACCTATTCATATTCCATCCACCAAAAAGTTTAATTTCATTTATGCAACAGAATTTGACAAATATTCAATATTTTTTTAGACAGAACTCAAACCGAGTTCGGCCCGAGTTCGATCCGAACTATGCCCGAGTTTGGTATGTTTAAATTCAAATATTTATTACCTCCAACTCTGCATGCAACGTTCATATGCAAAATCTTTACATCAGAAGTCTGCCAGAACTCTGTCCGAGTTTGGTCCCAGAAAACACCTATAAATATAGGAGAGTTTTTTTTATTTCAAAACACTCATTCATTCTTCATCTTCTCTTCTCTATTCAATAAGTGTTTTCATCCGATCAAAAGTTTTCATATCACACCTGCATTCCTCTTAGCCAAAAGCCGGTAATATCTATTTCGATCTAGAGTCTTTTGGTTCTCAAGAGTTGTAAAGAGGTTGTTCAAAGTACCGAAATTATCTCTGTTGTGGAGCCGATCGTGCGCTCGTCACCAAGCACGATGTTGTGAAGTTGGTCGTACACTTGTCACCAAGCACGGTGTTGTAAGAGACTACAAGCTCTCAATTAGCTTGTGCCTTAGTGGATTAACATCGAGCAAGAGTACTCGAGACTGGATTAGTCCTCTCAGAGGGATACCAGTTTACATCGCTATGTCATTGAGTTTGATCTCTCTATCTCTTGCTTTATTTATTTACTGTCTCTTATTTACTGCCATAGTTATATGTTTATAATTTTTTAATCGGTTATTATTTTCTGCTGCACTCGCACTCACTCTATTCACCCCCTCTAGAGGTGCTCAACGGTCCTACATAAATCTAACTATCATGGCCATAGGTGGTATGGTAACCTAAGTGGGATACTATGTGCCTATCTATCCTCAATCACGAACGTTTGTTTTGAAATAGGTAAAGACAAAAAATAATGAACGATTCAAGGGAGATGCGATCGAACACAAATACGGGTTCAAGGGTGATTGTGTAGTCCAAAGGGGGTTGTCAAGGCAGTTGCAGATGAGATCCTAGCAGAGAAGTATATTTGTCCAATAAGCTAAGTGAACTATATCTCAATCCACGTATAATACTCATACGAAGAGCGAACCAAGTGTACTAAGTTTGATCAGACCATAATACACCGATTCTAAATAGGCAATATGTGTAATGTCTCGTCCTGCTCAGTTCAACCGGAGGAGTCGAAATGCAACTGTGTTTGGACTTAGCCATGCAATGGCTTGCTCGAAGTCCAGCTAGGTTGAGGCAACTCCTCGCTCAGGTGGGTGGCTTCGGTGAACTTACCTCAGCTTGGCCTTCACACTAGTAAAATGAATGTTTTCATTGCATTGAATAGGCTTGAATAAAAGAGATGAATCCATATAGCTAAGGAAATAATCCCATTGAGTCATGTGTGTAGAACATGGAGAAAGTGCAAATGTTGCTTAGATATTCTCTATGATGGTTTTCAAAGTTGGCACTGGGTCCTTCGACCGCACGATTGAGTTAGGCAGAATTATGCCAGGGATATCAATGTCATAGCGAGCACGTCCTACGGTCTCATAGTTAGTCTTATAGAAGGTGCCACAGGATAAGGCGCTCAAAGAACACGATTGTTCAAGTTGAGCATGTGTACAGCCCCACAGTTCTACGGCTAGATATAGCCACATGTTTCCACGATACAAGGCTTGGCATAGCCTTTGCTCGTTCCACGGGTTAAGTTAAATCATATGGTTTATGGCACAGTCGTAAAACTGATATGGAACACGGTTGGTTCAAGTTGAATATGTAGGAGGCTCACAAGTAGTCATTCCTGAGTGAGTCAAAAGGTATAGAAACAAATAATAGAAAGTTCTCATAATTTTAGCATGCCAAGGCTCCCTGAAACAATGGGCATACATCGAGGCAATCCCTGAAACAATGGGTGCTACAGAAAGGACAAAAAGTATGGAAACACGCTGATTGAGTAATTACTATGTTGGACAATAATTGTGTTGATTCTTGTATGGTCATTGGTCAACTTATGCATAAGGAACGGCTCCTCGAATAGTGCCCGGAGACGGTATTGACTTTGAACCTAGATGGAGAAAAAGAAATAGCCGTGTTGGCATACAACACTCAGATGGGTTATTCAGAAACTTTCAGTAGGGCTCGCTACCTGCATTGAAAGGGTCGTCGTCTAAGCCCGACTATTATACAAGATAACTTATGGTGCTAGTGACCCTTTCATATAGATAAGTCGGCATATTAGCGGTGATCTGTATGCATGCCTTAGATTGGGGCAAAAAGTATATGAACGGTACAAATAAGTCAAAAAATATGCAAACGAAATGCAACACAACATTTGAGCCTAAGATTTGGCTATAATAGAAGCATGTACTTCGCCGTGAGACGTAATGTCATGAATTGAGTCGTTGTCACTAAGTTCACAAGTTTATGACTAAGCCATTTCCGGAGACGAAATGGGTAAAAGGATACTAAGTTCACAAGTCTATGTTTAATCATGTCCGGAGACGAAATAAAAGTTAATGTGTAAGCCATTTTCGGAGACGAAATGGGAGTATGATTATTCCATTTTTAGAGAAAAAATAGGGTAAAGGCCGTAAGGCAATCATTGAGTAAAGACACACTATGTTGCGAGGCGTGGCCTCGATGATGATATACGAATGTACATTACGACACGACCACGATATTGGCACAATGAGTTTGGTAGTATGATTACAAGATTTTGGAGCACGACTACGATATGGTGACATAAAGTTTGGGCAAGTTACTAAGTGGTGAGGTACTACCTCGATTATGTTACACAAAGGAATTATGACGCGAATATGTCATTAATTCACTGAAGGTGTCTATATCCTAAAACTGATTCTAAGGCAAGATGAGAAAAACAATCAAAAGATATGTTGCACAAACTAAAATAACGTGTTGGTTTCATATGGGTGGGCGAGGAACTCACACCACCAGTACGGTTATGTACTGACCACCCAACAGTTTTCATGTACAGGTTACAGGTACTTGCTCGTCGAGTCGGAGCTCGCTTGGACATGCTGAGGCATGGAGTTCCTTAGCCTTTTGAGGTATGCGACCGCATTGAAGACTACAACCTTTACGGAACATAATGTATGGACATTGCCTTCTAGGTATCCATAGTAGCAAGCCTTGAAACTTTGTATTGAGAGATGAGAGAGTGCTGAGAAATTGTATTTTGACAGAAAGTGAGCTTGAGCGACTTGTAAACTGACATCGCGCCCTTTGTAAGCTTATTTTTATTATCACTAAAAGATTTGATTTTGTTTGTATACTCATGTTGCTTTCATTCTTCAGTGCTTCTGCTTTAGGACTTATGTGCGATGACCCTGTCACTTATCCAGTAATCGGTAGTTATGGAACCCGCCTTGCGTAAGCGCAACCTAGGCTCACATGGCATTACGCCTTAGCGAGGACGATTGGTTCTATGGAATCGGAATGTGACAATATGTTAGTGGGTGCACCCAATAAAACATATGTCCTGAACAAGCTCAGTAAAAGAAATAAGATTGCAAAACTAGGATATAATAGCAGCATTGGTCAAAACGGTAAAAATATAAGTACGTGAGATTATGATTAGTTCAAGCTCCTTAAGAATCTAAGTCTTGAACGACATTTGTGCTTATACAGTCGCCCTACTGTCTCCTTGTCTAAGGCTTTGTTCGACCAAATGGGGTATGGACCTCTAAAATCTATAGTCTAGAAAACCTATTAGTATCCTCTTTAATAGGTCATAAGGACAAAGGGAATATTACGTCGTGAGGCATACTACCCAACTAACAAGAGTTCAACTAGTAGTGTAATTGAATCAATGGAGCATACAAGTTATCTTCCTAACCTCTATTAAGTACGAGAAATAAGATTTATGGTAGAAAGGAATCAAGCAAGATGCAATTCAAGGCAGTCAAGTGAGAGTTCGAAAATGGATTTAAAGTAGGAGGTCAAGTATGTAGATGAGATCCTAAACTCTAGTCCTATATGCAGGCCCATTCGGTATAGTAAAGTAACTGAAATGGCTAACTCGACCTGCATAGACCACCACAAAAATATATAATACTCCAGTCCCAAAATATGTCGGACTAGGTACGTAAATATGCCAACCGTATAATAAATATACGTAAGTTGTAAATACAGTATAATCATGGCTCACTAAATCTCATCCACAAAATAAAGAATAAAGCTTTTATATAATCAGATATGAAATGTCCTTTTAAAAGTCGTTAGGCGGAGACAAATCCACTACCAACTATTTTAAATGTTAAGTAATACATAAACAATAAAATAATTTGTCAAGAGTAGCAAAGGATGATCCAAGAGCAAGTCATCCACAAAGGAATAGAGAAGATCACGGCCTTAGATAGAACACCTGCGGAAAGTTAAGAAAATACAGTTGGAGAAATCACCAGGTCCTCAGAGGGACGTAACAAGATACATATAAACATGCCATAAAACTAAAAATGTAAACACCACATGACTACAACGCAACTGGTTCCCTAACCGCTTATGTGATATGCACTTTGAGGACAACATTTCAAGCATGGGCATTATGATCAGCAACGCAAATAAAAGAGTGGCAGTAAGTCGCGCTCATCCGAGTCACTATCGGCCCATGGTGTGGCAGTAAGTAGCGCTCATCTGAGACACTATCGGCCCATAAATGTGTGAGAAAAATAAATAATAGTCCCAATATTAATAGCTGTCATGTTTCTCCCTATGAAACTATACATGCGTTGTAACCACAACACACAAACACGTGTCTCTTCTACAATACTTTTTATTCCTAATAACTATCAAGTCTTCTAATATGCACCTATTGGTAGTTATTCTTTTCTCTTTTTTTTGAGAATTTTTTTTTATTGAAATGAAAACGTCAGAGATACATCAAACTGAGTCATCTAAGACACCCAGGGGGCCGGCTAATGGCAGCAACGGGTTACAAAAGACTAATAACAGACCCCCTGAAGAAACTCCTCAGTTCTGCACACTAAACAAGAAACATGCTATCCTCGACTCCCCATTTCGATGCCTTCGACTTAGAATCCGACCGAAGGATCATGGTATTGTGCGAGAGTTGTCGCCTGGGGTTCTTCACTCTCCGGTAACTGTCCCAACTCAGGCGGACGGCCAGGCACACCAGAGATAGGCGCAAAGTTCCCTCCACAGGAGAGGGAACGAATGGGATCGCAAAAGCCCCAAAAACGGGAAGAGAACCCAGCGGCACCCCGATAATCATAACATCGCCCATGACACCTTTCGATAAGGCATCACCCAGCGGAGGGACCACCAACGCCCCATGAGTCGTACTGTCGTGCTCCACTATCATAGAGGAGATGCTACTGGGATGCCTCAAAGCAGAGCTAGAATCCATCTTAGCCACCCCGGAAGCAACTAGGGGGCAAAGGAGGGGCGTAGAAGAAGTAGGATCTGGGAGGGTGGGACCCTGCTGCGGCTGGTGGTCAACATCCGTAGCATCCACCGGGAGAGCACGGCACAAGGAAGCCGCATGGCGCTGAGCCAAACCACGAGAGACATGGAGCGATAGTCCGGTGTAAGGCTCGACTAAAGCATGAAAGATGGAGCAGAGATGAGAGCTGGGTCGTAGGGAAGATACGGGAGAGTGTGGGGTTCCACTGGCATAGTGGGGGAATCCAAGGGAGAAGATCCATTGGAGGGATGAGGCTTAGCCGAGAGCGGGACTTGACGGATAGGGATGGAGCCGAGGGGGGCCTTCCGAGTGTCGCCCCCCTGAACCATCGAAGCAGAAGCAACTGGCTCCGAGGTGGTCCCCTATCGGTTCGCATCAGTAGACAAGGCCCTGGGGAAGGCGCTTACCTCGTGCCCCGGAGAAGGCAGCCGTTGCATAGGAGAGGCCTATCTTCAATTATGACGTCTTGCTATATACAGAGACCATCGGGCAACTTAATTTTGATCTGTGGCAGAGAGGGGCGGCTGATGTCCACATCCACGAGCACCCGAGCACAACTCAGCCTAGAGACTACTACAGTAGCATGATCGATCGCAAGCGGATTGCCAATGTACTGCACCAAAAGGAAGATGGCTTCTTTTGTGAATATATATGCGATAAACCTGGGAGCAAAACACATATCGGGACCACCGCGGACTCCTTCTTAGGGTCGAATACGGGAATCCACTTGACCACTCTCATGGGGGCTCGAGCGACTACCCACATTTTTTTGAACGAAGACTCAAGTAATCCACCTCCAAGGACGGGCGGATAAGCAAATGTTTGGAGTCAATGACTCCAACGGAAATTTGGCCTAAGAATCCCATCTTTCCGAATACCCTATGAACCACATCCACTGGCGGACTCAAATGGGGGAACTTTCGAATGAGAACGAGGCGAAAGGGTGCTGCGAGCGTAACAACCTCCTTCTTGCTGAAGTCAATAGCGGGAATACCCTCACAGATAGAGAAAGGGCAGGGTGGGAGTGTCGTCGGCGCAACAGAACTACCTGCAACCACCTCCGCAAAGGAGAGCAGCTTAGGCGGGGGAGGGGTGGCATGGCAGAGACATGCACCATCGAAGCAGGTGCCAAGGATACAACATGAGGATCACCCTCTGCCACAGGTGGGAGGACATCAAGCTGATCCGATGGGGCTCGATATGGGGCGGCAGAGCGGCTTTCGAAGGACAACAGGGGGTAGAACACAAGGGGTCCGAGGGGACAGCCGGGGGAAGAACGGGCAGTGTCGATCGGGGAGAGGTCGTCCGTGGCCGACGGAAGGAGGAAGCGCCGGGGAGTCCCGTAGCAAAGGGCCGATAGACGAAGGTCGGTGTAACCCCTCTTCCTGAAGATCTTGAAAAAGAATTTTTTTAATTATTTATTTGACTTAAATAGTAATTTTTGGAATTTCATAAATATTTTAATTAAATGGTTATTATGATAGATAGCCTTAGTCATGGTTAAGATTTGGAGTACAAGATGACTAGAAATCGTGGCACAGATAGTACAGTGGTGTGCTTTGACTAGTGTTTTAGCTATGGTAGGAAAGGCTGAGCCATAAGTGTGTTCTAATAAGAAAACTAGGCCAAGTTGCGACTTGACCTCTATAAAGAATTTAATTAAGTTATTTATCAATATCATGACATTTGGGAAATTCGGTTGCACCAAACTAGCCCGACTGGACCCGAACCGAGCCCAAGCCCATGTAGATTTGTTGTATGCGGAAAGATGCCCATGTAGACAGATTTTATTACATGCATATTTCGTATCTATATTTAAAGATTACAAATATTTTCTATATATTGGTTATACCTAATATTTATATGGTTTTTAAGAATAATTGTAGATTTTCGATGGGCCAATTCGAGTAGGGATACTATACCTATATTGGTTATTTGGTTATTATTATTATTATTGGTATTATGATTGGTATAAAAATATCTTTATTTTAGTTAATCATGTTATTAGGAAATAAATATAAATAGCATGTATATAATTTTATGTAAAGTTCTATACTAGAAAAAAATACTATTAAGATATTTTGGTTGTAATGGATATTATGGTCATATAGAGATGTATAAAAGAGATACATATAGATATATATAGTTATAGAATTTTGTTGTAATGTATATACAAATATGTATATATATATATATATATATATATATATATATATATATATATATATATATATATATATATATATATATAATATATATATATATATATATATATATATATATATATATATATATATATATATATATTTATATATATATATATATATATATATATATATATATATATATATATATATTTATATATATATATAAATATATATATATATATATATATATATATATAAATATATATATATATATATATATATATATATATATATATATAATATATAATATATATATATATATATATATATATATATATCTATATATATATAATATATATATATATATGTGTGTGTGTGTGTGTGTGTGTGTGTGTGTGTGTGTGTGTGTGTGTACAAAATACCCATATCTATATACACAAAATGCATATATACAATAATTATACAATATATTTTATTTATATATATATATATATATATATATATATATATATACATCTCTATATGACCATATATATATATATATATATATATATATATATATATTTATATTATATATATATATATATATATATAAATATATATATATATATATATATATATATATATATATATATATATATATATATATATATATATATACACACCATAGATACACATATACAATAGAAAAGAAATAGAAAATAAATGGATAAAGAAAAGAAAACAAAAGAAAAAGAAAATAGAGAAAAAAGAAGAAAACAAAAACAAAAGCAACACCACACAACTGTAACAGACTCGACCCCCCTAAACCCGATATAGTTGCAGCCGACCCTTTTTATATCGAACGAGTGAGAGGAAGAGAAGATAATCGAAACCCTAATACCAAACTCTACCAACACCATGCCACACCAGCCCCAATGCCTGCGAGCCTTCATGCCGCCTGCATGACCGCCCAGTTCGTCGGAGCCGGCCACGGACAGGAGCAACAACAAGTGCAGTCTGCGAAGCCACCTTCGCGTAGGGATATTTCCATGATCGGTCGAAGGTTTGTCGAGCCGATTATTCAGTTATGACCCCAACATGACCGTCTTCAACCCACATCAATTAGAATATAGAGTTACCAAATGAATCGCTCAAAAATTCGAGACAAAGTTCACGAAAAACTGTCACAAAATAGGACAGAGAACCAGTCCCAAACCCCATATTAGAAGAGTGATTTTGGGAGAATATTAGGAAATTTTGAAATATATTTTAAGGTTCTCGTAGACAACATATACGACAGTGAAAACCCTTTTTGTAGATTCTGGTTTCATCAAGTAGGTGTAGAGTTATTCGATTTCCAAAATCAATAAAACTATTTTCAAAACATTAAGAATTTTCATCGATTCGACGTGCACCCCAAAAACCCGGGTGATGTGGTCGTAATTCATGAGCATCAAAGACGCATATGGATGTTTTCCACGTATGAGAGTCGACGGAACTCGATTTTGTTGTGCATGCGCAACGAAATCGAGGCTTATCCGCCGAGATACTACGTATCGGCCTCTTTGCAAATCAGTCAATTACTTCATGCACGTTCATCATCTCGAGGTGAAACTTGCACCAACCGGGCTGTGTCATTTTTTTGGTCCTATATGCCAAGTTTGATCTGATTCTGAGAAGGTCGACCGGAACGCTATTTTAGCGGAACCGTAATCCGACCCAACGGGCGAATTTGTGCACGGCCCATCGGAATCCAACATTAGACATACGGTTGGGTTCATATCGAAAAGTCGGATCTGTAGACATATAGTTTGACGACTTTAGAGACCATCGACTTTGGTACGCTTTTCGATGCAAAATAGATCCAGCGATGGACATCGTTTTGATACAAAATTACGATTTTACCCCTGTGTCCAGAATTGGACTTTTGGGTAGGCATTCTTAGACACTTCCTTTATACCAAACTTGTTGGCAATGTCTATTTCAGCATCCGGAGAGTTCGACTTTTGTAGCTCATTGAGTGGTTTTGTATTGTCAATTTTACTAGCAAAGGACCTCAGGCAAGTACATATACTGATTGCTTTCGATTTTTAGTATTCTTTCCATTTCATATTTATACATATGTTCTCCTGATTGCTGACATGCTTGGTACACGAATTAGTATCATGGATCTCTACATACTTTATCTCTTGATTCTCATTTACATGATTTTGTGTTTCGTGACTTGTTCGAGTCTATGAGTACTAGTCGGGAGAGAAAATATCTTAATAGACATGTGAACTTCCCAGAACTATCTTCTGTGTCTTTTGTGGAGAATAGCAGTGGCACAATACACGTGTGGGGTGCCAGATTTACCCCCTAGTCGTTCACATGTTGAACCCGATATTTCAAATACGTAGATAGTTGTCGTTTAATTGATTCTTCGTGTCCCTTCACCATATGCCATGTCACCCTATTTACATGTTCTTCTAGTTGCTATATTCTGTTGTAGAGTTATCTACTTCCTTTCTCGATTTGCCATGATATCAGGTTTTATTTATTAGACTCTTTCACATATGGTATTTTCATGTCTTGTAAATTCTATTATGTTTTCGAATAGCCTGTCGGTCTGTGTGCTTGTTCCATTCCTGACTGAAAACCAATATTTTTAGGTTATCTGTGGCTTCTCTTAGCTTTGGGAGATATGAGTATATGCTGAGGTCAACCATAGAAGACTAGTTAGATGTATGATAGTTTTCTATAATTGTAAAAGTTTATATTCTTCTTCAAAATGTAAAACTTATAAATTTTGTAAAGTTATTTTGGTCTTGTGGATGAGCAATAAAGTGATTCTTCATGTAATTTTAGAATATTGTGGCTATACAGTATTCTACCGCCGACACGGCGGCGTAGGCTGGCTAGGACACTCACTCATATCCCGAAAAGCGGGTGCAGGTCGTGACAAGTTTTTGTGGTGGCCCATGCCATGTCAGTTTTTGCAACAATTATGCGAACTCATAGAAGTACCATATTAGTCGTACTGTTGCGAGCCTGCGACTAGGAACTATGTTTCATTCACAATTATGATTGATTGAATTTAGGAAAAGAATTAGGAATAGGACTAGGAGTTCCTCAATCAACTTGACCATTGGGTAGTTAAGGATTGTTATATAGACCATGCAATTTAGGTAAGAATTTATTAAATTTAGATAACTCGAAAGATTTCCTTAGATACAGTGTTGTATTTTGATATGATGATAGGATTCAACGTGGGTTGACTATTCATTCTATAACTTAGGCCTTCATAGAATTCAACCCCTAACCTTGATAATTTATTCAAATATCTTGCTGTCCTCTCTAAATACTATCCCCATTATCTATATCATGTAATTATTTCCATTGGCCATAAGAAATTGTTTTCCTACGAGTATATTTTGCTTCCATCTATGGAGCTTGGACCTAACGCGATTATCCAAGTATTTATCCATTCCGAGATTAGTCTTTTTTCAATATATATATATATATGTGTGTGTGTGTGTGTGTGTGTGTGTGTGTGTGTGTGTGTGTGTGTGTGTGTGTGTGTGTGTGTTTTTCCCTCAACCTTGAATGGATAGAGAGAGATAAATTAAAGTTTATGTTTTTATTGCCTTCGTTCATTTTATTCTGTTCTTGATTATTTGTACAAATTTTATCTTTGCCTTTTCTAAACATCGCAAAATCATAAGTTCGTATAACTTATATCTACCTTGGACCTAATGAATTATTTTAAAATGACTTCTCACTCAATTATCTATATATTAATCTCGAGTTAGCTCGACTCAATTTTTCTTCTCTCTCAAACATTGAATATTGAATATCCATGAAGTAGAGATTAGAGGATTTTTACTTATTTTGGCTTCGAACATTTTCCTTCCTAATCAATCATTTTCTTTCCAAGAACTGATATTTATACTTGAAGGACATATACTTACATCTTCTTGGAACTTGTTTGAAATTCTAGAACCACTTTCAAAATTCTTATGGATATAGTTGGAAGAATATTCATGTCTTATAATGGCAAGACATCAGCGCACTGTCACCACTTATTTGAATTATCGAGACTGTGGGTTCACTGCAGCCAGCAGCATACTGGCGTGGCATGATCCTTAAGTTGAAGTAATTTCGAGTAAGTGTAAGTTATCGAATGTTATAAAAATATATCCTAGTTGCCCTATTTTGACCTTTGAGTTGTATGTTAAATATTGGTAGAGCTAATAGAATATTCGATACAATATCATATTTGAGTCATGAAACCAAGGGTTTACTACAGCCAGTGTACACTGGCGAGGCATGGATTCTCGACGAAACGACTTCAGATAGGCATACTGTTTTCGAATACCATAGAGACTATACCTTTTATTGGCATATAACTATTGATTTTTATAATCCGTAAATTGAGTCTATACATCTTCTCGATAAATCATGTTTCTTTTCTAGAATCATCGTTCCTCTAAGTAGTCACATAAAAATCTACTATTAGACTTGACATCCTATTTGGTATTATCGTATTCTCAATAAACTGGTCGTTTATTCCTTCTTATCTTTCCTATTTAAATTCTATTATTTAATTTCTTCCAAATAATCATTTAGAACCAATCATTAAATTTTGATTCTACTTCACTAGATTAATCATCATACATAGATTTTGAATCGATGATCGTGTCTAAACGATTTTGGTTAGTAATGGATCGTGCCAAAGATTCCGACTGGATTATTCCTTAATGACTTTCTGATCGTGACTAGATTATTTTGATTATCATCCAACCGAGTCAATTCATATATTTTATAGATTTTGACTCGGTAATTGTGCCTACCTAATTTTTTCTAAATAGTTAATCGAGTGAATCGTGCCAAACAAACTGAATCCCGATCGTTTCTAAATGACTTTGATTGTGACTAAACTATTTCACTACAATCAAAATCGTGCCTATACTTTAACTCAATTCTATTATGATCATGACTTTTTGATTTTGTTCATGCTCGTGCCAACCTTTTAATTTTGACCATGCTTGGATGACTTACACTAAGTCATGATCGAGACTGTATCTTAAATTATATCTAAGTAACTATAACCATGTTTAGATTTCATCTAGAATTTTGATCATTCTTTAGCAAATTTGGCTGTGACTAGACTATATGACTATAATTTGGTCGTGCCAAACCATTTCAACTATGATCGTTCTTAAAACATTTTTGTTCGTCGACTAGACCAATTTGACCAAAGGTTGATCATGCCAAATCATAATCTTTTTTGTCTATATTTTATTATTTTTGATCATTTTCGATCCTATCTGCGATTACGCATGACTACTTTGATCATGAATCATATCATTCTCTCGATTATATCATTTGTCGTTTATCCCTATCGATTGAAATTTCGGTTCTTGATTGTGTTTCGTAATCATGCCTAATCGTGGCCCTTGAAATTACTAGGACGAAATATTTCTAAGGTTGGTAGATTTGTAAGCCCACTTCCCGAGCTTTAAATTTATTTTTTTGTAGTTTTAAATTTTTTTTTTGGGTTAGAAAATAATGTTTATTTTTTATTATTGATATTTTGAAGAGATTTGTCAAATTTATTTTAAAAGGAGGTTTGAGAAAATGGACTTCTAGAATTATTTGAATAATTTATTATTATTGCGTTTACGTTTCAAATAATACTTGATATTATTAAAATATTATTGTAGAATATTATGGTTACAGAGTATTAAATTTAATTTGGCTAAATGTATTTTAAAATATTATTAATAATATCTAGTATTACTTTATTATGGATTGATCGATAATTATTTGAATTCAATATTTTCTTTTTTGATTTAAAACTTGAAAGGAATTGGTTTCTATTAATTTTAGAAGTCATAAGTATTTTGACCGTAAAATTATTTTATGCAAACTTTCTAATTTATCTTTTTTTTCTTAAAAAAAGATTTTGATTAATATATTTTGAATTGTTTCAATGATATTCAAATTGTTTCAAGGACATGAAATATTGTTTTTGATTATCATCATGATTAATCGTTTGACAAAAATTTGATATGTTTGATTAGAAATAATATTATTATCTTTGATTTGGTAATGTTAGTTATAAAGAACATTTGAATTTGGGCAATTTTAAATATTAGTCAAATTATTATGATAAATAATGAATATTATTTTAAATATCTTAGTGACTCATTTTATTAAACTCGATTTACTTACTTAAAAATATTTGTTATTATCTTTGACCAACAATGATTGGTGAGTATATTTAGATTTATATGATTTAAAATTATTTGATAACATTGTAATATTACTTTAAATAATTATTGTTATCATAAATAGAATTTTGATTAGACCGAATTTTTATTTTTAAAATTTTGTTTAAATGTATAGGAGGATTATCTACTAGCAGCTTTACTTCTTATCTAATTAAGATTCCAATGCCAATTTAAGGAGACCTTTCCTTGTTCTTTTTCCCACAAATTCATAACTCCCAAAATCCAAATCCCTAAGTCCCAATCTAATTCCAAATTCCTAACCCTAAATTCCTCTTCCCGAGTTTTTAGAAATTTTTTTATTTTATTTATTCATCTACCTTATTTTATTTATCATGGTCGAAGGTAATTAATCGTCAATACTTTATTTTATGATTATTTCTTTTATCAAAACCTGTTTTAAACTAAATATTTGAGATCATTTTAGGGCCTTTAGAATTTTAAGACTTTTGTTCCTTTTTTCATCTATTTGATCAATATTTCTTCATCATAAATTCTTACTACCCTTCACCAACCTACCAAGTCTGCTTATCCTAATAGTTCTTAAATTTGAGGACGAAATTATTTCTAAAGTGGGTAGATTTGTAAACCCTCTTCTCGAAAATCTTGAAAACAAATTTTTTTAAATTATTTATTTGGCTTAAATAGTAATTTTTGGAATTTTGTAAATATTTTAATTAAATAGTTATTACGATAGATGGCCTTAGTCATGGTTAAGATTTGGAGTACAAGCTGACTATAAATCGTGGCACATATAGTGCAGTGACGTACTTTGACTAGTGTTTTAGCTATGGTAGGAAAGGTTGAGCCATTAGTGTGTTCTAACTAGGAAAACCAGGCCAAATTGCGACTTGACCTCTGTAAAAAAATTAATTAAGTTATTTATAAATATCATGACTTTTGGGAAATTCAGTTGCACCAAACTAGCCCGACTGACCCGAACCGAGCCCAAGCCAATGTAGAGATGTTGTGTGCGGAAAGATGCCTATGTAGAAAGATTTTATTTATATACAGATTTCATATTTTCTTTTAAAGGTTACAAATATTTTCTATATATTGGTTATACCTACAATATAAGTATTATTAATATTTATATGGTTTTTAGGAATAATTGCAGATTTTCGGTGGGCCAATTCGAGTAGGAGTATACTTTGTACCCCAATACTATACCTATATTGGTTATTATTATTATTGGTATTATGATTGGTATAAAAATATCTTTATTTTAATTAATCATGTTATTAGGAAATCAATATAAATAGCATGTATATAATTTTATGTATAAGTTCTATACTAGAAAAAAATACTACTAGGATATTTTGGTTGTAATGGATATTTAAGGTCATAAAGAGATGTATAAAAAGAGATACATATAGTTATATATAGTTATAGGATTTTGTTGTAATGCATATACAATTATGTATATATATAATATCACAATAAAATATATATTATAATTATTGTGTATACGCATTGTATGTATAGATATGGGTATTTTGTACAAACATATATATATACACACACACCCCCTATACAATAGAAAAAGAAATAGAAAAGAAATGGATAAAGAAAAGAAAACAAAAGAAAAAGAAAACAGAGAAAAATAAAGAAACACTACACAACTGCAACAGACCCGACCCCCCCTTAAACCCGATATAGTTGCAGCCGACCCTTTTTATATCGAACGAGTGAGAGGGAGAGGAGATAATCGAAATCCTAATACCAACCTCTGCCAATACCGTGCCACACCAGTCCCGATGCCTGAAAGCCTTCTCGCCGCATGCACGACCACCCAGGTCTTCAGAGCCGGCCGCCGCATGCGCGTAAGGGGCAGCAGTCGCAGACAGGAGCAAAAGCAAGTGCAGTCTGCAAAGCCACCTTCACGTAGGATTTTCTCCACGATCGGTCAACAGTTCATCGAGCCGATTGTTCAGGTATGACCCCAACATGCCCTTTTCAACCCACATAAATTAGAATATAGAGTTACTAAGTGAATCGCTCAAAAATTCGAGGCAAAGTTTATGAAAAACTGTCACAAAACAGGACGGAGAACCCAGTCCCAAACCCCATGTTGGAAGAGTGATTTTGGGAAGAATATTAGGAAATTTTAAAATCTATTTGAAGGTTATCATAGACAACATATACGACAGTAAAATCCTTTTTGTAGATTCTGATTTCATCAAGTAGGTGTAGAGTTATTCGATTTCCAAAATTAACAAAAATTATTTTCAAAACATTAAGAATTAAAGAATTTTCGCCGATATGGCATGCGCCACGACAAACCGTGCGCCATGGTCGCAACTCATGAGCATCGAAGATGTGTATGGATGTTTTCCATATGTGAGAGTCAACGGAAGTCAATTTCGTTGTGCGTACGCGACGAAATCAAGGCTTATCCGCCGATATATCCCGTATCGGCCTCTTTGCAAATTAATCAATTACTTCGTGCACGTTCATCATCTTGAGACAAAACTTAAGCAAACAGGACCGTGTCATGTTTTTGGTCCTGTATGCCAAGTTTGGTTCGATTCTGAGAAGGTCGACCGGAACGCTATTTTGACGGGTCCACGACACGACCCGGGCGAATTTGTGCACGGCCCGTCGGAATCCAACTTTGGACATACGGTAGGATTCGTATCAAAAAACCGGACCCGTAGAGATATAGTTTCACGACTTTATAGACCATCGACTCTGGCATGCTTTTTGGTGCAAAACGGATCCAACGGCGGGCATCATTTGATCCAAAATTATGATTTTGACCCTATGTCCAGCATTAAACTTTTGCCCCTGTGTCCGTAGACTGTGTGAGAGTTTGAATTTTGTAGCTCACTGAGTGGTTTTGTATTGTCGGTTTCACCAGTAAAGGACATCAGGCAGGTACATATACTGATTGCTTTCTATTCTTAATAGTATTTCTATTTCATGTTTATATATATGCTCTCCTGCTTGCTGACATGCTTGGTAAATGGATTAGTATCATCGATCTCTACATACTTTATCTCTTGATTCTTATTTACGTGCTTCCGTGTTTTGTGACTTTTTCGAGTCTATGAGTACTAATCGGGAGGGAAAATATCTTAGTAGACATGTGAACTATCCAGAACTATCTCCTGTTTCTTTCGTAGAGAATAGCGGCCGCACAATACACGTGCAGGGTGTCGGATTTACCACCTAACCGTTCACATGTCGAACCCGATATTTCAAAAGACGTAGATAGTTGTCGTTTACTTGATTCTCCGTATCTCTTCACCATATGCCGTGTCACCCTATTTACAAGTTCTTCTAGTTGCTATATTCTGTTGTAGACTTATCAACTTCATTTCTCGATTTGCTATGATATCAGTTTTTATTTACTAGATTCTTTTACATATGCTATTTTCATGTCTTGTAAATTCTATTATGTTTTCGAATAGCCTGTCCGTCTGTGTGTTTGTTCCATTCCTGACTGAAAACCAACATTTTTCAGGTTAGCCGTGGCTTCTCTTAGCATTGGAAGATACGGGTATATGCTGAGGTCAACCATAGGAGACTAGTTAGACGTATGGTAGTTTTCTATAATTGTAAAAGTTTATATTCTTCTTCAAAATGTAAAAGTTATAAATTTTGTAAAGTTGTTTTGGTCCTGTGGATGAGCAATAAAGTGATTCTTCATGTGATTTTAGAGTATTGTTGCTATACAGCGTTCTTTCCGCCGATACTTCGGCGTAGGCTGGCTTGGACACGCACTCGTATACCGAAAAGTGGGTGCAGGTCGTGACAGTCGGGAGATCGATGAACCATAGGATGAGCGCAGAAGCCCCGGATGGATGGCCCGACAGACGACGGTCGGGCCGAAAGACCATCGTCTCCAGCCGAGGGCGAGATATTTAGAGACATCCGCTCCACTAAAGGGTAGGCTGCCAACTGAAGGCCTGGCGGTAGCGGGGAATCGAGGTGAGGAAGAGGAGGAAGGAAGGAAAAAGAGTGGGCGCCGGCAAGCGCCGAGGCCGAGCTGTAAACCACGACGATCGCCCACAAGCGGACACAGCTAGGGCCGTCTGCTCCTAAGAGAGAGAGAGAGAGAGAGAGAGAGAGAGAGAAAGGGAGAGAGATCGTTATATATATATATATATATATATATATATATATATATATATATACATATATATATATATAAAAAAATATATATATATATATATACATTTTATCCCACCTACACCAACAAATCCCCCTTCCAATTAATTTCGTGTTCTTCTTCTTCCCATCCCGATGGCACGAACCAAGCCGACAGCCCGCAAGTCAACCGGAGGCAAGGCCCCCAAGAAGTAGCTCACCACCAAGGCCTCCCGGAAGTCGGC
The DNA here is from genome assembly GCA_029216955.1 of Iris pallida. NCBI lineage: Eukaryota > Viridiplantae > Streptophyta > Magnoliopsida > Asparagales > Iridaceae > Iris > Iris pallida. The sequence goes on from JANAVB010003600.1 coordinate 14,828,588, forward strand.
TCCGGCGACCGGCGGAGTGAAGAAGCCCCATCGCTTCCATCCCGGAACTGTGGCTATGAGGGAGATCAGAAAGTACCAGAAGAGCACGGAGCTCCTCATCAGGAAGCTCCCCTTCCAGAGGCTGGTGAGGGAGATCACCTAGGATTTCAAGACAGACCTCCGCTTCCAGAGCACTGCCGTAGCTGCTATCCACGAAGCGACGGAGTCCTACTTGGTCGGACTGTTCGAGGACACCAACCTCTGTGCCATCCATGCCAAGAGGGTCACCATCATGCCCAAGGACATCCACCACGCTCGAAGGATCCGCGGGAAGAGGGCTTAGACTGATATTAACTGTTGTTTGCTTCTTCTTCTTCTTCTTCTTCTTCTTCTTCTTCCTTTGACCATCCTCTTTCTTTCTTTCTTTTTCTACTTTTGCTTTTGCTTGTCTACGGATGACGACAAATCATGTTTAAGAATGAAATGAAATCAGTGTTTATTATTCCAAAAAAATTTAAAAAATATATATATACTTTTTTATATATGTATATACGTATACATATATACATACATATATATATATATATATATATATATATATATATATATATATATATATATATATATATATATATATATATATATATTGAAAGAAGGGAGCTTTATTGATATATCAGGCGCAAAATGCCGAAGCCTTTACAAATAAACGCGCCTCGCACGAGCAAAAAGTAGAAACAAGAAGAGGTTTTGACCCAAACGCAGGAGCTGAGACCGGCCCCGAGGTTAGGTCAGCGCCTGCCAAAAATGGACAGGAGAGTGTGTGCAGCACCTCCTGATCTTGAGAATTTTTCGGAGGGTTTCCTGTTCAGCTGAGTAGGGTTGTACTAGTGTCCTTCATACCTGAATTTGTTCTAGTTCTTCCAGAGTACCCAGATACCGACGGCTGCGACGATCTGATGCCCGGGAGAGACGCCCCAGTTGGCGAGGAGGCCGTTGAAGCCTCCGGCGTGATGAGTTTGTCCGCAGCGGCGGGAGAGGTTGCTCCAGAGTTGAGTGGCGAGGTCACCGGTGAGCAGGATGTGTTTAGAAGTTTCAGATCGGGATGAAGTGCAGCAATGGCATTTGGAAGCGTAGCTGAAACCGATGGAAGTGAGGTAGTTGTCGGTAGGAAGCTTCTTGCAGTTAGCTCTCCAAAGTAGGACAGACCATTTGCTTGGGATGCAGGAGTGCCAAAAGGGTGCGATCGACGAAGACTATTCGCTGGTGCCTCTCACCACGCATCTGGCTGAGGCCATAGTGAAAGTACCGCCGGGGGTGGAAGACTACCTGAAGGCGTCAGGAAAGTCATTGAGCTTCACCTCGAAAGTAGTGAGATCGGTCGTCGCTGCCGCCCCCAGCCACGTACGGCTCCGGTCCCACCTCCACTCTGAGACAGGGTCCCATAAATCACGGATCGAGCAAATAGGAGGGGCGATCGAAGAAAGTTGGAGTACCGTATTGCCGAGCCACCGCTCGTAGCGGAGCGACGAGCTGCCGTTGCCAAGCTTTAGTTGGATTAAGGGTTCGGCGAGGTGTTGGCCGTGGAGGATACGGCGCCAGGAAGCGGAGGATCGATTTTTGGCAACAGCCGTCATGGGGTGGGAGTGCTGGAAGTATATAGCCTTCATGAACCGGGTCCAGATGGAGTTATCCGACCGTAGCTTCCACCACAACTTCATGGAGCAGGCGTCAATGATGTGTAAAAGTCTGCTGAAGCCTAATCCACCCTCCTCGGTAGGTTTGGCCATGGTATCCCAGCTGGCCCAGTGGTGCTTATCCTTCCAATCGGTGTGCCCCCAGAAGAAGTTAGTGAAGAGGGATTCTAACGAGGATAACACCTTCTTAGGGGGAACAGACGACCTGGGTGTAGATAGGGATGGAAGATAAGACGTACATAATCAGAATCATCTTCCCGCCCGGATATAAGGTCGCGTTATGCCAACCCTCGGTTTTACTCCTGATTTTGTTCACAAGGCCTTCGAAGATGCCCAAGTTAGATTTACCATTGACCAACGGGCATCCCAGATAAGAGAACGAAGGGTAAGCGATAGAGAAGGAGGTCAGGTTGGCGAGAGTGGACGAGTTGTTCTTGTCGGCTTTGTGATGGGTGTAGATGACACTTTTTTTAGTGTTAACTCATGGTCCGGAGCATTTGGAGTAATTGTCAAGTGTCTGCTGACCAACACACACACACACACGCACACACACATATATATATATATATATATATATAATATTGTTAGTAGTGTATACATATTACTACTACTACTACTACTTATATTACTATTAATATTAATAATAATAATAATAATATATTGACAGCAATGTGTTGTCTCTTCTCTTGATAGAGAGAACAACAACACATAAATAATGGAAAAAAAACCAAAATCGAGAACCACAGTTCTCTATGCTGATTAGGAGAAAAATGGTGAAGGGAGAGAAAGGAGAGCGGTGAGAGAGTGAGAGGAGATGGATCGGGAGAAAGGGGAGATCAAAGTGAGAAAGGAGAGGGAGTGAGCTCGAGAGGGACTCACCATGCTTGGGCGGAGTCGCTGGGCGTGGCTGCGCTGATGGCGGTTCTTGTCACGCGGCGAGCACAGTTGCCAGAGAGAGGCTTCCCCACTTCGAGGGCTCGACTGCAGAGCATGTCGACAGCTGTGGTAGATGAAGGCGGTGCTGACCGCGGCGGCTCCACCATCGGAGGGACGGTGATGACGCACGATGGCGCTGACTAGGGAGCTCGTCGGTGTATGTGAGATTGGATCTAGGGTTTATCGGTGATAGTAGTGGTTGAACAGCGGCAACAGCGGTGGTGTTTGGTAGTGCTGGCGCCTAAGGCCGATCGGGGCGAATTTGGGCGTCGGTGAGTTTAGTTTGGTTTTCTTCTCTTTTCTGGGTGCCGATGCTGATGGTGGTTGTGGGCCGCAGTGTTCGATGGGGATTCGAGGAAGGTGGTCATATAGGTGGTGGTGGTTCTGGCATTGGACATGGAGAAGGCAGGGAGAGGTGCTAGGAAGTCGAGGACGTCGTGTACAGCTTGCGGAGGCGCTCACTATAGCCGGCGTTCATGGTGGTGCTGCTGATGGAGGCCAAGCAAGGTAACGGCCGAGATTCGGTTGGCTGACGACGCAGGTCTGGGGACACGGTGGGCGTAGCCGGTGGCACGAGGTGTTGGTAGAACAGTGGTAGAGTTAGCGTTAGGGTTAGGGTTCGGTTTGGGGATTAGGGATTCTGTCCTGTAATTGTGTCCAGGTGTTCGGACACGAAAATGATAGGTTCAAAATTAGTTTTTGTGGGTGGAACCATGTCCGGGATGTCGGACACAGAAGCAAAATGTATATATAAAAATATAATCTAGTGGAAAGACATACGAGGTCAGAATCGAGGTCGTCACGGCTGACACGAGAAAAGTGGACATCGACATGGCACGATGATGGAAATTTTTGTGGAGACAACTTTGTGGAGAAAAACCATAGGGAAGCTTCCCTATATATACAGGATGGAGACTCCTAGTTTGATAAAGATTAGGAAATTCAAACCCACCACTAGATAATTCATATATTTAACTTTAACTGATTTAAAACAAATTCAACAAAATCCAATCTAAATTAGAACTAGATAATCTTTATCTTTATTTTAAACTATTTAAATCAAAATCAATAAAATCAAATTCCAATTTAAATTATAAAAATAATTTTAGAAATACCTTTTTTATATATAAAAATATAATAACTCATTTCAAAAATCAAATTATACATGAATTAAGTTTCATGTACCTTCACTACAAAAAAAGTTACTTTTTACGACATTAGAATTAAGACGTACTTAAATAGCGTGCCGTAAATAGTACATTCACGGCATACATTTGAATGAATGCCATAAAAAGAACATAATGTACAATTGATACATCTATTTAAGGTATTTATGGCGCGCATTGAACACCGTAATTGCCTATACAAAAAATGCACATCAATTTTAGTACACGAAAAGAAAAGAACCGCCAATTTTTTTCGTTAGCCCGCGCGATCCACTCTCACCCTTATTTTTTTTCTATGCCTCTCTCCCCTGTTACTCTGCAGTATGCAGTTCTCTTCCTCTTTCTGACACAAAAAAAAAATCTTCACTATAGCTCTCTCCCCCATTCACCCTCTCCGTCTGAATCTCTCCGTCCCTATTCAGACTTTTCTTCTCCGGCAGATGCTGTCTCCTTCAGCTCATCGTCATCCGTTGACGGTAATCCCGGCAAGGAATCGTCGACAACGCGTCTTCTCCGGCGCCGGTGACAGATCGATGAGGTTCCACCGACGATCGTTTCCAAGCGTCGATCGGTGATTATCCTGCTTCCTCGAGTTCTTAGTTCTCATGTATCTTTTTTCTGATCGACTGTGATTCAGTTGTTTGATTATTGATCACGAGGTGTTTGTTCGAATTTCACAGAGGAAGATTTGACTCCGATCTCGGCCAAGCGACCATCGCTTTCTCGACACAGTCGTTACTCAGACTCCGACCCGAAGGAATTGCAGCGCTCGCCACCATTCGTCGGAGAGCACACGGATCACCACCAGTTGTTCGATCATGGCTCTTTGAGGAAATAGATGAGTTGAGTAATCATATGGGATTTATCAAATGGCACCGACGACTGGGAGTCAGTCACGACGAGCATCTCCGATTAGAGTCGACAAGAAATGTCGTAATTTATTGTGTATACACGGCATCCATTGCATGCCGTGCAAACAGTGTATTCACGGCATACATTGAACGCCGTAAAAACTAGTGACTTTTTACGACGCGGGCAAATACGGCTTTCACTGCGGCATACATTGAACGCCGTAAAAACTTTTTACGGCATACTTTGCACGCCGTAAAAACCAATATTTCTTGTAGTGCTTGCTTGCGAATAGAACTTTCTATTTACAAAATATTATTACCTAAATTATCACCTATACTTTTACAACAAATAAAATAGTCCTTTTTATAATAAATAAAGTTTGAAAAATAAAGTGCGACCCTTTTATATTAAAAATATTTACTTATAGTTTGTTAAAACAAAATATATATTTTCCATAATAAAACTCTTTGTATAAAAAAAAAACTTCATATATATATGTATTCGCACTCAAAGTACAAATACCAAAAATAAAATAATACCAAAATAAGTTAATTATAAAAAAATTAGTGAAATTTTTCGGGGTTTATAAGTAGGTACGCGTTCTTCTACTGGAGACATAGCAACAAATATACCTTTCATATCTCTAGTAGAACCTAAGTCAGTAGAAGATGCTTTTCTTGATGATTTTTGGACTGATGCCATGAAAGAGGAACTTAATCAATTTGACAGAAACAAAGTTTGAGAACTTGTTTCTAAACCTATTGCTCAATCAATAATTGGTTCCAAATGGGTGTTCCCAAATAAACTATGTGAGGATGGACAAGTTCTGAAAACCCCCTAAAATTTCACTCTAGATTTTTGTTTGCATTTTTTTGATTTTTGTATTGTACGTCGAGTGCGAATACAGATATGCGATGTATATATTTTTATTACTAATTTTTTAAATATGGAAAGTAAGTATACTTTTCAAAAATAGTACATATAAATATTTTTATTTACTTAAAGTTGTAAAATGCGTCGGTCATGATTTGGCAACTTTATTTATTCATTTATTTTGTTTATTATAAAAATGGCTATTGTATTTGCTAAAAAATTATATGTGATAATTTAGGAAGTAGTATTTTGTAAATAATATATTCTATTCGCATACGAGATACATGAATCAAATTCATATATATTTTGATTTTCGAAAACTAATTAAAATTTATTTATTTATTTGCAAAAAAAAAGTATTCAAATATTTATTATTTTGGAAAGTAATTATTTTTATTTTTATTTTTTATAGAAAAATATTTTTTGAACTTTGTTGATTTAATATTTAAATTAGTTATGGTAATTTAAAAAATATTTGAATTATTGATTTTAATTTTTAAATATGTTGTCAATTGAAGATAAGACCTATCTAAAATTAAAGTTGGATTTGGATTTGACTGCACTAGTTTTAAATCGAAATTAAACTAAAAGTGAGATTATCCAAAGGAGTCATATTCCTTATCCAATTAGGAGTTTCCACCCCCTATATATAGGGGAGCCTCCTTATGATTTCCTCTCTAATTATTCTCCACAAATATTTCGACCACAAACGTGAGTGCATCGTATCGATGTCTAATCTTTTTCGTGTCAGTCGTGAAGGCATCGGGTTCGACCCCGGGTGTCTTTCCAATAAAATATATTTGTACATATACATCGCATCATCTCCTCCGTATCGACAACCCCGACACGGCAAACATCCGGTCCCTAGCCCTAACCCTAACTCTAAACTCTGCCGTCTGTCCGGTCCTGTCCCTACTAGTTCACCACCATCGATCGCCATCGCCATCCTAGCATCCCGGCTTGCCTTACTATAGCCTACCACGTCCACCCAAATACTACAAGACCACCGCAGCGACCCGCCCTGGCCTGACCGCCACTACCGTCATCCACCACGGCCACACGCCACCACCAATATCAACACCAATACCACCAGCGCCACCACTGTGGCCGCCCTTCGCAACCCCCGGGCCACTTCCCCTGGCCACCCAAACCACCCAGAGGCTCACCACTGCACCACACTCATCCACAACACTGCCCCGTCGCCACATCACCCTGCCGAACGCTAGCACACAAAACCACCCTATCGTTCCCGCCGGCCGTCCGCCACGAGTCCAGACCCCAAATCACCACCACAAACCTAGCAAAACCCATCCTACCCATGCAGCCAACCAAACCTTGGTAAAAACCTGACCCACACACACCTCCAAAACCACCACCCCAAGGAAAACGAAGAAGGAAAAGCCATAACCAACCTCGCCGCCGACGAGAGCCGGATCTGTCGACCGTCGACGACTCTGCATTCCCTGCCACATCTGAGACTAGGCGAGCGCCACCATCACCACCACCTCCACCATCTCCACCACTCGAGCTAACCGCACCCGTCCGCCCATGCCGAGATCCACGCGGCCAGCACTCGGTGGCCGTGCTCGGCGAAGTCTATCCCGCGCCTCCCAGGACTGGCCAGCCGCTTCGCCACCTCCGCTACTGCATGCCTCCGTGCCGCCTCCAATATGAGCTTCCATCTTCCGCTCTCTCCCTCTCTAACCCTCTCCGACCCGCCGCTCTCCGTTCATTCACCCGCTCGGGCCGCTTCCTCCTCATTTCTATTTTTCTCTGGAATAACCCTCTCTCTCACACGTACTCAGAAACCTTTTCTCTCTGTTAAAATTTTGATTTAATGGTTAACTCTCTCTCCTTCTTCAAAGTAACTTCCTTTTGGTTGCTTCAAAGTGTGGCTTCTCCCGAAGAGAACACTGCACAGGACTTTATAGCTGGTGGGTTATTATTGTTATTGTTATTATTATATTGTAATTACTTAAAACATGTGGGTATTCTCTCTTCACGAAGAAGAGAACAACTGGCCACACTTCTTTTCACCAATTTTTATTATTAATATGTTAGTTTTATTATTATTATCATTACTGTTTTGTTTATGGATATTAGTATTTAGTATTATTATCAGTATTATTATTTTATTATATTAACACTTATCAAAATATATTTTTGTTAAAATTATATAAATATAGGTATCTACAATAATACTTAGTATAAATATATGACTATTAGTGATATTTTAGTTTTGTTATTACTAGATATTGTTATTAAATTATATATATATATATATATATATATATATATATATATATATATATATATATATATATATATATATATATATATATATATATATATGAGGAAGGATCAAGATCTCCACACTTTTTGCATCCCCAGGCATCCCGCCTATTTGTACCGTTGGATGGTGCTTTAAGTCATCTAATCTTAACCGTTGATTTACCAATGGTTAAGATTAGATGAATTAAAACACATCTAACGGATGTGAACATGGGGATGCATGGGAATACAAAAATTATGGGGATGCCTATCCTTCCTCTCTCTCTCTCTCTCTCTCTCTCTCTCTCTCTATATATATATATATATATATATATATATATATATAAAATTCCTAAAAATTATAATTGTAATACTATATTTTGCTTTACAATGATTTTTAAAAATTGGTTTAGAAGCCCAAATATATATTATTGTTTTTACGATATGTAAGACATAGCTTTTTAACCTAAATTTATATATTTTACAAACGCCGGGTTTTAGCCTAAAAATGATTTTATTCTTCAAGTATTTTACCAAAATCACATTTTGACATTTTTTTTATGATAAATAGTTTTCTAAAAATTGTCTATATATATTATTTATCTAATTACCTTCGACTATTCTCCTGTTCGTAACCAAGTCCATTATTTCTATTCCCTCGCGAATTCTGTACCTCTTTATGTTGTTCCTAGCTAAATTGATTCTTCTGGACCCGGTAGAAGAGTCCGTGCCATCGTCAGAGGTCGTCTTTCGTAGTTGTAACACCGAAGTCGGATTCTAAGACGACATGACATCGTAACACACCAGACATGACACCAGGCAAGATACCTTGCTATTTGTTGTCTATTTACTTTAGCTCATATATCATGCATTTATTTATTATTTCTTTTTCTACAAAATAAATTGTGTTTCATAATTATATTGAGATGAAAATTTACTTTCTAGTTCTATTTCTTGCTACTTAATTATTTCTATGCACATTAAACCTAGATGTAAGAGACCTTCCTTATGTTGTATTGCATTCATAGGCCTTGACACAATTGTACTTGGAAATTGTGAGTCGTATATAGAACTCGGACATGCATAGCTGGCTGGCCACTGGTACATATAAGCCGTGCGATAGGATTAACCGCTAACAGCATTGCATGACTAGTTTGACTTAGCAGTTAATAGAGGTTATGTGTTGTGAAGACAATATATAGGCATCGGGTAGGAAGGATATTTTCTTAGCGTATGGGCTATTATGCACTTTACCTTTGTGACTGTACGCTCCGCCAGAGATGCGGGTTGACGACCCCTTTATCATGTTTTTGCTGGCCTCTGATGCTCATGGAATATCATGCTTTAGGGTCCCTGGTGCCCATAGAGGAGGCCATACCAAACCCATGCATTGGAGGTTGTAACTGTATTCACTTAGAATAGTTAGGCTACCTTATTCGTTAGGTATATATACTTTTGGTTTGGGTACTTATATCTGATCACGACTTGGAATAGTAACTTGTCGCAGACTAGTTTGCCATACCTTATCCTTGTTTGGTCGTAGGTTTGGTTCACTGCTTCAATGAGAAGGTACTGAACCTTGTTGTCGTCCGGATGCTATATTGGATTTATGGCTTGAAAAGATACTTCATCATGGATTAGGGTGCCATCTCCTTTCCCAGTTTGGTTGGGGAGATGGTACGCTAATTCAAAGGTGAAGTATTGGACTATGTTATGATCCGACTTGACTTATTATTATTAAGCAGTTTATATTCAGTTTATGACATGTTCTTCATGTATCTTGTTACGTCCCTCTGATGACCTGGTGATTTCTTCAGGTGTGTGCTCTTGACTTTTTGTAGGTGTTCTAGCCAAGGCCGTGATCTTCACTATTCCTTCGAAAATAATTGCTCTTGGATCCTCCATGCTACTCTTGCCAAATCATTTCTTATTTATGTATATTTCTTCTATTAGTTTGTAGTGAATTTGTCTCCGTCCAACATTATATACAAAAGACAAATTTTACTTAATTCTATAAAAGCTTTATCTTTATTTTGTAGATGAGATTAGTTAGTCATAGTTTTACAGCATTTACAGCTTACATATATTTATTGTACGACTGACATGTCTATGTTTCTAGTCCTACGTATTTTGGGACTAGAGCATTACATGTTTTTGTGGTGGCCCATGCAGGTCTACGATAAATTGTTTGGTTACTTTATCATACAAAGCAAACCTGCGTATAGGATTAGAGCCTAGGATCTCATTCACATACTTGACCTCCTTCCTCGATTCCATTTTCTAACTCCCGCTTGACTCCTTGATTTGCGTCTTGCTTGATCCTTTCTATCGTAATTCTTATTTTTTCTTCGTGCTTGATATAGGTTAGGAAGGTGACTCATACTAGGTAAGAAATGTTCCATTGTCCCATCACATTACTAGTTTAACTCTTGTAAGTTAGGTAGAATACCACATGACCTAACAAATCATATTATTCTTATGACCCACTAAGGTAGTATAATTGAATGTCACTAATAGGATATTCTGGAGATTCCTAACTCATCTAGTTGACCAAAGCCTTAGAAAAGAAGACAGTAGAACGATTGTATTGGCACAAACACTGGACAAGACTTAGATTCTTAAGCAACTTGAACTATTTATATTTTTTGACATCATTATCTCACATATTTATATTTTTGGACTAGCTTTACTAATGCCGCTATTATAGCCTTGTTTTTGCAAGCTTATTCTTTTATCAAGCTTGATCAAGGACAATATTTTATTGGAGGCCTCCAGTAAAATAATGTCTACTCACAACCGGTGCATCATGGTCTGATCAACCTATACTTGGTTCGCTCTTCTTACTCTACGCAGATTGAGATATAGTTAACATATATACTTGCCCTCTAAAATCTCATCCGTAGTTGCCTTGACAATCCGTTTTTGAATTATTCAATCGTCTTTGAACCACGTATTCGTATTCGTATTCGAGAACATTTTCTTTGCATTCTTTATTGTTTTTGTCTTTCACTTATTTTGGAAAGACAAAACGCACGTACTTGATGGATAGACACGAAGTATTCCCCTATGACGATGATATTTGTATATAAACAACTGTAGCTAACCATCGACCAACCCATGTGACTATATCCTCGTCTTAAAACTACTCATCCTTTCCCTCGACCCTAAACCTACTATCATGACCTTCTAATCACATGAATTTAAGAATGATTCAAATCGTTCCTTTAATCGTGCCCTCAAACTAGATGTTTACCATACAATTTTCTCTCAAGGAACCATCTCTCCTAAGACTAAATTATTTTCTCTTGATCTGCTCGATTCCTTACTATTCTTTAATTCGTCTTATCTTGATCTTTTAGTTGTTGCATTAACTAGCGACCCTTATTTATCTTCTAAACCATAACCATGATTTTATTTTCCATGATATCGTAACAATGATTTCCTAAGTTGTCTATTTTCATTATATGTCATTTCCTTCTCCAATGCCTTGTTTACATTTTCTTAAGAGGAGATCCTTCTATCCGCTCAAACTTGCCTACCCTAGTTATTTCTTAATTTCGATGACAAAATTCTTGTAAGTTGGATATGATGTAAACTCCCTAAAATTTTACTATAGTGTTTTTAGTATTTGTTTGATTTTCATGTTGTACGTCGAGTGCGAATATAGATATGCTATGAGTATATTTTTATTATTGATTTTCTTTATATGGAAAATAAATATACTTTTCAAAAATAGTATAAGGTAAATATTTTTATTTACTTAAAGTTGTAAAATGCGTCAGTCGTGATTTAGCAACTTTATTTATTTATTTTGTTCATTATAAAAGGGCTATTGTATTTGTTGTAAAAGTATATGTGATAATTTAGGAAGTAGTATTTTGTAAATAATATGTTCTATTCACATACGAGATACATGAATCAAATTCATGTATATTTTAATTTTCAAAAACTAATTAAAATTTATTTATTTATTTGCAAAAAAAGTATTCAAATATTTAAATATTTATTTTTCTTGAAATTAATTATTGTTATTTTTATTATTTATAGAAAAATATTTTTTGAACTTTGTTGGTTTAATTCAAATTAGTTATGGTAACTTAAATAAGATTTGAATTATTGATTCTTATTTTTAAATATGTTGTAAATTGAAGATAAGATCTATCTACAATTAAATTGGATTTGACTGTACTAGTTTTAAATCAAAATTAAACTAACAGTGAGATTATCCATAGGGTTCCTATTCCTTATCCAACTAGGAGTTTCCACCCCTATATATAGGGGAGCCTCCTTATGATTTCCTCCCCAATTATTCTCCATAAATATTTCCACCACAAACGTGAGTGCATCGTGTCGGTGTCCAATCTTTCCCCTGTCAGCCGTGACAGCCTCGAATTCGACCCCGGGTGTCTTTCCAATATAATATACTTGTACATATGCATCACATCATCTTCTCCATGTCGACAATACTGATACGACAAACATTCGGTCCTTAGCCCTAACCCTAACTCTAAACTCTGCGATCTGTCCGGTCCTGTCCCCACTAGTTTACCACCATCGACCACCATTCCAACATCCCTCCTCGCCTCACCATAGCCTACCACCTCCACCCAAAATCTACACGACCACCGCAGCGACCCGTCCACGGCCTGACCGCCACTGCCGTCATCCACCACAGCCATACGCCACCACCAACATCAACACCGACACCACCAATGCCACCACTATGGCCGCCCTTCGCAACCCTCGGGCCACTTCCCCTGGCCATCCAAACCACCCAGAGGCTCATCACTGCACCACGCTCATCCACAAGACTACTCCATCGCCACATGACCCTGCCAAACACCAGCACCAAAAACTACCCTACCGTTCCTGTCGGCCGCCCGCCACGGTTCCAAACCACAAATCACCTCCATAAACCTAGCAACACTCGTCCCCCCACGCATCCGACCGAACCCGGCCAAAATCTCACCCACACATACCGCCAAAACCACCACACCAAGTAAAACAGAGAAGGAAAAGCCATAACCAACCTCGCCACCAACGAGAGCCGGATCAGTCGACCATCGACAAGTCCGCGTTTCCTTCCACATCTGAGACTAAGCGAGCGCCACCATTGTTAGCCAATGATTATATCATATTTTTGAATATGGCTAATCAATTAATTTTACCATAATGACATCACTAATATTCATGTAATCACTATCATGTTGCTACTTAAACTTAGTATTGTCCTAAATGTTCTATATCATATTGCTATGCTTGTATCATATTGTTTTGTTTGTCTAACATATTCTTGTAGACATGCAGTAAGCATGATCAAGCTTTGTCAAACCAGGACATATGCAATGGAGAATTTTTGATGGGTCAAAGACGGTATCATACAAGAAGATTTCTCTGAATCGCCCAACGACCTATCCGGGGCCTCGCATAGGGGGTTTTGTTGCCCGGTCAGCGGACATGGGTCAAGAGGGCGAAGCCATCGAAAGGTATTCAAATTTTCAAATCTATTTATCTTTGGACGACCTTCATCAAGGAATAAAGGCGTCATCAAAGGGCTATTGGTTTTCCTATTTGATCAATATATTTTTTATTATTATTGAGTCTAAGAATATGATGTAAACTATATTGTACTGACAAATAGGCTATCCAAGAAATATTTTCAAAATACCCTTTTATTTTAAAAACAAGTCCACTTATAAAATACCAAACTACTTCCTTACTGCTTGATCTTTTCAAAAAGCCCAAAACCAATTTGCAAAAACCCTGACAAAACTCCAACAGAATTCAGCCCGAGTTCGGCCAGAGTTCGGTTAGTGCCCGCTGGATTTTGAACTTAGTCTTCCCGCAGTTACGGATCTTGTCGAGATTTTCTCATAGAGTTCTTCCCAAATTCTGCACGAATTCTGACAAAATTCTGCCTTTAAAAAAACTATAAATAGAGAAGGATTTCAATCATTTCAACTCACTAATTCACTTTCATATCTCTTCTCTATAAGCCTACTACTTCTTCCAAAGTGTTCCAAAGCTATCATATTCAAATTCCAAGCCAGTTACAATCCTCTAGTCGTTTTTTCAGTGCGGTATAGTTTAGAAGTTTTAGAGTGATTGTAATCAGAGGCTTGATTGAAGAAAGGCACTTCACAATTGAAGTTGGTCGAGTACTTCGGATTAAAGCTCGCGTTGTAGAAGTTACAAGAACTTCGGATGAAAACTTGTGGTATTTTTATATAGTGGATTCAACTGGAAGCTAGAGTTATTCCGACTGAACTAGTCTTCACAAGAAAGAAACCAGTATACATCCTTGTATTTACGTTTGCTTTCTGCTCTCTACTTTTCATTTACTTATCTGTGATATATATTCTGTGATCTTATTGCTAACATTTTTAATTAGCTAAATTCTGTTGCCTACTCTATTCACCCCCCTCTAAAGTATTGTACTTTACAATTCGTTCCTACAATTAGTATCAGAGCATGTGCTCCTTATAGAGATATTATTGCATGTTCTCCTTATAGAGATATTTTAGCTTAACATCTTTGGAGCATATCTTCATTACCAGAGCGGGTTATACAGGTAAAGCGAGATAATCTTGTTATTATATAACTACTGTTACATAGATCACTATATCACATATGGCAAGTATGTACTTCACAACTGAAGAGCAATCCTCAAATAGACTTCCACTATTTGATGGAACAAACTATAGTTATTGGAAGACACGTATGAGCTTCTACCTAAAGTCTCTAGATTTTGACTTATGGTCAATTGTTGTCAATAGATGCAAAAAGCCTACTATCACTTCTATACTCACATCCTCTATAATCAATAAGCCTTATTATAGTTACACGGAGGAAGAAAAGAAGTTAGCTAGCCTTGATGCAAAAGGTGTGCATATATTTTATTGTGCTGTAGACATAAATGTATTCAATTTTTTTAATACTTGCACAATATCTCATAAAATTTGGAAAGTTCTTGAAGCTACTTATGAGTGCAGGTATGAAAGCAAAGCTAGAAACTCTAGAAAGAAGGATAGTCTTCATAATGATGCAAATATGTGCATGATGGAATTATAATTTATGGTACAACACAATCCCTTATATGAAGAAGAGCTTGTATGTGACAACTGCAAGAAGATAGGCTACATCCAAGAAGATTGTACTACTGCTAGAAAGGAGAGTCACTACGAAAGATCAAATGAAGGAAGATCATCGTCTCACAAGTACGCTAGCATGAGCATATGGTGTGAAAGAGAAGCAAAAGATTCTGAAAAAGAAGAGAGACCTCGTCAAGCTATAAATATATGCTCAATGGCATTATCCAATGAGGTACAAGACAACTCTGTTATGGAAGAGAATGAATTCTCTTATGATGAGTTATCTGATGCTTTCAGTGATCTATAGAAAGAGCACAAGAAAGTATTAGATAAGTATAAGCAAGCTAGAAAGGATATTCAATCCTATAAGCGTGAGAATGAAAAGCTTACTTGCTTATTCAATGATGCTAGAAATACTTCTCCTTCTGATAATTCTACTGAGATTTTCACACTTGAGTTTAGATTGCATGAGACACTTGATTGCATTGAGAAAAGCACTCAAGAAAATGCTAAACATAAGGAGGAATTAAAATCAGAAAAGAAAAAGTATTCTATTGCTTCATGTAGAATTGATGCTCTTTCTGCTAAATATGATGAGATCTGTGCTAACTCTAAAAGTTAGAGATTAGACTGGAAAAGCATGTAGTACAACCTATTACTCAATTTAACACAAGACACGTGACACATCACAAAGTCACAAACGACAGATATTTTACAAAGGAAGCAAGCAAAGCTAAAGCTTCACGTAACCATACTTTCTATTATAACTATCCATGCACATCATATCACACAACTGCACGTTCTCATACTGCTGCACATAGCACTAATATTAATACTTTCTGTCATTGTTGTTGTATGAATGGTCATATTTCTTATTATTATCAGATTAGAAAAGTTGTTGATATGAACTTTTGCAAACGGGTTCCCAAAGCTAACAAATGTGGATCCAAGTATTGGATACCAAAGACTTCACCTAATATTGCAGGTGAAGCTTCTCATATAAAATAGAATCCTGGAACATGTTGTTGATTGGAAAGCTATAAAGGTCATCTTCTATGCAATTACACCAACAAAAGTGTGGTCACTAGAACCACTTCTGTAACATGCTTCCTAAATAGTTTTTAATATCTAGCATGTTCTTACTGATATCTTGCTATTAGCTTTCATTGATATCTTTTAAATTGTCTATTATTTTAAATTAATGTGAGATATAATCCTAGCATGACTAGTTGTCTAACTCAAATGTTTAGTTTACACTAAATAGTCTTTTACTCACTTTCTATTAGTTTGACACATATGTATATGTATGTTATTTACTCTTAATTTTTATTCTTGAAGCATGAATAGGAGCTTAATTTTGTTTTGGTGAATATGTTTTGACTCTTCGTCTTTAATATTTTTTAATGGCCACTTCTTACCGATTTTTCTTTAACATGTCATATTTACTTTGATCGGTATTTTGTGAGTATGTATGTGTAGCACAAGTCTCCTATTTACTTGAAAAATATATACATATACTTTTATGTTAACCTTGTGCTTGCATAATATATTCTCTATTGATTCTCATATTTTTTTGATTAACTTTTTTTGAATCAATTACATCTTTCTCTAAGATATGAGTTGAGTTCAAGTTCTATATTATTTAAAAAAAATAGTATCAAACTTGTGCTTATCTCATACTTAAGCTATTGATTTTTTTGAACAAATTTATGTTCTTATCTTTATTAGCTTCTTCCTCAAAGCCTCTTTTAATAATATTTTTCTTGGCTTTTTGGTTCATATTTTTGGATACATAACTCCTTTCTAAATAATCTTTCAAAATCTTGATCTTGATAAACCATTCTTTGGGTATTTACTTCTTATATTTAGGGATTCCGGATTTCGATGTTGATCGATGATACTGCATATAGTCTTTTAAATCCAAGTTCTTAAAAGTAGAGATTATTTTGGGTACAAGCCGAAAGGGTCCTTTTGTCATACAGGTGTAAATAGCCCGAAGTGACACGGTGTACTAGTCTTCGGACTACCGCTAGCTAGGAAACGGCCCCTATAGCTAACCCGAAGTGATCAATACTTTATAGACTTAAGATTTATTAAAGGTCTACTTACAACTATTATCTAGTTCTGAATCCAAGGTACTGAACCCAGTCCCCTAGGTTTCAGAATATATCAGTATATCTAGGTCCTACATTTTGATTTACAAATATTTTATATTTTATTGTTACCCAATGATTTTATAGCACATATGAATAAATATAGTTGATAAATCTTATACCATATGCTACATTGTTCTAAGATTTTTTATATTGATTTCATATTCCACAAATTCTTATTAAATCCCCGTTTATTAAAGAAGAGATTTATTTTGGGTAAAAGCCTACAAAGGGTCTGTCTGTCACCACGGCTACGGCTAAAGCGAAGCAGTACTTAAGTGTTCCCCGGTGAATCTTCGTTAGCTGGGACAGTACCCCTACAGCTAACCCAGGATTGATCAACGCTTTATAAACTAAAGATTTATTGAGATCTAATTGTAATTGTTATCTGATGGATTTTGAATTTTAGATTTAATGGATAAAATTATTTAATGATTTAATTTTATAAATGGTAACATATATTGATCTTCATAGGTTAATGTCTGTCATCTTTTGTTATGTCATTTTTCTGTCACACTATTCGATATTCAGACTTGATGATCTTGTGACTACTCATTGAATATTATGGTCTTGTGATTTCATCTTTAACTTGTGTAATATTCAATGATTTTGAGCTTTATATTATTATCTTTTTTTTTCAGGTTACTTATTGCCTACAATATTAATTCTTTACGGGAGAAAAGACAGGCAAATTATATCTCTCTCTCAAAGCGTTTCTTTTTTTAACCTTACGGTTGTCAGGTGGACACTGTGCTAAGGCTTTAAAAGGAAAGAAATAAACTTTGATAAGAAGACCTAATATTTTTGAATTAGTTTTCTACTTCCAGAAATATGTCTCTGAAATTTTTAAAAATTCTGTCAATACTATTTTTTTTGGATATAGCCAAGTAAAGGTGGACCAGTTAATTATTTCAAATCAGTTATCCCCTTGACATGCCATATATCTAGAATACACTTTTCTTTGGACATTTATCTAGTTATATTTATTTGTTCAAATGGATTTATTTATGGTTTATGGATTCTTTTATTGAAATTGTTTTTGTGATTCGAATCGCCAGCTTTCAATCTGAGGACTAAATGGACGCATTTGAACATTTATTAAGACAGTTTTTCGTAATAAATTCCACATTTTTGAAAATTCTTTTTGATTTATTGAATCTGGCAGGTCCTCCAATGTTATTATTAAAGACTATTTTTAAAATCTTTTAATGTCTTGAAATATTTATATATATATATATATATATATATATATATATATATATATATTGAAGATATATTTTATTTGTTCATCTTTAAGTATTTATTTATTGGATATTTCTTTTTGCCTAAAGATGATATTTGTTTTTGGAACTTTATATGCATTTGATCAAAGGAAAGAAAGATCCATATCTTGGATATTCCTTAGATTTTGTTATTATTTATTTTATCTATTCTTGCACATAAATTTCTTCGGAAATAAATACTCATAATTTAAGGGGGAGCAAAATTAATTGTTTTAATTCTTTTATGCCCTTATTATGTGGTATAGCTAGTTCATCATGGAAATATGTTCTTTTACCTAACATATCTTGTTAAGTTGTTCATGATATTTGGATTTGTATTGGATGAGAGAATATAAGATTACTATTATTATTTATTTATTTTTAATTCTTTTATTTTATTCGAGTTTCTAAACGTTATCTCGCCAAATATATTTAATCATCCTTATTTAATTATAACTTGAGATTATATTGATTTGACATTTTTATTGAGATTTTATCTCAAAGTTCATGATTATCAATATTTAGACTGGTCATACTTTGCGGAGGAGCATTCAAGTCGACAGAATTTCTCCTTCTCAAGTATTTTGCCTTCATTACCTTCATGTTTATCTAATGGATATTCATATATCATGCTAAGGTAATTGAATTCAAATGCATGAACTTTGGTATAGATTTTGAATATAATCTAGTATATTTATTTTGATTTCTTTTTCAACGATTATACTCTTTATGGAATTGATTCACTAATTTGTATGGGCAAATTATGAATCATAATTTTTTTGTGATCATTGTTAAAAGTCGTACTATATTCTTGATTTTTTTGGTAAATACTAGGTCTTTGAATTTTCCATGAATTATTTATGACCAATGATTGATTTCTACTATATTGATATCTTTTTTAATTAAAATTCTTTATTGGTCCATTTCAAAACAACAGTTTTATTTATTCATCATATTGTGTTTTGAAATTATTTTTGGATTTCTAGTTGGTAAACTATTTATTGATTGATTTTTTTAACCAACTACACTATTTTTGACAAGTTTTTCTACTTTAGTTATACAATTTTCTAAACTTATCGTTACACTGTTCTCCTCATCCTTGATCATGATTATTTTTGCTTTCCTCCTTTACTTATGCTTGAGTTCATTTTTGCTCTAATTACGGGGGAGCTTATTTTTGATCATGTCAAAGGGGGAGAAATAAGTTTAAGTTAGCACACAATATTCTAGTATTATGTGTTTATTAGTGATACATGCATCTATTTTATTTATATTAAACTTAACCGATTTGCCATGATCAGAAAGGGGGAGATTGTTAGTCCAATGATTATATCATGTTTTTGAATATGGCTAATCAATTAAGTTTACCATAATGATATCACTAATATTCATGTAATCACTATAATGTTGCTACTTAAACTTAGCATTGTCCTAAATGTTCTATATCATATTGCTATGCTTGTATCATATTGTTTTGTTCGCCTAACATGTTCTTATAGACATGCAGTAAGCATGATCATGCTTTGTCAAACCAGGACATATGCAATGAAGAATTTTTGATGGGCCAAAGAGGCATCATATAAGAAAATTTCTCTGAATTGCCAAACGACCTATCCGGGGCCTCGCATCGGGGGTTCCGCTGCCCGGTCAACGGACAGGGATCGAGGGGGCAGCGCCATCCATAGGGGTTCAGGGGCGAAGCCACCGAAAGGTATTCAGATTTTCAGATATGTTTATCTTTGGACGACCACCATCAAGGAAGAAAGGCGTCATCAAAGGGCTATTGGTTTTCCTTTTTGATCATTGTATTTTTCATATTTATTGAGTCTAGGACTACGATGTAAACTGTATCGTACTGGAAAATAGGCAATCTAAGAAACGTTTTCAAAATACCCTTTCGTTTTGAAAACAAGCCCACTTACAAAAGTCCAAACTACTTCCTAACTGCTTGATCTTTTCAAAAAGTCCAAAACCAATTTGCAAAAACCATGAAAGAACTCCAACAGAATTTGGCCCGAGTTCGGCTCGAATTTGGCCAAAGTTCGGTTAGTGTCAGTTGGATTTTGAACTTGGTCTTCCCACAGATACAGATCTTGCCAAGATTTTCTCATAGAGTTCAGCCCGAATTTTGCCCGAATTCTAACATAATTCTGCCTTTGGAAAAACTATAAATAGAGAAGGATTTTAATCATTTCAACTCACCATTTCACTTTCATATCTCTTCTCTATAAGCCTACTACTTCTTCCAAAGTGTTCCAAAGCTTTTATTTTCAAATCCCAAGCCAGTTACAATCCTCTAATCGATTTGCCAGTGCGGTACGGTCTAGAAGTTTCAGAGTGATTGTAATCAGAGGCTTGATTAAAGAAAGGCACTTCACAATTGATGTTGGTCGAGTACTTCGGATCAAAGCTCGCGTTGTAGAAGTTGCAAGAACTTCGGATGAAAACTTGTGGTGTTTATCCATAGTGGATTTAACTGGAAGCTAGAGTTCTTCCGACTGGACTAGGCCTCACAAGAGGGAGACCAATATACATCCTTGTGTTTGTGTTTGCTTTCTGCTCTCTACTTTTATTTACTTATCTGTGATATATATTCTGTGATCATGTTGCTAACATTTTTAATTAGCTAAATTTTGCTGCCTACTCTATTCACCGCCCTCTAGAGTATTGCGCTTTACAATTCGTTCCTATAACCATCACCACCACCTCCACCACTCGAGCCAACCACACCTATCTGCCCATGCCGAGATCCACCGGCCAATGCTCGGTGGCCGCGCTCGACGAAGTCCACCCCGTGCCTCCCGAGGACTGGCCAGCCGCCTGTGCCACCTCCGCCACTGCATTCCTCCGCATCGCCTCCACTGTGACCTTGCCTCTCCCGCTCTCTCCCTCTCTAACTCTCTCCTACCGTCGCTCTCCGTTCACTCACCCGCTCGGACCGCTCCCTCCTTCTTTATATTTTTATATGGAGTAACCGTCTCTCTCTCACCCGTACTCAAAAACCTTTCTTTCTGTTAAAATTTTGATTAAATAGTTCACTCTTTCTCTTTCTTCAAAGCAACTTCCTTTTGGTTTCTTCAAAGTGTGGCTTCTCCCGAGGAGAATACTGTATAGGACTTTACAGCTGGTGGGTTATTATTATTATTATTTATAATCACTTAAACATATGGGTGTTCTCTCTCACGAAGAAGAGAATAGTTGGCCACACTTGTATTCACCAATTATAATTATTATTATAAATTATTATCAATATGTTAGTTTTACTATTATTATCATTACTGTTTAGTTTATGGATATCAGTATTACTATTTATGATTATTACCATTATTATCAGTATTATTATTTTACTATATTTACTCTTATCAAAATATATTTTTGTTAAAATTATATAAATATAGGTATCTACAATAATACTTAGTATAAATATATGACTAGTAGTAATATTTTAGTTTCGTTATTACTTGGTATTGTTATTAAATTACATATATATATATATATATATATATATATATATATATATATATATATTCCTAAAAATTATAATTGTAATACTATATTTGGCTTTACAACGATTTTTCAAAATTGGTTTAGAAGCCGAAATATATATTATTGTTTTTACGATATGTAAGACATAGCTTTTTAACCTAAATTTATATATTTTACAAACTTCGTGATTTAGCCTAAAAATGATTTTATTCTTCAAGTATTTTACTAAAATCAAATTTTGACAAAAAAATACATTTTTATTATAAATAGTTTTCTAAAAATTGTCTATATATATTATTTATATAATTACCTTCAACTATTCTCCTGTCCATAACCAAGTCCATCGTTCCTATTCCCTCGCCAATTCTGTACCTCTTTATGTCGTTCCTAGCTAAATTAATTCTTCTGGACCCGGTGGAACAGTCCGTGCATCGTCAAAGGCCGTTTTGCGTAGTTGTAACACCAAAGAAAGACTCTATGCCAACATGATCATCGCAACATACCAGGCGTCATACGAGGCAAGATACTTTGCCTTTTGCTATATGTTTACTTTAGTTCATATTTCATGCATTTATTTATTATTTCTTTTTCTGTAAAATAAATTATGTTTCATAGTTTTATTGAGATACAAATTTACTTTCTAGTTATATTTCCTGCTACTTAATTATTTTTATGCACATTAAACCTAGATGTAATAGACCTCACTTATGTTGTGTTGCATTCATAGGCCTGACACAATTGTACCACGAAGTTGCGAGTCGCATATTGAACTCGGACATGCGTAAATGGCTGGCCACCAGTACGTATAAGCCGTGCGATAGGATTAATCGCTAATAGCATTGCATGACTAGTTCGACTTAGCAGTTAATAGAGGTTATGTGTTGTAAGGACAACATATAGGCATCGGGTGGGGAGGATATTTCCTTAACGTATGGGCTACTATGTACTTTACCATTGTGATCGTGCGCTCCGCCATAGATACGAGTTGATGACCCCTTTATCATGTTATTGTTGGCCTCTGTTGTTCGTGGAAATGTCATGCTTTAAGCTCCCTGGTGCCCATAAAAGGGGCCATACCAAACCCATTATAGCTAGAGAGCCCATGCGTTGGAGGTTGTTCTTAAACTGCATTCACTTAGAATGGTTAGGCGACCTTATCCGTTAGGTATATGTACTTTTGATTTGGGTACTTATATATGATTGCGGCTTGGAACAGTAAATTGTCGTGGACTAGTTTGCTACAGCTTGTCCTTATTTTGTTAGTGTGGTTTACTGCTTTGATGAGAAGGTACTGAACCTTTTTTGGTCCAAATACAATATTGGATTTATGTCTTGGAAAGATATTTTATCATGGATTAGGGTGCCATCTCCTGTCCTTGTTTGGTTCGGGGGATGGTACGCTAATTCAAAGGTGAAGTATTGGACCATGTTATGATCCAATTTGACTTATTATTATTTAGCAGTGTATATTCAGTTTATGGCATGTTCTTTCTGTATCTTTTTACGTTCGTCTAAGGACCTGGTAATTTCTTCCGGTATGTGCTCTTGACTTTTCGCAGGTGTTATAGCCAAGGCCGTAATTTTCACTATTCCTTCGAAGATGATTGCTCTTGGATCGTCTATGCTACTCTTGCTAAATTATTTTTTTATTTATGTATATTTCTCCTATTAGTTGGTAGTGGATTTGTCTCCGCCCAACATCATGTACAAAAGACAAATTTTACATAATTCTATAAAAGCTTTATCTTTATTTTGTGGATGAGATTAGTTAGTCTTGGTTTTACTGCATTTACAGCTTATGTATATTTATTCTATCGCTGGCATGTCTACGTTCCTAGTCCTACGTATTTTGGGACTGGGGTGTTACAAGTTCTATTCAACAAAACACGTCTAGTAGCACAAGTTATAATCAAGAAGAAGGAAATGATTATAATGAGACTTATGCTCCTGTTGCTAGACTAGAATCTATTCACATGTTTTGTGCATTCACATGTTTTCAAAATCTTGAACTTTTCAAATAGATGTTAAGAGTGCATTTTTAAATGGGTTAAAAAAGAAGAGGTTTTTGTGAAGCAACCCCCTCGGTTTAAAGATTTTTAAAATTTTGATCACGTTTTCAAGTTAAGAAAGACACTTTATCGACTCAAATAAGCACATTATCCTTGGTATGAACACCTATGCACTTTCCTACTTGAAAATTGTTTTTCAAAAGAAAGGATTGATACAACTTTATTTATCAAAACTTCATATTATAGTATTTTACTTGTGCAAATTTACGTTGATGACATAATATTTGGTTCTACTAATGAAAGTTTTTGTCAAGCTTTTCCTAAGTGTATGAGAGTGAGTTTTAGATGAGTATGATAGGAGAGCTTAACTACTTTTTAGGACTTCTGATCAAACAACACTCGGAGGGAACCTTCATCAATCAAGCTAAGTACATGAAGAACTTACTAAAGAAGTTTGACTTTGATAACATAAAGCCTACCGACACGTCAATAGCTACATCAACTCAACTTGACCTTGACGAAAGTGGAAAACCAGTCAACCAGCATAAGTATCGATGTATGATTGATAGTTTACTGTATTTGACCGCTAGTCGCCCAAATATTATGTTTAGTGTTTGTATCTGTACACGATATCAAGATAACCCTTAGGAATCACTCCTATGTGCCATTAAGCATATCTTTTGATACCTTAAAGGAACTTATACTGTCGGCTTATGGTATCCCAAAACCACATCGTTTGACCAAATTGGTTACTCGGATGCTGATTTTGCTGGATGCAAAGTAGATCGTAAAAGTAACAGTGGTACGTGTCATCTCCTAGGTAAAGCTTTCGTCTCTTGGTTTAGCATAAAACAATTATAAAGCGTTATCAACAACTGAGCCTGAGTATATCGCCGCAGGATATTGTTGTGCTCAAATTTTATGGATGAAGCAAAATTTAGAAGACTATAATCTGCACTACAATAAGATTCCCATATTCTATGATAACACTAGCACAATTAATTTGACTAAGAATCCGGTATGTCCACGCACTAAGCACATATAAATACGTCACCACTTTTTACGTGATCACCAACAACACGGGGATATTTGTCTAGAATTTATTGACACAGATCATCAACTGGCAGATATATTCACAAAAGCACTAGCCAAAGATCGTTTTAACTATTTGCGTAACGAGCTAGGCATTCTTGAATTTTTGGAGTCATAATATTGTTTGCCATTAAAAGTGTCCGAGAAACTTATTTATATAACAAACTAAACGAGTACAAAAAAGTTGACCCTTAACATGATCTCCCTAAGTACAATATTTTTTTCTGGGAACTTGCGACGATGGAGGTTGAACGTTGCTTTCTTTACTCTGTTGATGATCCGATGGCGATCGTGAGAAAATTGCAAGTTTTTTGTTTGATTTGCAAGAAGGACGATAATTCGGCTATCTGAAGTGCGGGTGATGCATTGTGTATTTGAATGAATGAATGATCCTTCTATTTATAGCTAATTCGTGGTATGATCAACTTTTGGGCACAGGGGTGTTATGCGCAAGGTTTGCAGAGCACAGGGGCACTGCACGCTTGAGAAAAGAGCTGAATATGTTATAACTGTCCTTTGGGCTGTGGTTGAGCCGACACGTAGCAGTTGTTGAGATTTGCATGTTATTAAAATCTTGGGGGATTGGCACCCGTTCGTGACTGGAACTAGGTCAATGACACATAACGCATGCGCATCGCCCAAAGATCTCACTCTGTTGGAGTAGAGAAGCTCGCTATGCCATGATTCGGTGTATGAGATCTCCTGTTGTAAAAATAAATTATCATGGGGGCGTAGGAATGACCTTACGCCAGAGCTCGTCTTGATGAAACGCTTTAGCGTGGTGAAAATCCACGTAATTCTGCACAGTTGTCTCAAAATTGTCATCATTAAGCTAATATAAGCTATCAGTTCAGTTTACAGAGCATTTTGGCTTCTAGTAGCATAGGTTGATGTTACGCTTATGTCAGCTACTCGGCATCTCTTTAATTCATGTGATGTAGTTATTAAAATGTGGTTGCACTTTATTTGAAGCGTTTGCCTGGGAACTCGGACTTGTTATCAGACTGTATTAAATGCACCTTGATTAAAGGAAAGTCGAAGTATATCTGCTTTAGATAGCATAGTTATTTCAGGGCATAGTGGCCTTTGAAAGTGTAGCTGTTTTATGCCGTAGTAGCCTTAGCCCCATATCTACTAGGGCGTAGTGGTCTTAGCTCATTGGGCTTGGTCAACTCATCTTTTAGCCGTTGCATGCGATGTGGGGCTCGAAACGCTAACTGAATCAATTTTTGAGGTGGCAAGTTCATTGCCATAAATACGAGATTCATCACACTAAAGTCAAGTCTATTACCATTAATACGAGATTCATTACGTTAATCTTGGAGCTTTGACTGACTGCCACTTGGAACAGTCGTAGGGCTATGCTGCTGCCTATAAATATGAGCTTTTTGCGATGTCTTTGCTCATTCTGTCTTGGTACTCCTCCTTTATGTCTGACTCCGACTTAGCCTTGGGTGGTCGTGAGCCTTATCTTTGGCATATAGGTCGACTGTTGGTTGTGGACCTCCTCTTTCAAGGAAGTCAGGTTTTTAATGAAGAACTCCTTCAGTGACTTGGGATACCCCTGAGTGTTTGGAAATGCAAATTCGAACCTAAACAACATCTTGATTGTGTTCTGCTTCGAGGGTCAAGAAACAGGATTTAGATTTATTGCCATTCCAGACTTGTTCCTCTTAGAACGTCGGCCGAGCTATGTAGGGAGCTATATGGGGGAGCTGCGCCCACTGTCTTCGGCGAATACATATGGACGAAGATAAGGTAAAGGGGCACGCCTATATTGACTGTGCCTTCTGCCAGAGGCTCATACATATGGCAGAAGATAAAGTTAAGTTGGTGCGCCTACGCAGACTGCACCTACTGCTCGTGCCTAGCCATTATAGAACCTCAAAATATATCAGCGCCTACGCAGACTGCACCTACTGCTCGTGCCTAGCCATTATAGAACCTCAAAATATATCAAACTTTGCAATACGCCATTCATAAATAGCGTCAGACTGTATTTATCAAATGACACAAAAAATTAGATGGCGATGACCATTACATTGTGCTGACCATTACATGGTGCTGGCGGCCATGTGGCAAGCTTTCTTGAGAAGCCAAACGGCTGTCATTATGAATGACAACACGTCAATCAAAGAAAATCTCTTTGAATCTTGAGCGTATGGCGCTCGAGAAGATCTGTCAGAGTCATCATTATAATGTTTGTCGTTTACTCTGCATCTTGTATGGTTGGCACAAAGTAATCAAAACTTCACAGTTTAAAGATGCCTAGCACTTTTCACAAATGGCGCCCAACAACAGTATGTGCTATTCATTAATAGCATTTGCCAATTAATCAACTATCATCCAGAAGCAGATGACGTGGCATGCATGCCACTAATCTCGAAGAACTTACATGCGACACTGCCCACGACCAAGCGCATCTCTCTCACATAATGCCACGCATCACATGCAGTTAGACCAACCGTTTGCACATATGGGTAATGGTGCGCCAACCAGTGCCATGTGCCAATCAGGATAACTACTTAACTGTTATCCCAAAACTCTATAAATAGAGTTTATAATCATTTCGTAAAGGAGGACTAAGGATCATAGCTTCTTGAAAAGAATTCTCAGCAATTCTTTCTCTCCGGCGGCACGTTTCAAGGCTTTCTTCTCCGATATCGCATCGTCCAAAGGATAAAGTGATCGTCTTCCCATCAGACTCCAATAGTTGTACTTTCCCAAAATCAAATTGTGCTCTTGTACTTTCTTTTTTTAGTTTGTAATCTAGTGTTCTAGAAAAACTTTTGTTTTTGAAAACAAAATAGCGACTCTGCTGGGGACGACTTTCTTCTCTGACAGGAAAGTGATAACTCAATGCGATGTTGCGTCGGTCGGCACGACGCCGAAGACTTTAGTCGTCCAAGTCGACCAAATAGCCTATAAAGCAATGATTGGCGCCGAAGGTACCAAGCGCACTACTGCCAAGCGTACATCGGCTGCTGTCTCCATAGATAGGAAGACTCGTGCCATCTGGACTCCGAAGTCCATAAGCGCACCAATCACTGTTCCTACACAAAGAAAAGAAAAGCGCCATATGGCCACCCCTCACTCTTCTCCAGTTCTAATCTTGGTGGAAGGCGTGCCAGTTACTGCTGTTGCATAAAATAAGAGAAAGTGCCATACGGCCATTCCTCACTCCACTCCAGTTCTAAACTTGATGGAGAGTGCACCCATCGCTGCCTCTGCATAGAATAAGGGAAAGCACCCTGTGGCCACTTCCTACTCTTCTCTAGTCCTGGACTCGGAAGAAAATCCATCCAATTGTGCCTCTGTGCCAATTGATGCCAGAACACTTCTGAATAGAACCCTACTTCTCTTGGCAAAGATGATCAAATCAATGCTAAGAAAGTAAGTTATGCTTAAAGTTCACTTCCTACTGTCAATTTGCACCGTGCCAAACGCGCTCGGACAGCATTCGCTGAGCAACAGGGAATACTACCCACTCTATTTCAAACTAGCCAGCGCTAATCAGGCCAAAGTCAGAATCTTCCTAACTTGCACATATCAAGATCAAAGCAAGAAAAGTTGATGGCATCTCAGACTGACAAGCAAGTGGCGCATGACACTGATATGCGTGCTTATCTTAGCAAATGTATAATAGAACTCCATCCATCAAGTTATATGGTGTGCCAAATAAGTCTAAAACAGTTTACTCTAGCCACCAATCGACATTCAGTGAAGGCTTCTATAATCAAGAACTCTCTCACTTATGCCAATGAACTCAGCACTTCCTTGTACACTCACGGGACACAAAATCTTAGGAATATAAATCATATTCCTAATATAATCAGGGAATATGTACCTTCTTCTTCTTCTTCTTTTTCTACTGTCAATGTAATTGATCTCCACGACATTCTTGTACAAAAATAGAAGACTGCAGGCTTATCTCATGCCACTATAACTCCACATCAAGAACATCACTGTAGCCAGCATCATGAGATAGTAATCATGGCTGTTGCCAATTAGCCAAATGGTCTATTTTTGACCGCTTGAATTACACTCGGGCTCCTGAATTGATCATGGTGGACGAAGACGAATTGCTATTTGCCTTAGTTAACATGACGTCTCATGGTACTGAGGGTGGAAGATGTCTAAGATGTAATTCAACCCGCACTCACAGTCAACAATACCTTGATCGACTCTGTGACTCCGGTGAAGGTATTTACTAGAACATACGATCAAGAAACTGAAATTTTCTCGGTCGAAGGAATCTTCCTACTCCTAACATTGGGGATAGCAATTTTCCTGACTTTGATGCTAATAGCGAAGATTCTGATCGAACTATCCTTTCTACTGTTTGTAGAGAACAAAAGTTTTATTACAAACTAAGAAAAGAGTATAGAAGTACAATTGATTTCTAGAGAAGTACAACTATAGAATCTGATCAGAAGACGATCACTTTATCCCTTAGACGATGTGATATCGAAGACACGAGGCTCTGGAGGATGCAACAGCACTTTAGCCGGAGATTATGAACACACTTGATGCTTTGAGTTTAATTTAAAACTCTATTTATAGAGTTCTCGAAATAACTGTTTAGCAGTTATTCTGGGTTGCGTGCGCTTCAAGTTGCGTGCCTCTTGTTCACTTGCACAAATGGTTGCACTAACTGCTGTGGATGCGTGGCATCGTTTGATTGAGATACGCGTAGTTGTGAGTAGTGTAGTAGGTACATTCTGTGAAGTTAGTGGCTTGCGCGCCACGTCACTCTGTCCTGAGCACTGTTTGATTACCTTGCGTGTGCTTCATCAGGTTACGCGTGGGCACAATGTAGCGACTTGTGCGAGCGGTTTGCACCAACTGCTATAGATGTGTGGCATCATTTGATTGAGATGCACATGATCGTGGGCAGTGTAGTGGGCACGCTCTGCGAAGTTGATGGCTTGCGCGCCACGTCACCCTATTTAAAAATAAGAGTTGATCAAGTAGCGCCAATTTGTCAGGCTACGTATAGGCACAACTCAACGAATGGTGCCTTTGAAAAGATCTTCTGTGCAGTACTGATTAATCCTCATGCCATACAGTGACTTGCGCGAACTAGCTGTCAACATTAATTACATATTGACAAAATCTTCTCGAGCAACACGTTGCGCGGAATTCGAATGGATTTTCCTTAATCTCCGTGCTGTCAGTTGTCAGGTAATGATGATGCCGTTACAGCTTCTCGAGGAAGTGTGCCACGTGTCGCTCGCACAACCTGAGTCCAGCGCAACCCGACGTTGGCGCAACATGATGCTGCACAACTGTTATTTGGCGCAATATAATGTTTTCGCGCCATCTGATGATCGAACACTTTAATGGGTGGCACATCTTAATTTTTAGCCTCTACAAGACCCCCTTCAAAGTTTTCAAAACTTGAAAAATACTTCAAAGTTTTGAAATACTTTGAATTATGCTAGTTTTGTTTGGATTGCGCCAGGGAACTGTCTGTGTTGCACCAATCAAGTCGAGCCCGATTCTTCTACATGGATTGCGTAACTGTTTGGGCAATAAATAGTCATACACTCTATACCTTTCATTTATTTAACCTAATTTTCTCGAAACCCTACCTTCTCCTTTAACCACGCTGTCTCTTATTCTTTCCGATCCAGAAGCTTCTTCGATAAACCTTAATGGCGCCCAGGAGATTCGATGTTAAGAAAGAAAAGGGCTTTGTCGAGCCTGTATCTTATGTTTCATTATGCAGAGAGTAACGACGTATGTGTCAGTACGTTCCACCTTTATCACAACGAGAGACTGTTAACCCGGCCGTGGAAGGTAAGCAATAGACTCGATCATTGATCACCCTATTTAGGGTTTGGCCGGCTCCTGACGTCGTGCACCCACTCTTTTTAGAGTGGACATAACTCATAACTTGCGCCTCCCTTTTTAGGGTTTGGTTACTGTCGACCCATGTTGCGCTACGCTTCAAAATTTATATTTTAAGCACAATATTGATGCATTGAGCGGCAAGATGCGGCATAATCATGATTGTTGTGCAACCTGATGGCTGCACATGCTGAGTGCGGCACAATGTGAGTATCGTGCAACCTGACTAAAAAAGTATTTAATACTCGGTTCATTCCCAACGATGAACCTATCTATGCTCTTTTTCAAAAAAGTTTTTTTACTTTCTTCCTCGTTAAGTGATACGCGTCCATTTATTGGGAAGACGAAGAGTCGACAGGGGCTGACCTTCATTATATAAATATATGGGCATGATGCCTAGCCTCTATCTTTATTCACTCTTATGGCTTCCAAAGAGAACATGAAGCAGTAGACGAACAACCATGGCGACGGCAAAGCTTCTGAGAAGGAGTTGCACTCTGCGCCTGCAGAGTACTTGCTAGAAGCTGACCCATCGCTGAGGGCAAAAAACTTTCTCGACTGTTTTGGCCTGACTCCAACACTCCTTGCTCATTCCCGAGGTGGGCCATTATCTTCTTCCGAAGAGTGTGGCACCTTAGAATGTAGGGAAGGATTCTTTCGTTTGATGCATCACTCGGGAATCCATAACATGGAGGAACTGAATGCTGCCTTGCTTCAGACTGATGACGGGAAGAAGAAGTAATGTGATGTGAAAGGGTCATTTTACATAATGGCCTATAGCGCCTATGTCTGTAGTGTCTGTCCTCTTTTCTATTATGAAATGAAAAATTGGACCTTATTAAACCCTTGCAAATTTGAGCTTTGTTATGTAACTGTCTTGACATATCCTACATATTTTTTTAAAAACTTTTCTCGGTTCTGTTAACATCAACTTCCAAATACCACGTAGCAGGTTTTTTTTTGAAATATACGCCTATAAACGCGCAAACTGTTTCAGCTTCAATTGCACATGAATAATTGCGATAAGAAAAGAACATTTTCTGTATTCTCTTCTTCTTTCTGATGCTTGCAAGAGACCAACTGACAAAAATTCCCAGAACTGGCATCGAAGATCTTGGATGTTATGAAGTTGAACCACCTTTTACATACACATCAGAGAGCTCAGAACTCTTCAATCTTAAAAGGGCTTCCTCAAGATGGTAGGAAGGGCCTTTATACATGAGAGTTGGACTGTGGAGAGACAGAATTAGGAATCGTATCACGAGGGTGATCTCATTCCTAGTTCTCATGAAGGGTCGTCTCTTCTCCACCAGTTGTATTGACAGCAGCTTGTCTTTGAGCTGTTGTACTCTAGGGTTCTCCTCTCGTCTTAATGAGAGAGAAGACCAGAGTTGATTCTGTTGCCTTGCTCGCTGCTTCAGGTCGAGACGACAAGGAACTGGCATCAACAAGAAGATCCAAAGATGTAATAGACCTTCATTTGTTATATTCAGAATAAAAATCCGAGATGTAATAGCTTTCTATTAAGATGTATCTATAATTTTAAAGAAGGAATAAAGAATGATTTTCTCTTCTTTATGATCTGATTTGACGTAATGATATAGAAAATAGAATCCAGAGGTTATATGGACATGAACTCATTTTTCTATAAATGAAATTCAAGTCCGCTGGGACTTAAAGACAGAATATCGTGTCTAAAAAGACGAGATATCTGTGATAGAACGAGTTTATCATAAAGAAAAGATATCTATTAAAACAACTGGGTTTCAAAGGATGGAATTGATAATTTGGATAGACTCCATGGGGATTTTGAGTTTTTATTATCCTGTAGCTTTTACGAAAAAGTAAATAAATGATAATAAATGTAGGCCCATTCCCGCAATGAAGTAGAAATGAAAAAGACTGATGAATAAGTATGCCTTTTCAAGGAAAGGTCGCTTCGATTCTCGAGACAAAAAGTAAATAAAGATTTCTTCACAAGATGAACGAACATGACTTTTCGAGGAAAGGCTATTTCGGTTCCTAAGACAGAATGTTTGGCCTTTCTGTCTATAAATAGTATAGAATTTTTTTGAAAGCGTCATTCACCCCTTTTCTTTCCTTCACAAATGTCTTCAAAAGAAATGGCTAAGTAGATGGGAGTTATCTTGAAGATCGAAGCCGTTCTCGACGCTTCTTTCGATGAGCCCCCACCGCCTACTCAGTCAAAAGTCAGAGAAAGCTTGACTATTCCTGGAGAAAAGCAAGATATTCTTGTCGAACTGGTGGAGCTTGGGAGTACTGCCGAGGAAGAAGCTCTGAGGAAGACTGCCTTTGAACGGATGGTGTCATCGGACAATAATGTCTTCGAGCTTCTTGCGAAATATGTTTTCAATCAAGAGGCCTCCGGTCCTCGTTAATTTTATGTATTTCCTTCTGTCTGAATTTATGCAAATAAAAAAAGAATTTTATTTACATTCTGAGTCTCTATGTTGATATTTCTTCTTTATTTTCAAACATAATATTTCTTGAAAAATTTGCCATTATTGGGCATCATGGCGACTCGACCATCCATTCCAGTCAATTGATAAGCCCCATTAGAGAAAAGTTTGCTTACATTGTAAGGTCCTTCCCACTTCGCTTCAAATTTACCTTTGCTCATGTGCGTCATAGTCATAGGACGTCTGACGGTTAGAACTAATTCTCCTTTCTGAAGTGTTCGGACTTTGACTTTATGGTTTAAGGCTTTTGATAGACGAGCTTGGTATAACTCAATATGTTGTTGAGCTAGGAGCCGTTTCTCGTCAAGCGCTTCAAGCTCTTGAAGTCTCAGGCGATCATTGTTTTCGGTTATGAGTTCATTGGCAATGGCAATCCTTAGAGAAGGGATCTAGATTTCCAATAGTAAGACAGCTTCGCATCCATATACTAAAGAGAACGGCATACGGTCTGTAGGAGTACGTACTGTAGTACAGTAAGTCCATAGACATTCTCCAAGCTTCTCACTCCAGTTTCATTTGTTGGTAGAAACAAACTTCTTGAGGAGTTTGATGATGGTCTTGTTAAATGCTTCTGCCAACTCATTACCTACAGGATTGTAAGCTATAGAAGCGTATTATTGATCCTGTTGTCATCGCAGAATCGAGTGAACTTCTGACTGATGAATTATGGCCCATTATCATGAATGATTTGCCGAGGAACACAGAATCTGTAGATCACATGATGCTTAATAAAATTGATAATGCTGCTTATCTTGACCTCAGCTAGAGGTATTGCTTCAACCATTTTGAGAAATAATTAGTTATGGCTAATATGAACCGATGTCCTCGAGACAAGGGAGGGTTGATAGGACCGATGACATCTATACCCCAAGCTTCAAAGGGCTAAGATGTTGCCGTCGGATGAAGAAATTCTGATGGTTGATGAATGAAGTCAGCGTGGATTTGACATGCTCGGCACTTCCTTGCATACTCGATTGCATCATATACTATTGAGGGCCAATAATAGACCATACGACAAATGCGATCCTGTAATTTAGGACCAAGTTGATGTGCGCCACAAACACCGTTATGAGCTTCACGAAGTATTTGTTTTGCTTCTTCCTCCGCAAGACAACGTAGGAGTAAGCCGTCGAACGTTCGTCGGTAGAGTGTCTTCGTAGTATAATTGTAGTAAAATCTGAGTGATCGTCGTCGAATTATTGTAGCCTCATTGGGATCTTCGGGTTGGATATCATGGACTACGAAGTCTATGAAAGGAGTCCTTCAATCTTCATTGATGGCAAAAAATTTAGCTGAATTGTTGAATTCCATGTTTGGGTTGTTAACTTCCATATTTAAGTTATTTTGGACACAAAATAACTCTCTATTAGTGATAATGATCATTTGTTGCCTTCTGACGGGAATTGCTAAAACTGCTACAAAATTAGCGAGTGCGTCAGCTTATGTGTTACATGCTCGGCGTACATGTTCGATGTAGAAGCTTTTGAATGAAATGGCCATCCTGATCGCTGCATCATGATATGGAACCAAATCTTGATGTCGAACTTCGTATGTGCCTCTAACTTGGTTGACAATCAGTTTGGAGCCTTCGTAAACTTCAAGATACTCAATATCTAATTATTTAGCCAATTGGAGACCAATGAGCAGAGCGTTGTATTCAGCCACATTGTTGGAACACGACTCATCCAAAAAATAAGCTCTTTGGATAGCTAACCCTTCTGGTGAGACGAGAACGATTTCGAATCCAGCAACAATAACAACTTTTGGTCCAATTCTGGATGCACCATCAAAGAATAAATGCCAAATAAGAGTTTCTTCTGAAATCATGTTGGACTCCAAGGTTTCATCTGGAATCTCATCGTAGAGTTTAGATCTTTCGTAAACTGGATGAGCTGCTAGAAAGTCAGCAAGGTCTTGACCTTTAACAGACTTTTGAGGAACATAAACCATATCATATTGTGCTAATAATATGGCCCATGTTGCAAGCCTAGAATTGAGTGTATTAGGCTTCTTCATCAGGACCCGGAGAGGGTTAACTCTAGAAATAACATGAATAGTTTGGCTAGTGATTTAATGCCTCGTCTTTTGAACATCAAACATCAAAGCTAGACATTCTTTTTCTACTGGAGTGTATCGATGCTCTGCTCCAACCATCATGCGGCTAAGGTAATAGATAGCCTGTTCATGACCCTCTTTATTTTTCTGAGCTAATAAAGCACTTAGGGAATGGTCCATTGCTCAAACATACATCAGAAAAGGTATTCCTGATACTAGAGGCACTACAACTTGAGGGTTCATCAAGTACTGCTTTATGTCTTCAAATGCTTGTTGATATTCTTCAGTCCAAATAAAAGACACGCCTTTCTCCATGAGTTGAGTGAACGGTCTACAGCATCCAGAGAGATTTGAGATGAATCTCCTGATATACGCAAGCTGTCCTTGGAATCCTCGTAGCTCTTTTAGGTTGCGTGGAGGATGCATCTCTTGAATGGCTTTAATTTTCTCAGGGTCAACGTGTATACCTTTAGAGGTAATAACGAATCCAAGAAATTTGCCACTAGAGACTCCCAGGAATGACTTGGTGGGATTCAACTTGAGTTGATGCTGGCGCATTAAACTGAAATTTTTTCTCAAATCTTGAATATGGTCTTCTTTTAGACGACTTTTGACAGCAACATAGTCAACATAACATTCAACAGTCTTTCGTAAATGATCACGAAAGATGGTACTCATGGCCCGCTGATAAGTTGCACCAGCGTTCTTAAGACCGAATGGCATGACAGTGTAGCAGTAGACTCCAAAAGGAATATGGAAAGATGTATGTTTCTCATCTTCTGGATGCATCTTGATTTAATTGTATCCTGAAAATCCATCCATAAAGGACATACGTTCAAACCCGCAAGTATTGTCAATCATGACATCAGTGATTGGGAGAGAAAATTCGTCTTTGGGGCAACCTTCATTAAGGTCTCTGAAGTCGATGCAGACCCGAACTTTCCCTTTTTTTTTCAAAACTGGAACAACATTAGCCATCCAGTCCAGATGTTGTTCTTCTCTGATTAAACTACAGGCGGTGAGTTTCTTAACTTCAGCTTCTATGCCATCCATCATGTCAGGTCAAAACTGACATTGTTGTCGTTTGGCTGGCTTCGTATTTGGCAGAATGTTGAGCTTGTGGGTGGCGATCTGAGGATCCAAACCCGGCATGTCTTCATAGCTCCAAGAGAATACATCAATATATTCCCTAGTAAGTTGGATTAGTTCTTGTTTATCCACTTCAGGGAGGCTTTTGTTGACAAATATTGGCTTTGGGGAAATTTCATCGCCAATATTGACTTGAACCAACTGATCTTCAGTAGGTGGTTCACGTTGTTCAAAATGAAACTTCCATTGAGTATCCATCCTTTGTGCCCAAGGATCAGATTTAGAAGCTTCGGCAAAGTCTTCGCCATCTTTCGAGAACTCGGTAGTCACCATATTGGATGATAGAGTCACACGATGGACGTACCCTACACTGGTGTCTGAATCCCATGAGATAGAATCAGAAGAGTTAGATCGTTCCTCTTCCTCAGACTCGGAGGCTTCTGGAGTCAGAATTGGTGAAGTATAACCTAATCTCCGCTTCATTTTGTTGTAGTATTGTTGTGATTTTCCTTTTGGAGCAGGAATACAAATAGGAGTTCGCCTTTCTTTGTCGCCATTGAGACCATCTTTAAAATTATAGCCCATCTTTTGAATGATATCTTTTGATTGCTTACTATAACGACGTAGTTGAAGTCTTCCGTTATCGTGTTTTTCTTTTTCACTCTCGGGTGTGATATTCTGTTCTGTTCCTTTACTAAAAAGTATATGAAGTTCATCTTTCTTCCTGGAAGGAACTAAGAAGAAGGAGTCCTGCATTGACTCGAGCAACACTTCATTTTGGGAAGCTTCAACTGCTCCTATGGCAAGTGGTTCGAAGTTATCTAACATTTTTAAATAACATCGAATATAATAAAGGACATCAGTATACTGTAAAGGAGATGCTACTTTATTGATTTGTACATCAACATTTACAATATGATTTTTAGCCTTTACAGACGGCTTAGTAAGATTGATAACCAGAGGAGAAGAAGGAGAAGGAGAAGGTTTGTTACGACGACGGTTGATAACAAAAGGCTCAGAAGAGGTGAGCTCCCTTTTTCCTTTTCTACAGCAGGAGGCTGTTAGTTATGAGAGGAAAGATGTATAGTCAATGTCTGAGAAGAAGAGGGACAAGTAGCACGTCCTTTGACGGGGATCATGAGAATATCTTTTGAAGTATATTTCTGATCTTTCTCACTATCCATTGCCAATACAACTTTCATGAACTCCTCTTTGTACATCCGAGAGTCTGTAAAATATGCTTCAATGCCCCTGAAAGGATTTAAATCGGCTACTTCCTTTTGGAATTCTCTATTGACATCCACATA
This sequence comes from Iris pallida, assembly GCA_029216955.1. Lineage (NCBI taxonomy): Eukaryota > Viridiplantae > Streptophyta > Magnoliopsida > Asparagales > Iridaceae > Iris > Iris pallida. The sequence goes on from JANAVB010003600.1 coordinate 14,866,236, forward strand.
CTTGAAGCATTGATGTAAAGTGGATGGTACAATGTTATGCTCATGCAGAAAGGGTCTTCCCAGCAAAGTATTGTAAGAGCCGTGATTATCAATCACGTAGAAAGTAACCTTCGTACGAAGACTGCCTATTTGAACTTTCAGGCGAATCTTTCCCAAAGGTTCACTTCTTCCAGAATTGATTCCCAGGTTTATCGTAATGGTTGTCGAAAGATTGTGTACGGAAATCTTAATGCATCTAGTAGAGTCTTTGGCATGATGCTAAGTGCAGACCCAGGATCGATCAAGATACGATCAACCTTTATGGTATCAACATATTCCGTGAAGTAGAGGGGTCGATCATGACGATTATCTTCTAACAACATATCATCTTGTGTAAAGGTGATGTTTGGTATTAGCTCCATCACACTATGACAATGAAGGCATGTTATAGGCTCATCCTCTGGTTTCTTGAGAAGTGCTAGACAAGTATCAGCTTGCGTCAAAGCTTCACTCAACGTTTCTCGAGTCTTCCTTGAAAGAGGGAGTAGCTCAAAAATTGACAATCTTGCCAGAGTATTGGCCAACTGAGTCAGTATATCAAAGTTATACGGCTTCTCAAGTCCTAAGGTTGAAGTCTTCTTCAATACTTTGTCGAAATAGATAAGCTATTTTCCTTTGTCGGCTGTCATCGGTTTGGAAAGAGTTGGCTCTATTGGAGGTGATGAAGCTGGTGCAACATTGGCAGCAGGAGAAGATGGTGCTTGAGGAGCCTCCAGAGTTGGAGCATGGTTTTCTTGACCTTCTGAATAGTCTCTTAGGTAAGGTTTCCCAGATCTGGTACCAGTTAAGACTTGTTCTTCAGATACAGGCTCAAAGGACACCATATTGCAACTCTTTGCCTGGGTTTTATTTCTAGAAGATTTCTTTTGGCAAGATAGAGAATTTGTCCAGTAACCCAAACCAACCCGAGATTGGTTGTGAGAAAGACATAGAGAAAGAGGTACATGAGATCCCTTTCCATGATTCAAACCAGAGGCCTTTTGTAGATCATATCCCATCTTCGTTATGAGTTCACGAGATTGTGGACTGTACAGATAGAAATCTGGTTGGTATTTGGCTTCTAATTTTAATAATGTTGTCTTATCAGTGGAAGAAAAAGAATGATTATCTGTTGTCGAGATGAAGGTAGCAGTTACAGGTGGAAGACAATGTTCACCAGACGAAATCATATGACATGATTTATTTTTAGTGGCCTTCTTGGACTTGGTGGAAGAAGATGGTGTCTCGAAGTCCGCCACTAAATATGGATGGATCCATATGATCTCCCCTTTATCAGTAGACAGAGGAACAAGACCATCTGTTCGTGCAGGTGAAAGATTAACAATTTCCAGAGTAGTTCTCAGAATGGGGATGATACCGTCCTGCACAAGTTGAGCTGGAAAATCTTCTAACTATAAAGCGATGACATTAGCCGTTACAGTTTTCTCGTCTTGCTGGAGAGTGATTGTACCGGAATTGACCATCTCTTGAATTTTACCATTGAGCACATAACACGCTCGAGTTGGATGTCCAATAAACCTGTGATAAACACAATATTTATGATGGCCAGTCTTACCCACTTATCTGGCCGTTTAGGTTCTGGTAGTTATAGTTTATTGCTCTTGATGAGGCAATCAAAAATACTCATGATATCATCTTCATCGAAAAAGTATTCTTCTTTTGGACGAGGTGCCCGTTGTGGTGGTGCTGTAGGGGTAGATGTTGGCTGATTTACATTGATGGCTAGGGCTTCTTTGTCTTTGAGGTTAATGGCCAAAGTTTTCTTGCTCATACGATTGTTCGGACGACCATTATTATTTGCTCTAGCACGTTCAACTTTGTCAAGATTAGGCACTTGAATGCCTAATTGCTTGAATTTGTCAGTGCTCTCTTCTGCCGCTTTGGCATTTATTATGAAAGAAGGCCAAACCTGGAACTGTGTTGATCCTGTCTACATGCTGATTATAGGGAACAAGTTTGATTTGCAAGTGTCTATAACATCTGGAGTTCCGAGAGGCATTTTGAGTACTTCACGATGGAACCGTTCAATAAAACGTTCAGTCGTTCCATTATGTCATTGTTTGATTTTGATGAGAGCAGACATAGTCATGTCGTTGGTTCCCTCATAAAATCGTTCTAAGAATAATTGTTTGATGCCAGCGAAAGAGGTTATACACCCATCTGGTAAACTACGATACCAGTCATATGCTGCACCAGCTAAACAGTCAAAAAATACTCTAGTAAGAAGAGCATCATTTGGTTGAAGTTGATCAGTCATTACTTCAAAGTGATTGAGGTATTGACTTGGAGATGTGCTTCCATCAAACAACAAAATTGTAGGGGGTTTGTATTTAGGAGAAAATTGGACCTCTTTCCATTCTATGGGATAGGGCCATTTGATCCTAAGCTTCTGCAGGCCATCCTTCTGTTTGAAAGCTTCAAATTGAGTACGTAAAAGTTTTACGGCCTCATTGGTATCTCCTGTTGATTGTGGAGTAGTAGATTGATTCAATGTGTTAGGAGGGGGTACCGCATGATAAGTTCCACCCTCGGTACCAGATTGACTTGGAATAGCCTGCACAGGAATGAAAGCGGTATGAGGAGATCGTACCCCAATATCAATATTGGTGGGAACTGATGTTGTCACAGGTTCCTGAGTCGGAATCAGATTTGCGACCGGTAGAACTGTATGTTGTGCCATAATCACAACATGCATGTCTGTCATCATCTCAGCCATGTTATTCAAACTAGCCTCCAAAGCAGTAATTTTCTGCTTTTGACTGGAAGAACTGAAAGTATCTTGATCTTCTGTGACGACATAAGCAGTCACTTCTCTAGCCCTTGAAGACGAGTTAGGGGAAAGAATGGTCCTTTCAGAACTTTCACTGTCAGCGTCAAAGTCACATAAAGAACTATCACCAGAATAAGTGATAGGGATATCTTTTTGATTGAAGGAATCTCGGTTAGAATCAAGAAAATTCTTTTGACCGATTGTGTCTTGGTCGAAAGAAAGATTCCTTTGACCGATTATTTCTCGGCTTCATGATATTGTATATTGATATACTCCTTTATCGGATTCATGAGTTCGATCTAAGTACTGTTGACTGGGATTACGAGATGTATTACGTCTTGGACGTTTTCTACCCCAGTGCTTCGAGATGTCATATTGACAGGAGCAAAGAGTAATTCATCTTCGTCTACTAGGATTGGTTCAAGAGTCTGAACATAATTTAAACGGTCAAAGATGGACCGCTTGGATGACTGACAGCAACATTTGATGATAACTTTATGATGGTGATTACAATGATGTTGTTGTTGTTGGACCACCGTTGGACAGGATAGATTTGCAACCTTCCGCTTCTGTATTAAGAGTTCATGGAGATCACTAATAGGATGAGAAGAAGTTGCAAGAATGTAGTCTTTGACTATATTCGGGACATGATTCTTTTTTCTGAGGTGTCCTATACCTTGAGTGTACAAGGACGTGCTAGGCTGGTGTGAGACTCGTCTCACAGTATCGGTATTTATATACGGATACGTATTTTGTATTGTATTTCGTATTTTCTCGATTTTCGGAACGCTTTAAATTTTTTTTCCAAATTATAGATTTTCTTCTTGACCGGTATACCGACGGTATACCGGAGTATATCGACGGCATACCGCCCGGACAGAATTTCCACATTTTAGATATTTTTGATTTCGAATATTTTCGTGAATAGTGTTTCCGATATTTTCATGAATAGTGATTTAGATATTTTGATGAATAGTATTTAGATATTTTCATGAATAGTATAGATGCATTCTATTATCCAATGGACAATTGGTTTTCTTTTAATGGCTAGGATTGACCTAGAATGCGACATGGATCACGATCCAACGGTCATGATTAATTCACCCTCTATATATATATCCTATGAGTTTCTCTCTCCTCTCTCTTTTCTTTCCTTCACCATTTCCCTCTCACTCTCTTCTCTCTTCCACAAGCTTAGCAAGGCTTGGCCTTGAGGCCTAGAGTGTGGTTTCGGAACCCCTCTTGGTGGTGGAGTAGAAGATTAGGCTCGGTTGCTAAAACCTAGGCAAGTACATCTTGCTCAAAAGTGACATGACCATGCTATAATTTTGTTTTCCATAGAAATTAAAGTTTTATTGTTCTATAATATGCTCCTCTAAATTGTTAACATCTTTAGTATATAGCACTTTTGGTTTTGATCGATAATATTGCATAGATCTGAGTTTTTAGATATGATTTTTGAGTATTTTGAAGTTTTGATCTATCAAATGTTTTAATTTGTGAAAACTAATACTTCCATGTTGTTGGAAATTCAATTCTATTCAATTTTGACTTTTGAAAGTCCGAATTTCGATTTAAAACGAAGTTTTTATGGCCGAAACAAGTTTTGAGTTCAAAAATCAACTTTCTGTGACGGTTCGGAAAATCCGTCGGAAATCCGTGGAAATCCGTCGAAAAATCCGAACTTGCACCACAAAACTTGCTGTTACACTTCGAAAAATCTGTCGAAAATCCGCAAAATCCGCAGAATAATCCGGTTAGGCTGTTTTTGTCTGTTTTTGCCCGTTTTTGTCTGTTTTTGTCCGTTTTTGATATTTTCTCGATTGTAATGGACTCTTAACATGATTAGATGACCTTGGATAGTTAAAGAATGATTGTACACTCTATATACATGGTACATGCTTATGTTCATTGTTCTATGTCCAGATTATAGATAGTGGCCTGTTACGGTGCACTCCAGATTACTATATATGCCTAGCTCGATTTAGTGGCTCGTAGTAGCGCACTCATGACTTGATTTTCTTCTTGATTTCTAGACCCGAGATATGAGTACATGTTCTTTCTTGACACCGTGGATATAGCTTGTTGAATGTTTAATCTATTGCATCTTGGCACTGGACAATCGAGTGTGAGTATTGTTCCGTGTATCACGTGATGTTAACTTATGATTTACTCGTACATAGCACACGTCATCTTAGAAAATTCTTGAGTGTCCACGACTTGAGAAATTGACATGAATATGATAAGGTAAATGACTAGTAAATTCAAGTAGATCATTGTAGGAGAAAATTCGCACTACCAACCCCGAGCTCCAAGGGCCCCATGAGACATGGCTCAACCCTGCTAGGCAAGGGCTCCATGACCTACCAAGTTTGTGCGTATTGATATACGATCGAGTCACATGTCGTGCCGGGTTGCGGCACAGTCAGTTATATGTTTTCTTTTACTAGTATATGATTTGGTTGTTTATGTTACAAGTCTAGACACATTTCATCTGCCAGCAGTCTTGTTGGGCAATAGATGTACTACTCGTACCCCTGGACATCCGGGTATCTGCAGTCAGGTAGTTGCGAAAATCCTCAACTTACATATTAGTAATTAGGATTGTGATAACCCTAGCTAGTTAATGATAGAAAGCCGTAGGCAATGATTGGCCGTGCACTTTTGATTGTTTGTTACTATCTGCAGTCAGGTAGTTGCGAACATCCTTAACTTGCAGCCGTGCATTTTTGTCACTTTTGATTGTTTGATCTCGGGAAAATATCTGCAACCCCGGTCCTTGTTTGGTTTAAGGATTGTGGCTCCAACTTCGAGTAGTTCCTAAGTCCCTTGTTGCTCATTGGCTTATTGTTCTCTATTACTATATGGTTCAGTATTTCTATTCAGTCATTTATATTCTCGAGATACGTGCATTGGTACCGCACTAGTCTTGACCCATATTTATTTATTTCTGTCACTATGTGGTTGTGTTGTTGTTGGATTTTGTCGTTCACCTCGAGCCTTCCTTGTGGTACTTGCTATTTGGGGTCTGACCCCACTGGTTTTGCATGGCCACGTTCCATAGTTGATCACGAGGATCTACCGTAATCTCCTCCGGATGGTTCGCACTCAGAGGACCGATATGGATTAGCGAGTGGGTTACCTTTATTTCCTACTTTATCTTGTACTTTTATTTTGTGGTGTATTAGCCAAGGACATATGTTAGTCCTTGTTTCTGGGTTTATTCCCTTCGTCTTAGTACGGCGTGGATGTATATTCTGGACAGCTGCTAGTTGTATATTTACGTACCTTTTGTATAGTCAGTTGATATATCTTTTATTATGTCAGCTCTCATGATTATGTATGTACTTGTGTTTGGGACGCCTTACCCATCTCATATGTGATTTACTCTTTATTGCTTCTTATGTTGATTGGATTGAGATAGGATTTGTTCGACCTTAGGAGTCGTCAGTGGCATGCTAGAGTCCACCCACTTGTCTTTTAGACAGCTTTGATCGTACATTGGGGTACTAGCGTACCTTGATATACGTAGCTGGCTTTGTTTTGCCCCTACTTTCCAGTATTCTGGTTCTGGGACGTGACAGCTGGTTAGCATAAGTCACAGGATCTTTCACCTCAGTATTCTTCCTCTGGTGTAAGTTAGCAATTGGTGCCGGTTGCGCTTGATACATCTTGTAATTTCCCAATGTTGAGCCTAATTGGCACCTGTTGACATAGGTGCGCATGTCTGACAGAGGAGCTACTTGTGCATCTACTTGAGATACTAGTAGTTTGTCTCGTCGGGATCTTGAAATACATAAGGTTGGTAGATCCTGTCCTGATCTCTTTGGAGTAGGCATAATGCCATTTTGCATGGAAAGTTTATTCTAAATAGAACCCATCTTTCCGATAGAGATTTGGTTGTCTCTGTTAAGGAGGGCAGTACTTTCCACCCAGTCAACGACTCGAGCAAAATAAGGAAAAGCTAAAGAGCGTTTTCCTTGATTTAGTGATTTCTCACTAAACTTTTGATTTGGTGGCAAAGAGGGAATCAGTAAACATTGCTTCTCTTTACGTTGCGCTAGTGCAGAAGTACGTGCAGGTTGCGCCAGGGCATGAACATGCACAAGTTGCGCCGAAGCAGAAACATGAGCAAGTTGCGCTATAGCAGAAAAGGCCAAAGGCACTTCCATTTGTTTTGGAAAGCAGTGTGTCGAGGCAGAGTTTCCTTCAATTTTAGAGTCGAATAAGTGGAGGGATTAGCCAAAAGACTGTTTCGCTTAGGTTGCGCTAAAGCATATTGGGTGCAAGTTGCGCAGAAACAAGAACATATGCAGGTTGTGCCAGGGAAGAGAAGGCCAAAGGGCACTTTCCTATATTTTGGACAGCAGTGTGTCGAGACAGTCTCCTTCGATTTCAGAGTCGAAGAAGTGGAGGGATTAGCCAAAAGGCTGTTTCCCTTAGGTTGCGCCAAAGCAGTGATGGGTGCAAGTTACACAGAAGCAAGAATAGGTGCAGGTTGCACCAGGGAAGAGAAGGCCAAAGGGCACTTTCCCTTGTTTTGGACGGCAGTGTGTCGAGACAGAGTCTTCTTCGACATCAGAATCAGAGAAATGGAGGGATTAGCCAAAAGACTGTCTCTCTTAGGTTGCGCCAAAGCAGTGATGGGTGCAAGTTGTGCAGAGGCAGAAGATTGGACCGCCGAGGACTTATGAGTCCAAACAGAGCGGGTCTTGCTCTTAACTGCAGCAGCAATGCGCTTGGCACCCCCAGCATTGATCATGGTCTCGTAGGCTGTCTGGTCGACTTGAACGACCAGGGTCTTCTGCGTCTTGCCGATTGACGTGGTATCACATTGAGTTGCCTCTTTCTCATCGGAGGAGAAAGACTTTCCCAGCAGAGTCGCCATTTTGTTTGCAAAGAACAAAAGTTTTATTACAAACTAAGAAAAGAGTACAGGAGTACAATTGATTTCTAGAGAAGTACAACTATAGAAATGTAATCTGAAGACGATCACTTTATCCCTTGGACGATGTGATATCGAAGACACAAGCCTCTGGAGGATGCAGCAGCACTTTAACAAGAGATTATAATCACACTTGATGCTTTGAGATTGATTTGAAACTCTATTTATAAAGTTCTTGAAATAACTGTTTAGCAGTTATTCTGGGTTGCGAGCGCTTCAGGTTGCACGTCTCCTGTTTACTTGCACAAATGGTTACATTAACTACTGTGGACGCATGGCATCATTTGATCGAGATGCGTGTGGTCGTGAGAAGTGTAGTGGACACGTTCTATGAAGTTAGTGGCTTGCGCTCCACGTCACTCTGTCCTGAGCACTGTTTGATCAACTTGTGCGTGCTTCATCAGGTTGTGCGTGGGCACAATGTAGCGACTTGCATGAGCGGTTTGCACCAACTGCTATAGACGTTTGGCATCGTTTGATTAAGATGCGCGTGGTCGTGGGCAGTGTAGTGGGCACGCTCTGTAAAGTTGATGGCTTGCGTGTCACGTCACCCTGTTTTAAAATAAGAGTTGATCAAGTAGCGCCAATTTGTCAGGCTGCGCATAGGCGTAACTCAATGACTGGCACCTTTAACTAGGTCTTCTGTGTTGTACTGATTAATCCTCGTGCCATATAGTGACTTGCGCAAACCAGCTGTCAGCATTAATTACATGTTGACAAAATCTTTTCGAGCGCTGTGTTGCGTGGGATTCGAATGGATTTTCCTTAATCTCCATGCTATCTGTTGTCAGGTAATGATGGTGCCGTTACAGCTTTTCAAAGAAGTATGCCACGTGTCGCTCACGCAACCTGAGTCCAGCGCAACCCGACGTTGGCGCAACATAATGCTGCATAACTGTTGTTTGGCGCAATATAATATTTTGGCGCCATCTGATGATCGAACACTTTAATAAGTGGCGCATCTTAATTTTTAGCCTTTACATTTACCAGATCATTCTCAATATCTAGAGAAGTATCTGTCTACGTCACCAACGAAGAGCAAGACGCTTCTAATTCGGCTAGCCAAGATCAAAGAATTGCTGCTCTGGAGGCCAACCTAAAAGCTATGGCTGACATGGTTCAGAGCATGCACACGGTGATTATGACACAACTTGCTGTTCTGTCAGTTGTGAATCCAATTCTAACCCAAGAACACGCAACAATCTCTACACCTACCAATATCGGTCTGGGGTACAATCCCCTCTCAATACTATTATGCCAGCTCAGGTTACTCCGAGTCATTCCGGTGTTGGGGGTGGTACATATCACGCGGTTTCGCCTCCCAATCCATCAAACTAGTCTACCGCACCTCGAACATCAGAAGACCTTCTGGAGGCAGTCATGCTTCTATGAAATCAGTTTGAAGCTTTCAATCAAAAGAAAGGTTTGCATAAACTAGGGATCAAATAACCCTATCCTGCTGAGTGGAAGGAAGTTTTATTTCTACCCAAATATAAGCTGCTGACCATAATGTTGTTTGACGGTAGCACATCTTCGAGTCAGTATATCAACCACTTCGAGATGATGACTGATCATCTTTAGCAGAACGATGCTCCACTCACTAGAGTATTCGTCGGATGTTTAGCAGGTATTGCCTATGATTGGTATCGTAGCTTGCCAGATGGTTGTATAACATTCATTGCATCATTAAAGCAAATATTCTTCGAACGATTTTACAAAAGAACGAATGACATAACTATGTCGGATCTTACTAAAATCAAACAAAAGCCTGATGAAACTGCTGAACGTTTCATAGAGTGCTTCCATCGAGAAGCACTCAAAATGCCTTTGGGTACTCCTGATGCATTGACTATAGATTATTGCAAATCAAACTTGTTACCTATAGTCAGCATGTGGACGGGACCCACACAATTCCAAGATTGGGGCTCCTTTATAGTAAGTGCCAGGGCAGCTGAAGAGTTCAAGCAATTAGGTATCCGGATGCCTAATCTCGACAAAAATGAGCATCTTGCTACCAATAACAGTGGTCATCAAAACAATCGTAAATGCAAAGAAGCCTTGGCCATCAATGTGAGTCAATCGACACATGTAGCAATGGCACCTCCGCAAAGAGCACCACATCCCAAAGAGGAGTATTCCTTTGATGAAGTTGACATCTTTAGCATATTCGATGCCTGATCAAAAGCAACAAACTTCAACTGCCTGATGCTAAACGACCGGATGAAGTAAGTAAAATTGACAATCCTAAATATTGTATGTATCACAGGTTCCTGGGGCATCCAATCAGGGCGTGCTACGTTCTCAAAGGAAAGATCCAAGAGCTGATCAATGCCAAGGCAATTACTATTCAGCAAGACGAAAAGACGGTAACCGCCAATGTTGTCTCCCTGCAGTTCGGTGGCTTCCCTGCTCAGCTGGTCCCTGATGGTGTTGTCTCCATCCCAAAAGCTACATTAGAGATCATCAACCTCCCGCCAGTACGAAATGACGGCTTGGTACCCCTATCAACCGAAAAAGGCAAAATCATGTGGATTCATCCTGATTTGATAGCCAACTTTCAACCAAGATATCTGCTTCTCTTGCCATGCCAAGAAGACGACCAAATATAAGTCATACCATATGACTTCAAGAAAAATTTCTTCACTGGATGGTCGTGTTCCTTCTCTAAACACTACATTCTTTCTAGCAGCAACTTTGCTTCTTTATTCAACGACCGTGTTACCGAAGCCAGAGATCAGATAACAACCAGAATTCTATCGGTATAGTCAGCAGTCCCGTAAATTGATAATAAAGATGGGACACTTCCTACAGAAAGTTTCTGGTTTAAATGACGAAAAAGGGTCTCCGATACCTCTTTCTCTACGTCTTCAAGACAACCAGTCCCATGTAGGCTTGGGATTTTGGACAGATCATTCATCTTCTCAAAAGAAAAATATTCTAAAAGCAAGACAATAGTAAAAACCTGTAACATGGTTTCTTTCTCACCCGCTCCCGAAGAAGAAGTCTTGACCGGCACTAGATTTGGTAGACTCTACCTTAGAAATTACCAGATGGTCAAGAGAATGAAATTGTCTCTCCCCTCCTGCTCTTGATGCTCCTACAACATCAGCTCCACCAGCTAACTCGGGTCCTTCTAAACTGACAATAGCTGATAAAAGCAAGCAGCAGGTTCGCTTTGATAAGAACCTGAATAAGACAACTCCATTGCAAGGACTTGAAAAACCATTAGTTTTGATATATTGGTTCTATTAGCCAATACTATGGCAAGATTATCGATCTTCGAACTCCTATGTCTCTCGAGAGGAACTCGAGAAACATTAAGTGAAGCTTTGATACAAGCCGGCGCTTGTCTGGCACATCGCAAGAAACCAGACGTAGAACCTGTGGCAAGCCCTCATTGCCATAGTATGATGGAAGTGATTCCTAATATCACCTTAACTAAAGGGAACATGTTACTAGAAGATAATCGACATGACCGACCTCTTTACTTTACAGGGTATGTCGACACAATGAAGGTCGATCGTATTCTGTTGACCTTTGATCCGCACTCAGCATTTTGCAGAAGACTCTATTGGATGCACCAAGGATCCCAGTCCATAGCCTCTCTACGACGGTCATGACTATTCTTGGATTCAATTCCGGAAGAAGCGAACCATTGGGAAAGATTCGCCTAAGAGTCCAAATTGGCGATATCTGTACAAAAGTCACCTTCTATGTGATTGACAATCACGTCTCCTACAATGTGTTGTTAGGAAGACCATGGTTGCATGAACATAATATTGTGCCATCCACTCTCCATCAATGCTTTAAGTACGTTGATGACAATGGAGAAGTCAAGAAAGAAGTCGCTGATCTCAATCCCTTCCGAGGTATCGAGGCCTATTATACAGATTCCAGGATGTACGAGAAAGAATACATAAAGGTTGTATTGTCTATGGACATCGAAGAAGATCGGAAAGACAATCCAGATGAGGTCCTGTTAATTCCAGTCAAGGGACGCACTTCTCGCCCCTCGTCTTCTCAAATGCGGACCATTAACCTCTCTCCTCCTACTAAGCTATCTCTTAATAAAAAAATGGAACAAAGGGAGCTCACCGCTTCTGAGCCTCTTGTTATGGACCTTTGTGGTAATAAACCTCATACTTCTTCTCCTCTTGTTATTAACCTCAGTAAGTCAGCGACCAAGGTTAAAAATGCTATTGTAAATATTGAAGCAGATATCAATAAAGCAGTGTCGCCTTTGCAGTATGTTGATATCAATTATATACTCAGCATTACTTAGAAATTCTGGACAATTTTGAACCTCTTACCTTGGAGGCAATTCAACCCCTCTAAGATGAGGTATCATTTGAACTAGTACAAAACTCATTCTTTCTAATTCCTTCCCAGAAGAAAGATGAGCATCTTATCCTCTTCAGTAAAGGATTGAATCAAATGACTATATTTGATAGCGACTCTGAAAACGATGATAGTGGGCGAATTCAACTACGTCATTACAGTCAACAATACAAAAATATCATTCAGAAGATGGGCTACAATTTTAAATCTGGCCTCAATAGTGGTAAAGGTAGACTAACTCATATTTGTATACCCGCCCCAAAAGGAAAGTCGTCGTAATATTATGATAAGACGAAACATGGGTTAGGCTATACTACGCCAATCACAACCCTAGATATTTATGATTCTGAAAAAGAAGAACGATCTAATTCTTCTAACTCTTCCTCATGGGGTTCAGACACCAGCATAGGGCACGTCCATCGAGTAACTTTATCTTCTAATATGGTGACAACTGAATTCTCAAAGGATGATGACGACTCTACCGAGGCTTATGAGGAAGAGCCTTGGGTACAACGGATGGGTACTCAATGGGAGCTTCTCTTCTAATAGCGTGAACCACCCACTAAAGATGAGCTAATCCAAGTCAACGTCAGAGAAAAAGCTTCTCCAAGGCTAATATTTATCAGCAAAAGTCTTCCTGAAGTAGATAAACAAGACTTGATCCAACTCATTAGAGAATACATTGATGTATTCGCCTGGAGCTATGAATATATGTCAGGATTAGATCCTCAAATTACTACCCATAAGCTCAATATTTTACCAAATGCTAGGCCGATCAAACAACAGTAACGATGGTTCCATCTTGTTATGATGGATGCCATAGAAGCTGAAGTCAAAAAGCTCATCGCTTGAGGGTTTGTTAGGGAGGAACAGCATCCCGACTGGGTAGATATCGTCCCAGTCATAAAAAATAGGAAAAGTTCGAGTCTGTATTGACTTTAGAGAGCTTAATGCAGCTTGTCCAAGGATGAGTTCCCTTTTCCAATCACCGATGTCATGATCGACAACCCCTGCTGGTTCGAGCGAATGTCTTTCATGGATGGATTCTCTGTACATAATCAGATCAGGATGAATCCCGAAGATGAAAAGCATACATCCTTTCACACTCCTCTAGGACCCTATTGCTACACATTCATGCCATTTGGTCTCGAGAACGCTGGTGCCATCTATCAGCGGGCCATGAGTACCATCTTCCGTGAATATTTATGGAAAATAGTCGAATGCTATGTCGACGATATTGCTTTCAAAAGTCATCTAAAGGAAGATCACATCCAAGACATAAGAATTATCTTCGATCTAATGGAGTCTCTAGTTGAAAATTTTTCGGATTCATTATTACCTCTAAGGGTAAACACTTTGACCCTAAAAAAGTCAAAGTCATTCACGAGATGCGTCCTCCACACAACCTAAAAGAGCTACGAGGATTCCACAGACGACTTGCTTACATCAGGAGATTCATCTCAAATCTCTTCGGACGCTGCAGACCGTTCACTCAATTGATGAAGAAAGTGTCTTTTGTTTGGACTGATGAATGCCAGCAAGAATTTGAAGACATAAAGAAGTACTTGATAAATCCTCCAGTCTTAGTTCCTCCAATCACAGGAATACCCTTCCTGATGTATGTTCGAGCAATGGATCACTCTCTGGGTTCCCTTCTAGCCGAGAAGAACAATGAAGGCCATGAGAAAGAATTTACTGTCTCAGTCGCACAATGATCGATATCGAACATCGATATAGCCCGGCAGAAAAAGAGTACTTAGCCTTAAAGTTTGTCGTCCAGAAAATGCATTATTACATCATTGGTCAGACCATTCATGTCATCTCTAGAGTCAATTCTCTATGAGTTCTAATGAAAAAGCCTAGTACACTCAACTCCAGACTTGCTACATGGCGATACTACTAGCACAGTATGATATGGTCTATGTCCCGCCAAAGTTTGTTAATGGTCAAGCCCTAGCCGACTTTTTGGCAGCACATCCAATTCTTAGAACGTTTGTAAACCCCGTAAAATACTTTTTTAAAAATATTTTATCATTATTTATTTCACTTAAAATATCTTACAGTACTTTAAGATTTTTAACTTTTAAAATTTTAAAATTTATTTTATTTTGTAGCAAGTGAAATGCTACACTAAATATGTACATATGTAGATTATAAGAGTTCAGTTCGATGACTTTTATCCAATAAGCACTCCAGACGGACCTGTCCATCGGGCAACGATGGAGGTTACTAATCTTCCACCCGTCCGGAACCAGACATCTGGATTGGTATCTCTCACCACGGCGCGAGGAGAGATCATGTAGGTGCATCCGAACTTAGTGCCCGAAGTTAACCAGGCAGTGTCATCCCCTGCCAGCGATAAGAAAGGCAGGAAGTCTAGATCCTGCCATACAATTTCAGCCGAAGGTGAGGAAACGGCAGCCGTTGTTACCCGGTCTAGAGCACAAGTCCAACCCACACGGGACAGTTCAGTCAAAGATCCTTAGCTGGCAATGTTGCCTCCCTCTGATGTTCCAAGGCCATCTCATCCTCCACTGACGGATAAGTCCAAGCCAAAGGAAACCCGCTTCGACATGCCACTCCGTAATGACGCACCTTAGGGGCTGGAGAGACCTTACAACTTTGACATATTAGCACAATTGGCTAATACGCCGACAAAGTTGTCATTATACGAGCTCCGAAGGCTCTCCAAGGATCTTCGTGTCGCATTGAACGAAGCACTCCAAAATGCTGACGCCTACTTAGACCAGGTCAAGCCTCCTGGGAAAGACCTGTCAGCAGATCTATAGGGCAGCGATAGTACAGAAGCAATGCCCAACATCATATTTACTCCACAGGACATGTTGATCAAGACCAATATGTATGATCGCCCCTTGTACTATACTGGATACATAGGCGACACCAAGGTGGATCGGATGCACATCGATTCGGGATCGTCGATAAGCATCATCCCGAAAAGCTTGCTCCAACTTCTTGGCATCCTAATGCACCGGCTAGCAGCAACCGACACTCCCATTAGCGGGCTCAAGTCGGAAAGGAGCTATCCCCTATGGAAGATCCGCCTGAAATGTCAGATTAGCGATCTAAAAACGGAGGTTACCTGCTACATCATAGACGTAGACACCTCCTACAACATCCTCTTGGGGCGTCCATGGATACATGACTACATGATCGTGCCATCTACACTTCACCAGTGCATCAAGTATGTCAATAAGCATGGCTTCGTGAAGACTGAATTCGCCGACATCGATCCCTTCAAAAGGGTTGAATATTATAACTCTTCGG
Source organism: Iris pallida (assembly GCA_029216955.1). Lineage (NCBI taxonomy): Eukaryota > Viridiplantae > Streptophyta > Magnoliopsida > Asparagales > Iridaceae > Iris > Iris pallida. The sequence continues at coordinate 14,881,613 of JANAVB010003600.1, forward strand.
AGGCTTGTCTATATGACGAGTCCAAGAAACACATAACTGATGAACTGGAGGCCATCACAGGGCCAGAGGAACCCTTGATAATTCATTTCCAGGCCCGTAAACCAAGCAAAGCCGCACCCCTTGTAGCGACTTTGCATAAAGAGGTGCCCGGTTCTCTCGTCCAAGCTGCGCCGTAGGAACCAGTGGTCATCCGACTCCCAAAGCCAAGAGCCAAAGCTCGTCATAGAGCCGATAGTGATCCAGTTGCCAAAATCCATTCAAAGGCAGCCGGAAGACATAAAGTCCCTGGCCGAGCCAATTATCATCCATTTTCCCAAGACGAGCCAGCAACCAAGTACGATCCGACACACTCAGGCAAGCCAATATCAAAGGCCCAACCCTTGGTGGTCAAGTTGCCCAAGACAGCATCCCGACCTTTAGGCTCGCAGGGGGTAGCCGAAGAGGACGTAGAAGTCGCCAAGTACCTGGTGGCACAGACGGATAGTACCTCTCCTGATGATGTAATTCTCGTAGAAAAAGTTCCTTATTTCATCAATAAGAGGTTGCCAATTATATATATATATATATATATATATATACTGTTTAGAGTGTCGAGTTATGTACATCAGGTACCTCTGAACTTATACTCTGTTCCCTCTGAGGGGACTCGCATTGCATCTCTTCGAGTGACAAGTCATGTACATTGATACCTCTGAACTTCCACTTTGATGTTTCGATTGTCATATATCTTTTCCATATTAACTCTGTTGGATTTTGTTTCAAAATCTATTACCAGCACCACTAGTGCGCAGAAGGGTAATATGTCCATAAAACTTATCCTAATCTATTACTCGCACCATCGGTGCACAAAAAGGGTAATAGGTCCATACAATTCTCTAACGGGAGAAACAACCACGTCCATATTACCTCTGATTTGTTTTCCCGTCCATCATAAACAAACCACCCAATACATAGAACTTCCACGTTGATATCACCTCTGAGTTGTTCTGTGTATCCCCATTCGGGCGTACTCCTACCACGTCCTTATTACCTCTGAGTGGGGAGGCTCTACTTTAGACCCATATTTACCACACCCTCATTACCTCTGAGTAAATATGTTGGTTTTCTCTCCACTTATTATCAGTCTCGCATCGCCAGTACACAAAAAGGGTAATAAGTCCATAAAAGTTATTGTTGGCCCATTCCATGGTCACACCCGATTTTGATAATCGATATGCACTTAAGTCAATACACAAAATATACAAACTGCTGCTAATCATTTCAGGGTATATGAAATCAATATCAACGGGCGTTGTACTGCATCAACAAAGTATAGATATCATCAATCTGAAGATGAATTTCAATGGGATTTAGTTTGAGTCATTTTATAATTTATTCTGTATTTTCTCTTTATTGAGTCTAGGACTTAAAATTGTAAAATCGAATAGGTAATACTGGCTTAGGTTTATCCCAGTCCGAATTTCCAAAAAGCCTACCTATTTCTATTTTCATCTTTATAAAATATTCTAAATTATTTTTTACAAACAGTTTTTGTCAAATATTTTGAAATTTTCCCTGACAGAACTCAAAACCGAGTTCGGTCCGAGTTCGTTCCGAACTCTGCCCGAGTTCGGTCAATTTGAATTCAAAAGACAGTTGCCTCCAAATCTGCATGCAACGTCTATATGCAAAATATTTGCATCAGAACTCTGCAGAACTTCGTCCGAATTCGGTCCCAGAAAACACCTATAAATAGAAGAGAGTTTTTCATTTCAAATCACTCATTCATTCTTTATCTTCTCTTCTCTACTAAACAAGTGTTTTCAAACGTTCTAAAGCTTTCAAATCACACCTATACTTCTCTTAGCCAAAAGCAAGTATTATCTACGTGGATTTAGAGTCTTTTGGTGTCCAAGAGTTGTAAAGAGGTCGTTTCAAGTACAACAACTATCTTTGTTGTGGAGCCGGTCGTGCGCTCGTCACCAAGCATGGTGTTGTGAAGTTAGTCGTGCACTAGTCACCAAGCACGGTGTTATAAGAGACTGCAAGCTCTCATTTAGCTTGTTCCATAGTGGATTAACATCGAGCAAGAGTACTCGAGACTGGATTAGTCCTCTCAGAGGGATACCAGTATACATCGCTGTGTCACTGAGTTTGATCTCTCTATCTCTTGCTACATTTATTACTGTCTCTTATTTACTACCATAGTTATAACTTTTTTGAATTGGTGATTATTTTTCGCTACACACACACACTCTAGTCACCCCCCTCTAGAGGTGCTCAACGGTCTTACAATTGGTATCAGAGCAAGTTATATTCTAATATAACAAACCTCAGAGAGTATATATAGCAGCCGTGAAATCAATATTCAACGGTGAAGGGCAATCCACAAATAGATCCCCACTATTTGATGGTACAAATTATGCCTATTGGAAAACACGAATGACCTTCTTCTTAAATTCTCTTGACTTTGATCTTTGGTCTATAGTCATTGATGGTTATAAGAAACCCGTACCTACAGTGGTTGAAGGCCAGCTTGTAGACAAGCCTCATAACAAATACACAGAAGCTGAAAAAGCTAAGGCTAGTCTAGATGCTCGTGCCATCAATGCACTATTCTATACAATTGACAAAACGGAGTTCAACAGAGTTTCAACCTATAAAACGTCTCACGAAATTTGGAAACTTCTTGAGGTAACTCATGAAGGTACTTCCCAAGTGAAGGAATCCAAAATTAGTAGACTAACACAGGAATATGAATATTTTAAGATAAAACCCGATGAGTCAATTACACAGATGTTCACTCGTTTTCTTGATATAACTAATCCTTTGCAATCTCTTGGTAAGGATTACAGCAATCATGAAAAGATCAGAAAAGTGCTGCAGGCTTTAACCAAGAACTGGAATCCAAAAGCTACAACAATCATTGAAGGAAACGATCTCACCACTATGTCCTTGGAAACACTGATGGGCAAGCTCATGACCCATGAGCTTGATCTGCAAGAGTTTGAAGAAGCAACTCCAAAAGAAAAATCTATTGCCTTCAAAGCTCAAGCAAGAAAATTAACATGCAATGACTCTGATGAAGAATCATCAAGTGGTGATGAACAAGCCCTACTTGTGAAGAACTTCAGGAAATTCCTAAAGTTTGAGAAACCAAACAGAAGGAAGAGAGATATTCAAGAAAGCAATGAAGATGAAACCATTTGCTTTGGATGCAAGAAGACAGGGCACATGAAGAAGGACTGCCCAACTTCAAAGAAAAGTAGTCCATATGACAGATCAAGATCAAGCAGAAAAGAAACAACCAGTCGAAAGTATGCCAACACAAGCATCTGGCATGAAAGTGATGCCAGTAATACAGAGGAAGAAGATAAACCCTGCGGAAATGCCAATGTCTGTCTTATGGCATTTGATAAGGTATCCTCAAACCCTCTATATGATGATTTTACTTTCGATGAATTAGAAAACGCCTTTAGCGAATTACATGAAGATCACAAAACTGTGCTTGACAAGTATAAGCAATATCAAAAAGAGATTAAGGCATACACAACCGAGATAGCTAGACTGTCCAATCTTATTGAAGATATTAAAGAGACGTCTACTACCGGTAACACGGAAGAGATAGTCAAACTCAAGGTAGACTATCATAAGGCTATCCTCAAGATTGAAAAGAAAGAAAGAGATTATGTCAAGATGCAAGAATTATATGACATAGAGAAGAAGAAGCACTTAGTCACAGAACAAAGACTCTCAGATATGACTGCTAGATATGAAGAGTCTGTTGCGATTTCTAAAAAGTTAGAAATCAAGTTAGGCAAACAGGCAATACCTGTGACCCAGCCTAAGTTTAGTCCTAATGCTAAGCATACACCTAAGAGGACTAAAATTAAGAAAGCATAGAAGAAACATGACTATCATCATGCTTTCACTTATAGGTTCTCCAAGAAACCAAACAAGCATGTGAACACAGTTTTAACCACTACTGGTTCTAAACTAACTTGCACTTATTGTGGTACACACGGACACATATCACAGTATTGCTTAGCATGGAAACTTGTTGACAATCACACTTTATTCTGGAGACCTAAAACTAATCATAATGGACCCTTCAGTAAATGGGTACCAAAGGATTCATCTACTTGTTTTGTTGGTGGACCCTCAGCCCTCTCATGCTAAAAGTAAATGGATCCTCGATAGCGGATGTTCGCGGCACATGACTGGTGATGCATCATTGTTCGCCATGCTATCGATGAAGAAAGAAGGATACGTCTCCTTCGGAAATAATTTGAGAGGTGATATTATTGGTAATGATACTGTCGATATTTATCCTTATCCAGTAATAAAGGATGTTTTTCTAGTAACAGAATTGAAACATAACCTACTAAGCATATGTCATTTGGCTGATAATGGTTATGGTATCAATTTTGTGAAAGACAAATATACAATATATGATATGTCATCTGGTGATCCCGTATATAAAGGGATTAGAGAAGACAACATTTATGTTTTCTTTTTGGAGAGTACTAATAATGCAGGTAGATGTCTAGTAGCTAATATAGATGAAAGCTGGCTATGGCACATGAGACTAGGACTTGCAAATACGGACACTATCTCACGACTCAGTACTAAGAAGTTGGTAAAAGGACTCCCCGAGATTCCATTCAAGAGAGGTATGGTATGTGCTGACTGTGAAAAGAACAAAGCACATAGGTCTACATTTAAATCCATCAACGTTGTAAGTACTTCTAGACCTTTGGAGTTGATTCATATGGATTTATTTAGTCCTAGTAGAGTCGCTAGTCTTGGCGGTAAGCTCTACGCTTTTGTTATTGTTGATGATTTCTCACGTTTTACTTGGGTTTACTTTTTATCAAATAAAAGTGATGCTATCTTTGAATTTTAGATATTTTACAAAAAGGTACAAAACGAAAAAGGCTTCATGATTACTCATATCCAAAGTGATCATGGTGGCAAATTCGTAAATTCTGATTTCAAAAAGTTTTGTGATGATAGTGAATATTACCACGAATTTTCTTGTCCTAGAACTCCCCAACAGAATGGTGTTGTGGAGCGGAAGAACCGTACTCTAAGCGAAATGGCTAGAGTCATGCTGAATTAGCGTAATCTTCCTAAGTATTTTTGGACAGAAGCTGTTATTACAGCCTGTCATGTTTTGAATAGGGTGTTAATTCGACCTATCTCGAAGAAAACACCATCTGAACTTTGGTTTGGAAGGATTCCAAACATTTCTTATTTTAAAGTTTTTGGATGTCGCTGTTTTATCCTGAACACCAAGGATAACTTGGGAAAGTTCGACTCTAAAGCAGATGAAGGGATATTTCTCGGATATGCTGCTAAGAGTAAGGGATATAGGATTTTTAATAAAAGATCTATGATTATTGAAGAATCAATCAATGTTACTTTTGATGAGCTAAATAGTCACAGATCTAGCGACAGTGATGATGAAGATACACATGCAAAAACTGAGAAGAGTCCTGTGGAAGATCTGACTCGAAAGCTTGATTCATTAAAGTTCTTACCAGATCATCCAGAGACACTCATTATAGGTGATGTATCAAAAGGTGTAAGTACACGCTCCTCTCTTAAGGATTCTGAAATAACAGCAAATGTAGAGTTTATTTCTCAAATAGAATCTAAGAATATAGATGATGCATTTTTTTGATGAGTTTTGGATTGATGCCATGCAAGAGGAACTAAATCAATTTGAGAGAAACCAAGTTTGGGAACTTGTTCCTAAACCTATTGGTCAATCAATAATTGGTACCAAATGGGTGTTCCGAAATAAATTTAGTGAAGATTGACAAGTTCTACGCAACAAAGCACGTCTAGTGGCACAAAGTTATAATCAAGAAGAAGGAATTGATTATGATGAGACTTATGCTCCTGTTGCTAGACTAGAAGCCATCCGCATGTTTTGTGCATTTGCATGTTTTAATGATTTTAAATTATTTCAAATGGACGTGAAAAGTGTATTTTTGAACGGATTTTTAAAAGAGGAAGTTTTTGTGAAACAACCCCTGGTTTTGAAGATTTTCAAAAACCTGATCACGTCTTCAAGCTTAAGAAAGTACTCTATGGACTCAAACAAGCACCTTGTGCTTGGTATGAACGCCTAAGTGCCTTCTTACTTGATAATGGTTTTTCAAAGGAAAAAGTTGATTCTACTTTGTTTATCAAATCTTTAAATGATGACATTCTCCTTGTGCAAATTTATGTAGATGACATTATATTCGGTTCTACTAATAAAAAACATTGTCAAAATTTTGCTAAGTGTATGCAGAGTGAATTTGAGATGAGTATGATGGGAGAGATAAACTTCTTCCTAGGACTTCAGATCAAACAGCACTCAAAGGGAACATTCATCAACCAAGCTAAGTACACGAAGGACATACTGAAAAAGTACGACTTCAAAAACGTAAAGCCAATCGGGACCCCAATGGCTACATCTACGAAGCTTGATTCTGATGAAAGTGGCAAACTTGTCGACCAGCGTAAGTATCGAGGTATGATTGGTAGTTTGTTATACTTAACTGCTAGTCGTCTTCATATTATGTTCAGTGTTTGTATATGTGTACATTATCAGGCAAATCCTAAGGAATCACATTTAAGTGCCGTTAAGCGTATCTTCCGATACATTAAAAGAACTTCTACAGTCGGCTTATGGTATCCTAAAACCAAATCCTTTGACCTGATAGGTTACTCGGATGCAGATTTTGCAGGATGCAAAGTAGACCGTAAAAGTACCAGCGGTACGTGTTATTTCCTAGGAAAGATCTTAGTCTCTTGGTTTAGCAAGAAGCAAAATTCCGTAGCATTATCAACTACTGTGGCTGAGTATATCGCCGCAGGTCGTTGCTGTGCTCAGATTTTATGGATGAAGCAAACCTTAGAAGACTATAATCTGTACTACACTAAGATTCCTATTTATTGTGACAACACTAGCACCATTAATCTGACTAAGAACCCTATTTGTCACTCATGCACAAAATACATTGAGATACGTCATCACTTTTTACGTGATCATCAACAACACGGGGATATCTGCTTAGAATTCATTGACACAGATCATCAACTAGCAGGCATTTTCACAAAACCATTGGCTAAAGATCGGTTTAACATAATGAGGCGAGAGCTCGTATACTTGAATTTTCAGATTCATAATGTAGTATGGCAATTAAATTTGATTTTATGACTTGAAACATTGAAATTTATTTAACGAAAATTATTTTGGAATACAAGCCTAAAAAGGGTCTGTCTGTCACCACGACTACGATCGAAGCAAAGCGGTACTTAAGAGTTCCCCGGTGAACCTCCGTTAGCTGGGACAATGCCCCTACAACTAAATCCAAAATAATGCACGTTATTAAATATAGGAGTCAAAAAGTCATAAAGTTAAAATTCAAATACCAAAACTGTATTTATTGTCTCAGAAATACAAGTAGTCGAACTCGGACTGAACTCTGACCGGGTTCGGGCCGAGTTCGGTCGGCACTTTATTTACTTCCAGAACTGAACAGCCGGCCCTAACCCCTATTTAAACCCTACTTCTCCTCTTCTTTTTCACTCACCAAACCGAGAAATCATCTCCTTCCTCCCAAAAACACTTTCCTCCTTCTTCATTGCAAGTGTTCTAGGAGATCTGGTGGGCTACTCGACTTTGTTCTCTTCCTTCTTTTTGAGGTATTTTATTTCCTTTTCTCTTTTCTTCCATGGCTCCTAAACGTCAGAGGGGATCAATTGATCCTTCCCAAGCTGGATCCTCCTCATCTGACTATACTCCAGCTAGTTTGTTTAGTCCAGCCAGACCAGTAGGATCAGAAGATTATGATTCCACTTTATTTCCTAATAAAGAATTTTCTGACCTATGGTTTGATTCTTTCTCCAGTAGAAAAATTTTTATGGAGCTTTTGTCAACTTTACAATTTTTCTGAGTATGCTCCTACCTTTGACCATCTAGGCTACCGAGATTTTTTCGAAGTAGCTGAAAACATTTTCGGCAATGCAGTCCGTATGTTTTACTGCAACCTGTAAGTAAAACCTAAAGGCAACTTTTATTCTTGCGTTGCTGGGCAAGAATTGGAGTTTAGTGCCACTAATATCAGTGAATTCTTTCATGTTCCTGATGTTGGTGAAGCTCTGGTAGATATTCATCATGTTCAATTTCCAGAGGATGTCACCCTTACCTCCTTCAAGGAATTGATTTGTCATCCAAACCCCATTCCTCAAAGAGTATTTTCAAAACATCTAAACCAAAATTTTTATGAACTCCATCGTTTCATTTTCTCTGTACTCCTTTCTAAGAAAGGATCTACTGACGAGTTTACTTTCTTAGAGCTCTCTGCTATGTACCAAATTCATTTTGGTATTCCTTTCTCTATCCCCAAGACTATAATGGCATGGATGCTGAACTGCAGAAATACAGGACGCAACTTGGTGTATTCTATGCACCTGGCCTCTATCTTTCGCAGGTTTGATATTGATCTTCAAACCTGTGCCTACTCCTCCACTCCCATCGAGCTCACCCGATCTCATAGGTATCTGCTCCACCTCTGCCTTCTGAAGCTCAGCCTGCTCCAGATATCGGTGTTGAGGCTCCTCATCCTGATGCTGCTCCTGCTCCAGCCCCTGCTCCGGGATTCGATCCAGGATTCTATCAGAGATTTGATGACTTTGTTGCTATTTCTGCGCAACATCATCAAAACTATCTTGACTCGGAGTTTCGCCACATCTATCAGGCTTAAGTGTTGCGGAACGGGATTGCGGATCTTCACTGGAGTCTCTCTCATGATCCAGTTCATCCAGTCACTATTGTTTCTCATCCAGGCTTCACAGGTCCTAGGTTCGGAGATGAGGCATCTTTTTCTTACTTCGATCCTACTACAGCTTATTTTCCTCCAGATGCTTCTGGCGGTGATGACCCCACTATGTGATACGGACTCAGCTGATGACTAGTGGATAGGATGTTAGTAGATGATCTTTTGCTATGATGTAGTTTTTTTTATTTTGTTATGTCTAAACTTCTTAGTTAGACATATTTAGTACTTCATGATTGTATCTTTGCACTTTTAGTGAGATATTTCAGTACTTCATTTCAGCACTTATTTTCATACTAGTTGTCTTTTTATGCTGTGTTTATGGATATCTTCTGCTTCACTTTGTCTGTTTTTGGTTTATATTGTTGGCTTCACACATTACGGGAGAGCTAAAGTCATTTTTATATTGGCAAAGGGGGAGAAGAGCTATATATATCAAAAGCATATACTTTCAAATCCATCGATCCAAAACAAAACAAAACCAACCATCTCAGGTATTTTGTTTGTTCTATTTTTAAGATATATTTTGATATAGACTCAAGTTTGTTAATTATCAAAATAGGAGAGATTGTTGGCCCATTCCATGGTCACACTCGATTTTGATAATCGATATGCACTTAAGTCAATACACAAAATATATAAACTGCTGCTAATCATTTCAGGGTATATAAAATCAATATCAACGGGCGTTGTACTGTATCAACAAAGCATAGATATCATCAATCTGAAGATGAATTTCAATGGGATTTAGTTTGAGTCATTTTATAATTTATTCTGTATTTTTGCTTTATTGAGTCTAGGACTTAAAATTGTAAAATCGAATAGGTAATACTGGCTTAGGTTTATCCCAGTCCGAATTTTCAAAAAGCCTACCTATTTCCATTTTCATCTTTACAAGATATTCTAAATTATTTTTTACAAACAGTTTTTGTCAAATATTTCAAAATTTTCCCTAAAAGAACTCAAAACCGAGTTCGGCCCGAGTTCGGTCCGAACTCTGCTCGAGTTAGGTCAATTTGAATTCAAAAGACAGTTGCCTCCAAATCAGCATGCAACGTCTATATGCGAAATATTTGCATCAGAACTCTGCCAGAACTCTGTCCGAGTTCGGTCCCAGAAAACACCTATAAATAGAAGAGAGTTTTTTATTTCAAATCACTCATTCATTCTTCATCTTCTCTTATCTACTCAACAAGTATTTTCAAACGTTCTAAAGCTTTCAAATCACACCTATACTTCTCTTAGCCAAAAGCCAGTATTATCTACGTTGATTTAGAGTCTTTTGGTGTCCAAGGGTTGTAAAGAGGTCGTTTTAAGTGCAACAACAATCTTTGTTGTGGGGCCGGTCGTGCGCTCGTCACCAAACACGGTGTTGTGAAGTTGGTCGTGCACTTGTCACCAAGCACGATGTTGTAAGTGACTGCAAGCTTTCATTTAGCTTGTGCCATAGTGGATTAACATCGAGCAAGAGTACTCGAGACTGGATTAGTCCTCTCAGAGGGATACCAGTATACATCGCTGTGTCACTGAGTTTGATCTCTCTATCTCTTGCTACATTTATTACTGTCTCTTATTTACTGCCATAGTTTTAACTTTTTTAATTGGTGATTATTTTCTGCTGTACACACACACACACTCACTCTATTCACCCCCCTCTAGAGGTGCTCAACGGTCCTACAGTTATCCTAATTTATTACTCGCACCATCGGTGTACAAAGAGTAGTAGGTCTACAAAATATCATTCAAATCTATTTGCTCGCATTTCCAAATGCACAAAAGGGCAATAGGTCCACAAAAAGTCCTCCAAAGGGATATTCTTTATCAAAATGCTATATTAAACCTTCTAGCACAAACTCCTCAGAGCGGAGTGAATGTATCTTGCTTATTCACAATCAGTTACATTCCCAAAAAAAAGAAGGGGAGGAAAATCCACTACTCATCAGCAACACATAGCTTGATGATGATGCCTTCCAGCTGCGCAGTTGAGCGTTCAATTCTCAGTCTGACTCGGCGTTCAGCTTCCAGGGATAGCTTCTCGGCGTCTTCGAGATGCGCTTAAGCCTGCCAATTTTCTTCTAATTTCTTCAGTGCTCTTTCTAGAGTAGCAGAGGCTCGTGTGACTTCAGCACTCTCCTTGCGAATCTTCTCTCTCTCTCCTGACTAGTGGCTTAGAGCTCAACCCCCAAGGTTGTATTAGTCGTCTCCTGTACGGCCTTTACCTTTTCCATGGCTGTTATCAGGAAAGTACGCTCATGCTCCACCGTAGCCGATACATCAACTTGCCGTAATTTTTGTAAACTGGTTATGCACTGATCAGCCTCTACTAGCTTGTGCTCCAGGAGAACGGACGCCACTTCTCCACCTAGGAGCGTCTTCAGCAGTTTAATCTGACCGCAGGCACAATGACTGGCTACGGCAAACGATGTGCCCCTTCTCAAAGCAGCTTCAACCCCCTATTTCAAATGGCGATAAAAGCTCTCGACTATGTCCCTTGACATCTCGTCTAATTCTCTAGAGAGGACGACGTTGAAGGGATGGCACCTAGGGAAGCTGAAGGCATCTGGGAAGGAGGAACACTTAAGCTTGATGATCCTGTTAGAAGGGAAACAAACTCCGAGCGACGAGACTCCTGCACAACAGCAATCTCCTCTTCCGCGGCCCGAAAGAGCTGAAGGCTGGGCAGGGCAAAAAGTTAAACTTACTGGGAAGAGGCAGTTCTAATCGATCCCGCATTCACCAAAGAGGTTGAAGGAACCGGAACATCTGTGCTCAATGCGGTAGAAGGCCCCTCAACTCGAGACGGAAGGGAAGAAGGAATGCTTCTTGCTTATACCAGGTTAGCCCCAGGATTCTCTTATATTTCTTCCTCCACGGCCACATCCACCACCGGTAGCGGGAAGGCAGGTCCTGTAGGTCTAGAACAACCAGCAATCAGCTTGACACGAAGAAGATGGAGTTGAAGAAGAAAAATCTTTTCATTAGTAAGAAAGCGATATAGCCTACTAGAGGTGAAGGACAAAGGCTGAGGCTTAGCTGGGGCAGTCTCAGCTCCTCCCGCCGCTTCCACAACTCCAGTAAGGTCAGCGGCGGCACCCGAATCATCAATGTCTGTCTTTTTCCTTCCTGCTGCTCTCGGTATAGACGTAATGATAATAACACCAGCTTGTGAGGACCCCGCAACTCCAGGGTTGGGACCCAAAGAGGAAACCGCATGGGCAGTATCTGGTGATAAAAGGGTTGCTTCTTTCGATGCCTGCAAAGGAGAGCCTTCAGATAACATCCCAAGGACAACATTCGGGCTTGTCGTAAAAGAACTTACCCCCCCATGTTGACTTTGGTGCCACTACCCGTTTCCTCGACACTAAGCCTACGTAACCTAGCGGTAACTCACTTCTGGGAACGAGGTCTATCAGCGATAAGAGGTTCAGGCCTGCTTCGTGTACAAAGAGGATTCGACGCAAGGGAAGGCACACGCATAGACAAAGGACTTGCAGAGGGCTGGAGATCTTCAGAGTTATCTTCCTCCTCCTCCATACTGTCAGAGTCAGAATCGGAAGCTTTTCTCTTTCCCTTCCTTGTCCTTTTACGGGAATCCCTCGGTCGCTCCTCCAATTTCGTGCCAACAATAAAACTGGTATGGGGATCAAAGTCGTTAGAAGGTGCATTCACAGATACGTGACGAAGGGCCGCCATATATACGATATGCCCCGAAGTCCCGACGTCAGGTAGGACGAAGCTGGCCGGGGTATGGATCGTCGAATAATAGTGCCAGGCCCGGATACCATCCAAGACGCTCCCCTCGAAACCCAGGCAAGGGTTAGGGCTATCCAAATATAATTGGCTATACCCGAATTGCCGAGAATACCGGCTAGGTAGGTATGGCTCTAAGTATACAATATTGCGGTTGCGGTACACCAGATGGAAGGGCCAGATACTCTGCAACCAGAGAAATAATTTTTCAGACAAAGTCTAGGGCGCAACAGCACTATCAAGGTGAACACGTCCCATCTCCTCCTCAGTGATACACGAAACTAACACAAAAAAGAGTATCTATCCACCCGCGCGAGAGTGGCTCGATAATCGGAAAAGCTGGTACATTTCTATGGCATGTTGCGATAGTGGTAGATGAAGGCATCGTCACTTGTCGCATTGTCCTTCGGACTAGGTCGCATCAGAGAGGGTCAATGATTCAACAACCACCCCATTAAGTAATGATACGGCAACTCGATTCTGTTGAAGGGTTTCGTAAGATCACGAGCGATGACTTTTGACGTAAAAGTGCGAAGACCCCTATGGTTGCTGTATACCATAGCAGGAAGCAGAGCCAACTTGCCTCCAAAAACCAGCTTTACCGCCGGAAGGATTAGGTTGCAGCTAATCCTCTCAATCGCACCAGAGCCCATCGAAACGACGCAAACCCTCAACCATATCATCAGGTATCCGGCCAAGATGGCCTTAGCAGACAAAGGCTGAGTATCATGATAAAAGTAGCTAAAAGTATCGCTCAGTCTCCCAAACCTGTCACCAGCAGCACGAGCCCTCTTAGTTCTTTGCACCTGAGAATCCACTTGCTCCAGAGATTGGGGACTCCTAACAGCAACTCGACCGGATGTGCTAAGGCTAAAAAGATAGCCAATCCAAGCCTTGGTATGAGGAAGGTTCCCTTCCGATCTATCGTCTTTTTTTTGGATATTTGTTGACAGGCGCTATGGTGGCATAGCACTTCCTGATATACGGCTAGGAATCCGGGATACCGCCGCTCTAGTTCTTCGAATTCTTTATTTGTCGAGGTATACTCCTTATAAGCTTCATCGCCCCCAAGCAATTTGGATACACCGTACATTTCGTGAAGAACAAGTCCCATCTCTCCACCTAGAGTAAAGAAGGTCCATGTCCGGCAGTTATATATCTCAAAAAATGCCATAAATAATTTCGGGTTCATAAACAAGCCATAGTAGGAACCCCCTAATGGCTTAATAAAGGCCAATCCGTCGTAGGATGTCCTCATACTCCGCCAGGATCCAAGAAGTCAGATTAACCCAAGGAGGGGAACGATGCTGCCAGTTCAGTAACGACAATCTCCCTGCAGGATATAGCCCTTTGTGAGCAATCCGATTCAAGAAGGTATCAGCCTCAGAGAATAGCATATTAGGCTTCCGTTCATTGATGAGACTGCCAGGAGCCAGCCCAATAACGGAGTAGCTTATTGTTTTCTTTACCGCAACCACTGACCTCGTAGGGTTATTAAAACGGAAATGGCCTACAAAGATCCCCCGTTGATCCAGAGTTAGAGAACCCAGCATCTTCTTCTCAGAAGGTACCATATTGAAACCGGATAGGGGAAAGTGGCGCTCCATTAAGGGTATGTGAATTGCTTCCTCCTGAAAATAGAAGTCTCAGCTCTCAAACGTCTCTATGATGCTCGGGTCTGAAATAGTCAGTTCGGATGAATACATTCAGTTCCCTGGAGTTCATCATGCTAAGTAATAAAAAGAAGGACTGGCTTCTGATCTCACTCAACCGATCTTTAGTCTGATTTCGGGGGATCTGAGTCGACACATGTTCGTCTATCTGGTCAAAACTCACAGCCAACGTAGATTGGGCATATCCTATCAGAAGCTCCCTCAATGGAGCTGTAGGCAAAGTCACTGCAAAGGACAAAAGAAGAACTAAGGTTAGAAGAGGTTCATCCTTCAACTATACGGCCTAGCCACACAGAACTTATGCGGCCTAGTTATGAGGGATGCGTAGACGGCCTAAAGAACATGAGATGCATGTGGCTCGGTCATACAGTGCTCATGCGGCTCAGTCATAAAAATACTTAGGCGGCTCAGTCAGGAAGTGCTCAAATGGCTCAGTCATGAAGAACTTGGGGGGGTTCATGCGGCTAAGTCATGAAATGTTCATGCAGCTCAGACATGAGGCACTTATATGGCTCAGTCATGAAGTGCTCATGCGGCTCAGTCATGAGCACTTAGGGGTTCATGCGGCTCAGTCATGAAGTGCTCATGCGGCTCAGTCATGAAGTGTTCATACGGTCCAGTCATGAGACACTTGGGGGGTTCACGCGGCTCAATCATGAAATGCTCATGCAGGTTAGTCATGAAGTGCTCATGTGGCTCAAAACATGAGACAACAATACGGCTCAATCAGGAGGCACTTATGCGACACAATTATGCAGTATTCATGCGGATCAGTCCGGGGTCACTTATGCGGGTCAGGTTCGAATGTGCAGCGCTTATGCGGCTCAGCCTATGCGGCCATATCTTACAGAACACATACGGTCCAACTGAGATAGGGCATGCATCGACCAGGCTTAAAGCACAGAAAGTGATATAGCACAGGCCTGTACATAAAATATGTGATATGGCCATCCAAAATTTCAGTCGTCGTCTTTCCACTCGCCTTACCTTTGATAGGGATATACGTCGGAATGAATGGAAGGAGAGCCTGCCACTCTCGACGGAGAGGCAAGTCCCTTCCCTTTGGCCGCAGCACTAGTCGACTATGAAGCTTTTGGAGCCATTGAGACAGGAAGAAGAAGACGAAAAAGAAGAAGGTGAAAAAAAAAATCTTTCTTCAAATGACCCCTATTTATAGAGTTTTTAAAGAGTGCCGCTTCGATTCTCGAAATCATTAAAGATAATGATGATGTTTAGGGATTTTGTCCCTAGTAACCGTCGACTTTATCTCGAAAAGAGAACCCAAATTCAAAATTGAATCAAGAAATTAAATACAGCAGTGACAGCTGGCAGGCTAGATGGTCTCTCTCTGTGGCTCAAGATTTTTCTGCGGCTCATGATCCCTCTGCGGCTCAAGATTTCTCTGCGGCTTGACATATTTCTATGCTTCTTATTCAAAGTATTCCAAATTTACAATTTATAAACTTTGAAGGTGGTCTTGTAGAAGCATAGATAATATGGTATTCATGCGGATCACAATTTGTCGCATATGTACTTTGGGCTAAACAGGTCCGCATAAAGGAGAGCCGCATGACAGACTCAACACCCTATATGGCCCGTCGACAACCAGACTGGTTCGAGCCACAAAAGAAAGATATGCAGCCAAGTGGATCAGTTTGTCTGATAAAGCTGACAAGTTCTGTCAAAACTAACAAAAATGTAACTCCACTTTCCAGTTTTCTTAAATAAAAATTAAAAATTCATTTTTATACTTATTATTAATTTGGAAACATTTTGAATGAATTAAATATTAGACAATTTTACAATTTGAAGTTGTTGTAACAACTTTTATATTATTTTCTTATTTTAAAAACTGTTTTTAAATACTTTATGTAATTATGAAAAGGAAGAGGGTTAAATTGTAAATTTTTCCTATTAAAATTTAGTTGCGGGCAATTATGAAAAGGCGTAGGGTGTTTTTGCTTATGTACCAGTAGCGGGGGGGCTAATTTGCAAAATTTCCATTTTATTCGTTTTAAAACAACGGTTGTGGAGAGAGAGAGAGAGTGTGCATTCATTTATTTCATTCCACCGTCTTCTCGAGACTTCCGTTCTCGAGCTCTCCACCGACTCTTCGATTCCTTCGCCGACTCTTCGAGAACTCCGCCGTTCTCGAGCGTTCTTCTCCGGCGACTTCGACGGCGACTCTGATGGCGACACTCTGAGCGGCGACTTCCAT
This sequence comes from Iris pallida, assembly GCA_029216955.1. NCBI lineage: Eukaryota > Viridiplantae > Streptophyta > Magnoliopsida > Asparagales > Iridaceae > Iris > Iris pallida. The sequence goes on from JANAVB010003600.1 coordinate 14,898,070, forward strand.
CCTGAGCGAAGTGACTTCCTCGATGGCGCTGGTGGTGGCTTCGGCGATGATGGCTTTAACGGCGGCGACTCTGGAAGCTTGGCAGTAACTCGAGCTCGGTGTCTCTTCGTCTTCTTCTCGGCACGGGTTCCTTTCTCTTCGCGTGCTGTTGCTTCGTCTTCTTCCTGTCTTCTTCCTCGACGAGCTTTGGGCTTCGACTTCCAGAGGGTAAACCCTAACCCTAACCCTAACCCTAATCTCTACTGTTGGTCAGATCTATGGCAGATCTATGGCCTAGACTCTGAGATCCTTTGATCGGTGACGAGATCTAGGGTTTAGCTGGGTTTGTGAGAGATCAATGATGTTCTCTTCTCTTCGAACAGTTCTAACTGTTCAGATCCGATGGATCTAGAGTTTCAGTGGTCCGATCTTGTAGATCGACCCTTGCATGCGGTTATTTTGGGTTGCATGTTAGATCTATGATGTTTCTTTAGTTGATTCTTCGGGAACGAGTTGATCTGTGGCTATGATGATCCTTTCTGTGGTTGTGATGTTATTTCTGTTGGTTTTTACTCCAGATCTGGTAGTGGTTCCAGATCTGATTGAGTGTGGGTTTTCGATGGTATTTCCTGTGGAGGATCCAGTGGATCTGTTTCTTTTACTTGCATGCTGTCGGTTGGCCTAGACCTAACAAACCCAGTGGTGACTCTAGGGTTGCTCGGTTCGTTAAGTCAGGGATGGGTTGTTTTTGGAATGTTTTCCTTATCCATTTCTGTGTGGATTTTTGGGAAGATCTGATGTTCGGAATCCTTTCTTTTTGGACTGAGATCTTGTGTCTAACACTCTCGTGTCTGACACTGCATGCATGCCATAATTTTGGGATATGATGTTTGGTTCCATTTTGCTGAACTGAGATCTCATAGTCAGACACTCTCGTGTCCGACACTGCATGCATATTTTATATATTTTAATTGATGATTTCTTCTTTCTCTTTTCTGTTATTTGTTGCTGGGGATCTTCTGACTGTTGGACCTCTGTCCCGACTGGACTGTGGCTGTACCTACCTGTTCGTATCCGATGTTCGTGTCGGATACGAAGTGGCGCGGACTCGTGGCTAGAACTTTGATGGACCTTGCTGTAGCCGTGTCCTCTTTCCCGTGTCCGACGTGCGTGTTGGACACCAAGGAGATGATGTGACTTGACCCTGACGTGACTGGCCTTGGATTGTGGGCCTGACCGGCGGTGGATTTTGGCAGTTTGTAGCTATAATTGTTGGGCCGGTTGGTGTTTATTCAGGGGGCTTATTTGTATATTCTTTTGTGGGCTGTTAGTATGGGCTGGGCCATACTGAATGTGTTGTAATATTATTTAATTATAGCTGGATGACTGTAATTAATAATTGATGGGCTGGTTTGGCTGGGCTGTGTTGGGCCGGGCTTATATGCTGTAATAGTTATAGTTGGGCTGGTTAGATAGTCGGGTCTGAACTGATCCTTGGTATTGGGTTGACCGGGTGGCAGACTGTTGGGTAAGTGGGCCGAGTAGTTGTGGGCCAGCCATTGAACTTTGCCTTTGGGCAGGACTGTCTGTAGTTTATTTTTATAAATAATAAATGTTATTTTCCCATTTATTGTGAGTTGATGGAAACATCCTCTTAGAACCAATTTTATAACTAAAACAATTAGTTAACTTTTCCTTAATTACTACTGATTAGTAATGAATAATATCTTTTCTTAAATAACTTTCTTTTAAATAATAAACCAAGTTTATAAAACAAACCACTTTTATATATATAAAAAGTTGCAATGCTAACTCTATATATATAATGAGTTTTTGAATTATAAACTTATAGAAACTCTTAGTGTTAAACACGTAAAACCAAGGGTTGTGTTTAGCATTTGATTTTCCCAAGAGAACAAGAAGTTAGTAGTTAAACCTAGTGTAATGTAACTTGTGAACCTCCAAATAAGACTATCTTATTTGGGCAGAATCAAGATAAAGATTTAGTTCTTAACTTTAATTAACCTAGAAGCAACTAGCATAGTTTATTAACCAACTTGTACATCACTATTGTTAACAGGAGAACATCCAGCTAGATTGCCTACCATATTGCTGGAGCCAGGCAAGTACATTCTATGGTTTTGTTCAGTGCATTTTCCTTGTTCTTTATTGCTGACACACTGCGACACGTTCATGTTCTTTCTGGCTTGTTCTTTCATGTTCTTACTTGTATCTTGGGGTGGGGAAATACTCTAGATATGTGACTAAACCCGGTTACTTATTCATGATCTTTAGCTTAGGCCTCGCACAGTGCACGCGGGTCCTAAGCCGTACCATTACATGATCTTTCAGGATCCTTTCATGTTCTTTCATGATCTTACCCAAGCCGGTCACATATCTAAGTAGTATTTCAAACATATAAACACATGTTCAGGATATTGTTCTTACATTAGTTTTTCTTGATCCTGATCTTGATATTAGTCGTGATCTTTACTGCATCTTACATTGTCATGATCTTTCATGTATCTTTATAGCAGTAGTTCATGATCTTCATGTTCTTTACATACTTGTTCTTATCCTGTTCTTCCAGCATTTACTTTCCATATCATTATGTTATTGTTCATTACCTAGAACTGTGCTTTGCTCCGCTCCTGACTGGATATGTTATGATAGGTGAGATGGAGGCTTTGTGTGACACATACTATGGACATGATACTGCTTTCCTTGAGCCAGCTGGAGCTGCTTGTGACATAGAGGCTGCAGAAGCCTAGTTATCTTCCTTTTAGTTGTCTTTCCTGCTTTTGAGACTTTAGTCAGACTTTAGTTACATTTCTGGATGAATGTAATAATAAAATGCTTAGACATGTATTTGAATATTCTGGGATCGTTTATAGATATGCTGTGACATTACTTCTCATTTACTTGACTTGTTAGATTTTCCCTAGTTCTGGTACAGCTTACTTCGTCGTGTCTAACGACGAAGGCTGGGCGTGTCCGACTCGTGTCCGATTATTCGGAAGAGGGTCGTGACATGTTTTTAGTGGTGGCCCATGCAGGTCCATCCTAATGGTACCTAGGACTTAGCGTACTATTGGGGGACTTGATTACACTAGGGAAACTTGATCACAGCATAGGAAAATCGGGAATTAAGGGTATATCAGGTTATTCATGTTCTTCAGGTGCTTTATTATTATAAAAACATTGTTTGATAGGTTTTAGGGTTTGTCGTTCAACGAAGTTTTCTTTTTATGCAGGATGGTCACTACAAGGAAGACCGCAGACCAGGCTGGAGTTGCAGGCACTTCTGGAGTTGCAGGCGGTTCAGAGCAGGCCGCACCAGAGCAGCCCGCACCAGACGTCCAGGCAGATCAGCTTCCGCCAGCGCCTCCTATCTTTCCATCGCTGCCGCCGACGATGATGCTTGACGGCAACCAGGTGATGGCGTTGTTTCAGCACTTTTTGGAGGCCCAGAACCATCAAGCAGCGCAGTTCAGAGCGACTGTCGTCGACGCGCTGAGGACCAGGGAGCCGGCAGCACCAGCACCAGCACCAGTAGCACCTCCAGCACCGCGAGGACCGAGACCCGGGACAGCGAAGGAGTACCAGCACCTTAGCCCGATGGACTTCTGGGGCGACGAGGGGATCATCTATGCAGATGAATGGCTGGAGAATGCAGAGAGGACTTTGACCATGGCGAACATTCCAGAGGACCAGAAGGTGTCAGTGGCTAGCATGCGACTCTTTGACTTGGCGAGAGCTTGGTACCGGGAGGACCCCCAGTTGTCAGAGCCCCGGGTGTCTTGGACAGTTTTCAAAACACTGTTCAAGGAGAAATTCTTCCCAGAGGTGGAGCGTGATGAGTTGAGGGTGCAGTTCGAGGCGCTGCAGCAGGGGACGATGACGGTCGCACAGTACACTTCGGAGTTTACCAGGCTCAGCAGGTTCGCTGAGAGACTGGTTAGAGAGCCAGAGGACAGAGCATGGAGATTCAAGAAGGGTCTCAACAGGGAGCTGCGACATGCGGTGGCGATTAGCCAGGCGACTACCTACTCTAGCATCCTCAAGATCGCTCAGGCAGTTGAGAAGGAGGCGGACCCCAAGCTGAAGAGGGACCGGGATGTGGCCAGCAGCAGTTTCCAGGCACCAGCGAAGAGGGTTCAGACTCAGACCCAGACGAGGCCGCACCAGCAGCAGCATCACCGACAGGCCAGAGCTCCAGCACATCAGCATCAGAGACAGCAGCTAGCGACTCCTTGTGCCTATTGTCATCGCCCTGGACATCATATCGACGAGTGCCACAAGAGGTTGGGACTTTGCCTCTTCTGCGGATCGGATGCACACCAGATGAGGGACTGCGCACAGGCTACAGCCAGACTAGCAGGAGGACGAGGAGGAGGACCACCGGCTGTACCACCCAGAGCATTACCTACACCACCCCAGAGAGGAGGAGCTTTGCCACCCCAGCAGCAGAGGTTTGCACAGCATCAGCAGCAGCAGAGAGGAGGAGCTCAGCAGGGACGTGCTTACGTCATGGCTGCAGTTGAGGAGGACGAGGCAGTGCCAGATGTGATCACAGGTTCTATACTTTTACATTCTTTCCCTGCCATTGCATTGTTTGATTCTGGAGCTACACATAGCTTTGTATCGTATGAGTTTCTGCATAGACACGGCTTCACACCGAAGCCCACTAGGCGGAACTGTCAGATCATGACAGGAGGCGGATCAGTTCCAGTAAGTGAGATGGTGGAATGCCCTATCACTATTGCTGGGAGAGAGATTCGAGCTCGACTTCTAGTGATGCCACTGCCTGGATTCGATGTAGTCCTCGGCATCGACTGGATGAGCGAGCAGTTTGCCGTAATTGACTGCCATGAGGGGAAGGTGATCTTCAGCCCGCCAGGAGTTCCACCGTTCGAGATCAGCAGACGAGTTGCAGAGAGGCCAGAGGGAGTCTACTTCGGAGCAGTTGCAGAAGACCAGGAGTTGCCGCATCCGCTGATTGCAGAGTATCTCGACGTCTTCCCTGAGGAGCTTCCAGGATTGTCGCCAGATCGAGATGTAGAGTTCGGCATCGACCTATTGCCCGGATCAGCACCGAAGTCCCAGCACTGTTACAAGATCAACCCGAAGGAAGCTGCGGAGTTGAAGGCGTAGATTGATGAGCTGGAGGGCAAAGGATTTATTCGATCCAGTGCTTCACCCTGGGGAGCACCGGTGCTTTTTGTGCCCAAGAAGGATGGGACGGTGAGGATGTGCATAGACTACCGTGCACTCAACAACATCACCATCAAGAATAGATATCCTTTGCCACAGATTGATGAGTTGTTTGACCAACTTAGTGGAGCGAAGGTCTTTTCTAAGATTGATCTTCGGTCAGGGTACCACCAGATGAAGGTTTGGGAGCAGGATATTCCGAAGACAGCCTTCAACACTCGATACGGCCAGTATGAGTTCCTGGTGATGCCGTTCGGACTCACCAATGCCCCCGCAGTTTTTATGAACCTGATGAATAAGGTTTTCCACAAATATTTGGATAAGTTTGTCGTGGTTTTCATTGACGACATTCTGATCTATTCCAAGACGGAGGAGGAGCATGTTGAGCATCTGCGGATTGTTTTGGAGATTCTGTGGAAGGAGAAACTGTATGGGAAACTCTCGAAATGTGAGTTTTTCTTGGACAGAGTGGAGTTTCTAGGGCATGTGGTGACAGGAGAGGGGATTTCTGTGGATCCCAAGAAGATTGAAGCAGTAGAAGCCTGGGCACCTCCCAAGTCAGTAGCAGAGATTCGTAGTTTCCTGGGTCTAGCAGGATACTACAGGAAGTTCGTGAAGGACTTCGCCAGAATAGCAGAGCCTATGACGAAGCTTACGCGGAAGGACGAGGAGTTCATATGGAGCGACGCCTGCCAGACAGCCTTTGAAGAATTGAAGAGAAGACTGACGACTGCACCAGTTCTAGCTTTGCCATCGGGATCAGGAGGGTTCGTCATCTACAGCGATGCTTCAGGGAAAGGCTTGGGATGTGTGCTGGAGCAGAACAAGAAGGTTATAGCATATGCTTCTAGACAGTTGAGGCCCCATGAGAAGAATTATCCTACACATGACTTGGAGCTTGCAGCAGTCATATTTGCTTTGAAACTGTGGAAGCATTACCTGTATGGAGAGAGAGTGGACATCTTCACGGACCACAAAAGCCTGAAGTATGTCTTTACTCAGAAGGAGCTGAATATGAGGCAGCGCAGATGGCTGGAACTCATGAAGGACTTCGACATCAGTCTGCAGTATCATCCTGGGAAGGCGAATGTGGTTGCAGACGCTCTCAGTCGGTATCCTATTGCTATGTATCTCACCCTGGACCGGCATCTCTTGGAGGATCTGGAGAGCCTTGGGATTGAGATTGTTCTCCCAGGGTATGGAGGTCAGATGATGCATATGCAGATACAGTCGGGGTTGCTAGAGAAGATCAAGGAGGCCCAGTTGCTTGATGAGGGAATCCAGGGTCTTAGAGCTCAGGCAGAGTTAGGTCTGCTCGACGATTTCACCATTGCAGAGGACGGATCCTTGAGGCACGGGAGCCAGCTGTGTGTGCCCAAGGACTTGCGGGAGGAGGTGATGCAGGAGGCCTACCAGTCACGGTATTCTATACATCCTGGATCTACCAAGATGTACAAGGATTTGCGTGAGTATGTTTGGTGGTATGGGATGAAGAGAGAGGTCGCCAGATTTGTTTCCAGATGCCTTGTGTGCCAGCAAGTCAAGGCGGAGCGCCAGAGACCAGCAGGACTACTCCAGCCTTTACCTATTCCGGAATGGAAGTGGGAGCACATTACCATGGACTTTGTCTCTGGATTGCCGCGTACTCCCAGTGGCAAGGACGCTATTTGGGTGATCGTGGACAGATTGACAAAGTCCGCTCATTTCATTCCGTTCAAGGTTGGGCTGTCGACCGAGAAGCTTGCAGACCTCTACATGCGTCAGATCGTGAGGATTCACGGGGTGCCAGTTAGCATTGTTTCAGATCGAGACAGCCGTTTTACATCACACTTCTGGAGGAGTCTACAGCAGAGCTTGGGATCACAGTTGAAGTTCAGCACGGCCTATCATCCCCAGACGGACGGACAGTCCGAGAGGACCATTCAGACCTTGGAGGACATGCTGCGGGTTTGCGCACTCGACTTCGGCGGTTCGTGGGAGGACCATTTACACCTCGTGGAGTTTGCCTATAACAACAGTTATCAGGCCAGCATCGAGATGACTCCATTTGAGGCGCTGTACGGACGGAGGTGTCGCATGCCGTTATCCTGGGACGACGTTGGCGAGAGAGCTTTACTTGGGCCAGAGATGGTGGTGGACTCAGCAGAGAAAGTCAGACTGATTCGGGAGCGTATTAGAGTTGCACAGGATCGGCAGAAGCATTGGGCGGACAGCACCAGACGGCCACTTGAGTTCGAGGTTGGAGACAGTATTCTTGAAGATCTCACCGACCAGAGGCGTCATTCGGTTCGGCAGAGGCGGGAAGCTCAGTCCGAGATTCATTGGACCATTCGACGTGACAGCACGGATTGGCGAGGTGGCGTACCGACTAGCGCTTCCAGCTAGGTTGGAGGGAGTGCACGATGTTTTTCACGTATCTCAGCTTCGACGATACATTCCAGACCCCAGCCACGTGGTGGACTATTCAGAGCTGGAGGTGGGCCCGAGATTGACTTACGAGGAGCAGCCAGTAGAGATCTTCGACCGGAGGGAGAAGCGTCTGCGGAACCAGACCATTCCTCTTGTCCGCGTCATGTGGAGACACCACTCTCCGGGAGAGTCCACATGGGAGCGTGAGGATGAGATGCGTGAACGATACCCTAGTTTGTTCATTTGAGTGCTTTGTATTTTATGCATTTTTTTTTGAATTCAATAAACAACTCTTTGGATTCACTATTCTTGATTTTCTGTGTCTGCATTCCAATTTCGAGGACGAAATTTTTTCAAGGGGGAGAGATTTGTAACTCCACTTTCCAGTTTTCTTAAATAAAAATTAAAAATTCATTTTTATACTTATTATTAATTTGGAAACATTTTGAATGAATTAAATATTAGACAATTTTACAATTTGAAGTTGTTGTAACAACTTTTATATTATTTTCTTATTTTAAAAACTGTTTTTAAATACTTTATGTAATTATGAAAAGGAAGAGGGTTAAATTGTAAATTTTTTCTATTAAAATTTAGTTGTGGGCAATTATGAAAAGGCGCAGGGTGTTTTTGCTTATGTACCAGTAGCGGGGGGGCTAATTTGCAAAATTTCCATTTTATTCGTTTTAAAACAACGGTTGTGGAGAGAGAGAGAGAGTGTGCATTCATTTATTTCATTCCACCGTCTTCTCGAGACTTCCGTTCTCGAGCTCTCCACCGACTCTTCGATTCCTTCGCCGACTCTTCGAGAACTCCGCCGTTCTCAAGCGTTCTTCTCCGGCGACTTCGACGGCGACTCTGATGGCGACACTCTGAGCGGCGACTTCCATCCTGAGCGAAGCGACTTCCTCGATGGCGCTGGTGGTGGCTTCGGCGATGATGGCTTTAACGGCGGCGACTCTGGAAGCTTGGCAGTAACTCGAGCTCGGTGTCTCTTCGTCTTCTTCTCGGCACGGGTTCCTTTCTCTTCGCGTGCTGTTGCTTCGTCTTCTTCCTGTCTTCTTCCTCGACGAGCTTTGGGCTTCGACTTCCAGAGGGTAAACCCTAACCCTAACCCTAACCCTAATCTCTACTGTTGGTCAGATCTATGGCAGATCTATGGCCTAGACTCTGAGATCCTTTGATCGATGACGAGATCTAGGGTTTAGCTGGGTTTGTGAGAGATCAATGATGTTCTCTTCTCTTCGAACAGTTCTAACTGTTCAGATCCGATGGATCTAGGGTTTCTGTGGTCCGATCTTGTAGATCGACCCTTGCATGCGGTTATTTTGGGTTGCATGTTAGATCTATGATGTTTCTTTAGTTGATTCTTCGGGAACGAGTTGATCTGTGGCTATGATGATCCTTTCTGTGGTTGTGATGTTATTTCTGTTGGTTTTTACTCCAGATCTGGTAGTGGTTCCAGATCTGATTGAGTGTGGGTTTTCGATGGTGTTTCCTGTGGAGGATCCAGTGGATCTGTTTCTTTTACTTGCATGCTGTCGGTTGGCCTAGACCTAACAAACCCAGTGGTGACTCTAGGGTTGCTCGGTTCGTTAAGTCAGGGATGGGTTGTTTTTGGAATGTTTTCCTTATCCATTTCTGTGTGGATTTTTGGAAAGATCTGATGTTCGGAATCCTTTCTTTTTGGACTGAGATCTTGTGTCTAACACTCTCGTGTCTGACACTGCATGCATGCCATAATTTTGGGATATGATGTTTGGTTCCATTTTGCTGAACTGAGATCTCATAGTCAGACACTCTCGTGTCCGACACTGCATGCATATTTTATATATTTTAATTGATGATTTCTTCTTTCTCTTTTCTGTTATTTGTTGCTGGGGATCTTCTGACTGTTGGACCTCTGTCCCGACTGGACTGTGGCTGTACCTACCTGTTCGTATCCGATGTTCGTGTCGGATACGAAGTGGCGCGGACTCATGGCTAGAACTTTGATGGACCTTGCTGTAGCCGTGTCCTCTTTTCCGTGTCCGACGTGCGTGTTGGACACCAAGGAGATGATGTGACTTGACCCTGACGTGACTGGCCTTGGATTGTGGGCCTGACCGACGGTGGATTTTGGCAGTTTGCAGCTATAATTGTTGGGCCGGTTGGTGTTTATTCAGGGGGCTTATTTGTATATTCTTTTGTGGGCTGTTAGTATGGGCTGGGCCATACTGAATGTGTTGTAATATTATTTAATTATAGCTGGATGACTGTAATTAATAATTGATGGGCTGGTTTGGCTGGGCTGTGTTGGGCCGGGCTTATATGCTGTAATAGTTATAGTTGGGCTGGTTAGATAGTCGGGTCTGAACTGATCCTTGGTATTGGGTTGACCGGGTGGCAGACTGTTGGGTAAGTGGGCCGAGTAGTTGTGGGCCAGCCATTGAACTTTGCCTTTGGGCAGGACTGTCTGTAGTTTATTTTTATAAATAATAAATGTTATTTTCCCATTTATTGTGAGTTGATGGAAACATCCTCTTAGAACCAATTTTATAACTAAAACAATTAGTTAACTTTTCCTTAATTACTACTGATTAGTAATGAATAATATCTTTTCTTAAATAACTTTCTTTTAAATAATAAACCAAGTTTATAAAACAAACCACTTTTATATATATAAAAAGTTGCAATGCTAACTCTATATATATAATGAGTTTTTGAATTATAAACTTATAGAAACTCTTAGTGTTAAACACGTAAAACCAAGGGTTGTGTTTAGCATTTGATTTTCCCAAGAGAACAAGAAGTTAGTAGTTAAACCTAGTGTAATGTAACTTGTGAACCTCCAAATAAGACTATCTTATTTGGGCAGAATCAAGATAAAGATTTAGTTCTTAACTTTAATTAACCTAGAAGCAACTAGCATAGTTTATTAACCAACTTGTACATCACTATTGTTAACAGGAGAACATCCAGCTAGATTGCCTACCATATTGCTGGAGCCAGGCAAGTACATTCTATGGTTTTGTTCAGTGCATTTTCCTTGTTCTTTATTGCTGACACACTGCGACACGTTCATGTTCTTTCTGGCTTGTTCTTTCATGTTCTTACTTGTATCTTGGGGTGGGGAAATACTCTAGATATGTGACTAAACCCGGTTACTTATTCATGATCTTTAGCTTAGGCCTCGCACAGTGCACGCGGGTCCTAAGCCGTACCATTACATGATCTTTCAGGATCCTTTCATGTTCTTTCATGATCTTACCCAAGCCGGTCACATATCTAAGTAGTATTTCAAACATATAAACACATGTTCAGGATATTGTTCTTACATTAGTTTCTCTTGATCCTGATCTTGATATTAGTCGTGATCTTTACTGCATCTTACATTGTCATGATCTTTCATGTATCTTTATAGCAGTAGTTCATGATCTTCATGTTCTTTACATACTTGTTCTTATCCTGTTCTTCCAGCATTTACTTTCCATATCATTATGTTATTGTTCATTACCTAGAACTGTGCTTTGCTCCGCTCCTGACTGGATATGTTATGATAGGTGAGATGGAGGCTTTGTGTGACACATACTATGGACATGATACTGCTTTCCTTGAGCCAGCTGGAGCTGCTTGTGACATAGAGGCTGCAGAAGCCTAGTTATCTTCCTTTTAGTTGTCTTTCCTGCTTTTGAGACTTTAGTCAGACTTTAGTTACATTTCTGGATGAATGTAATAATAAAATACTTAGACATGTATTTGAATATTCTGGGATCGTTTATAGATATGCTGTGACATTACTTCTCATTTACTTGACTTGTTAGATTTTCCCTAGTTCTGGTACAGCTTACTTCGTCGTGTCTAACGACGAAGGCTGGGCGTGTCCGACTCGTGTCCGATTATTCGGGAGCGGGTCGTGACAAAAAATGACAGCTCTGATGCTCTGACCAAAAGATAATACGTGAGACGTCACCAAAAGCATGGTTCATACGCTTTTATGCGGCCAGAAGGAGTGTTACCCAAGCCGCATGAACCTTATTCGGCTCAAACATATGCGGCCCAAAGTCTTCGAACTTCATGCGGCCAAGAGTGACTGTGACCCAAGCCGCATGAGCTTTACGCGGCCCAAAATACAGAATCTATGCGGCTTAAAAGTCCTTAAGCTACATGCGGGCTAAGGAAGATTGCGACTTAAGCTGCATGAGTCTCATGCGCCCCCACCATATGGTCGAAAACTGAGAGACTCGTGTGCCTCAAAATGATTCCTATCCTGCGATAGGATACGTAGCAGGCTGACCAAGTCTCAATCACCCAGATTTGCTGCAACAAAATCCCAACAAATCTAAAGCTGGCCGCCAAAGAGCGGGTCTTCACGTGCTAATTTTCCACGTGGCCACAGGCCATCTATATGGCTAAAAAATACATAACACTATAAATAGCAGGGTGCCACACCCCTGTAAAAGGCTGGCAACTTTCGAAAGGCAATTTCTTCAAGAGCTAAAGACTGCGTCAAATAGTCCACGGAGTAAGGCAGAGTTGATACACTTTCCCGAGCCTCCACCGTCACCCCTCAGAATCAAAAACTAAACAATTGTACTTAGATTGTTTCCTAGGATTTCTTTCTAGGCTTTTCTTTGTACAAGTGAGTTTGCAATCAATTTTAGTGTTTCTGTAATACCTATCTTTATTTTCTAATGGCAAACATCAACTATCTCCACCATCCGTTTGAAATCGAGTTACGATTTGACGTACCTACTCCATGATGTATTAAATCTCGTATTTTTGTTGATATTAAGATTATTTTTAATTTCGAGGACAAAATTTTTATAAGTTGGGTAGGATGTAAACCACCTAAAATATTTTAAAAATATTTTATCATTATTTATTTTACTTAAAATATCTTACAGTAATTTTAGATTTTTGAACTTTTTAAATTTTAAATTTTGTTTTATTTTGGTAGCAAGTGAAAAGCTACACTAAATATGTACATAGGTAGATTATAAGAGTTCATGGACTAAATATTTCGACAAATATTCGTATAAAAAACTTTATGGTTAGGAAGTTTATGTTAGTTTTATTTTTAGTATTTTATGATTATTAAAAGACTTGAATTTAAATTACAATGAATTTTGCTATAATTTATAGTAGCAATAAATTTGCTAGTATGTTTATGCACATATTATTTTTTAAAAGATTTAGAAACACTCTTTTGTAAATTTTATAATTTTTCTTAAATTTATTAGGATTTTTGTGAATATATATATATATATATATATATATATATATATATGAATATGAATATGAATATGAATATGAATATATATGTTTTATTAAAATAAAAAGAAGAAAAAAAATGAAGAAAAATAAAATTAAACCCGATCCACTATCGTTCCCGCGGGAACAGTAGCAGACCGAGCCCCGAGCCCCGAGCCACCTTCTCTATTCCACGCACGTATATATGCATACGTAGACAAAAAAAACCCTAGTCGTGCCCTGTCGACCCCGAGATGACCCCCACCTGCCGCGTCGCCACCATCCAACTGCCGGCCGGTCGCCCCCTCGCGCGCGACAGCAGCCGCGACAGAGCTGTGGGTACGCAGCCGCAGTGGCACTTCGTCATCCCAACTTCGTAGAGATGTCCCCGACTCCCCGATCAACCATTCCGCAAGCCGTCTTCTCCGGTATGATCCTGACTTAACCCTCTGCAATCTATTTTAATTAGTTTATTTTAATTCGTTATGTGCGTGACGCAAATCAAGTTCCAAAATCGAGAAAAACTTAATTTTTCTGAACATTAGAACTGTCCCATCACCCACGTTTGCGGTCGAATTGTGACCCGGTTGTCGTGAATTTAAGAAAACCGTCTGAACAGATTTTTAGACAACCTATACGAGATTAAAAACAAACTTTGGTTTTATTTTTAATCTATCATATTTCTGTTAGAAACAATTTCAAAATTTAAAAAATTTAGTTTTCAAAACCAAAAACTTAGATACAGAGTCCGTCCCGGTAAATCGGGCGACTTGGTCATGAACCAGTCGCATCGAAAGGTGCGTATGGACTTCGAGCACGTGTGGAATTTGACGGAACTCGAATTGGTTGCGTATGCGCGACGAATTCGAGGCGTATCCGTCGAATTTCTCCATATCGGTGTCTTTCCAATTTTGTCAATTACTTTGTGCATGTTTGTCGCATCGAGATTAAACTTGCGCCAACAGGACATTATTATTTTTTTGGTCTTGTACGCAAAGTTTGGTCCGATTATGAGAAGGTCGACCGAAACCCCTTTTTGGCGGGCCCGCGATCCGATCCAATGGACAAAATTGTGTACTGTCCATCGGAATCTAACATTAGACATACGGTTGGATTTGTCTCGTCAAATCGGATCCGTAGACATATAGTTTGACGAATTTAGAGACCATAGGTACTGGCACACTTTTCGGTGTAAAATAGGTCCAACAGCGGATATCTTTTTGACCCAAAATTATGATTTTGTCCTGTGTCCAGAATTGGACTTTTAGGCAGACGTTTCAAGACATATCCTTTATACCAAAAATATTCGTGGTGTTTATTTCAGCATCCGAGGACGTTTGGAAGATTTGGTTTTCTTGCTTCATCGATTTGCCGCTTTGAGCTATTGGTTCCTGCCCTTTTGCACACAACCTTAGGTAAGATACCTTGCCTTGTTTACTGTTTATAATTAGTCGCATATTCTTTTTGATTACTATATATTTATTTTCTGTTTATTTTCAGTTGGATCCATGACTTGTTGTTTATAGTTACTTTATTTTACTTTCAATTATTTTTCTTGCTTGTATTTTAATATGCATGTGGACCTAGTCTTAGCGGACTACCTTTTGACAGTGACCCTTGGGAGGGTGAAGACAGTTAGATGTATGGGCTACTCAAATCCAAAAGTCGTAGTAACTGCGTATTACGGTAGTCGTGTCGTGACGGTCACTAGCCTCGAACTATGTGGACTGATGTGTCACGTGGGCCGCTAGCTTCGAGTTATGCCAGCTGATAGTATTGGTACTTGACGCGTGAGTGTCATGAGTTAGTCTTGGGGGAGTCAGCTTTCACCTGCCCATACATTAAGATGTCTTCTAAATTGCTTACTAGATTTGTTAGGTGACCTTAGTTAATGTCATATCACATTTCGTTCTAATCATGGCACGGGGCAATGTCACATCACAGAATAGTGCGCTACCCCTTGTCCTTGTTTGGTTGTAGGGGTTGTCTATTGTTTCGATAATAGGATATTTGGCCGTGTTATGGTTGGGACACTTTACTTTTACTTTGTGACGTTATGATATAATTTATATTCAGTATTTATGGCATGTTCTTCATGTATCTTGTTACGTCCCTCTGAGGACCTGGTGTTCTCTCCAAGTGTGTGCCTTTGTGATGTTTCGTAGGTGCTCTAGTCAAGGCCATATTTTGCTCTCTTCCTCCTAGGTGATTACACTTGGATCGCCTTTGTATCGCTCGACAAATTCATTTGTTATGTATTTCTTCTCTTTTTAGTTGGTAGTGGAATTGTCTCCGCCTAAAGATTTGTAAATGACAATTCATGAGTTGATTTATAAATTTTTCCTTCTTTATTTGTGGATGAGATTAGTGTCGTGGTTTACTGCATTTTACACCTTATGTATACATACGATGGTTCCATATAATGGAGTTTACTTCGTATGTATGCAGCTGGTATGTCGACGTACTTAGTCCTAAGTATTTTTGGACTGGAGCGTTACAACTTTAAAACTCTACGATAAAATTTCTGATAAAACTCTAGAGACCAATATGATATCATAAGAAACACTCGCTTGGCCTCTATTCTTTGATGGTGCATCCAGAATTGGACCCAACGATATCATCAATGCTGGAGTAGGAATTGTCCTTGTATCCCCAGAAGTTCTAGCTATTCAAAGAGGCTATTTTCTGGATGAACCATGTTCTAACAATGTTGCTTAGTGCAATACTTTAATCATTAGTCTTTGGTTAGCTAAACAGCTGGATGTTGACTATCTTGAAGTATATTGAGATCTAAACTGAATGCCAACTAGGTTAGAGATACGTATAAGGTCCGACATCAAGATCTTATCCCTTCTCAAGAAGCAGCAGTTAAACTATTTGCATTATTCAAAGGTTTCTTCATTGAACATGTATATCGAGAATGTAATACAAAAGTTGATGCGCTCACAAATCTAGTGGCTATGTTAGTAGTTCCTGTGAAAAGGCAACAATTAATCGTCATTGCTAACAGAGAATTATTTTGTGTCGAGAATAATTTGAACATTGAATTCAGCAATGCGATTGAGATTTGCACTACTAGCAAGGACTGGAGAACTTCCTTCATCGACTTCGCAGTATATGACATCTTACCGAAAGTCCCTAAAGAAGCAACGACAATCCGTCGTCGTTCCTTTCGATTCTATTACAATCACTCCTCCAAAACACTCTACCAACGATCAATTGACGATATGCACCTACGCTATCTTGCAGGAGATGAAGCAAAACAGATACTATGAGAAGGTCATAATGGTGTCTGCGGTCCACATTAGCATGGTTCTAAGCTACGTGATCGAATCTGACGCATGTGATATTATTAGCCTACCATGGTAGCAGACGTAATCGAATACGCAAAGAAATGTCGAGCATGTCAAATCTATGCAGATTTCATTCACTAACCATCAAAATTCTTACATCCAACTGCAGCATCTTGGCCCTGTGAAGCTTGGGGTATGGATGTTATTGGTCCTATCAATCCGCCATCATCTCGATGACAATGGTTTATCTTAGCAATAACCGATTACTTCTCAAAATAGGCAGAATATATACCCTTGGCAAAAGTCAAGACAAGCAGTATTATCAGCTTCATCAAGCATCATGTGATCTATCGATTTGACGTTCTTCGACAGATCATCCATGACAACAGACCTCAGTTCGTTAGTCAAACGTTTACTCGATTCTGTGATAATAATCAGATCAACAATGTCGCTTCTACAACTTATAATCCTGCAGCTAATGGTTTAGCTGAAGCATTCAATAAGATAATTATCAAGCTTCTCAAGGAGTTCGTTTCTGCCAATAAATAAAACTGGAGCAAAAAGCTTGAAAAATGTCTATGGGCATACCGCACCACTATACGTACCCTGACTGACTGTACACCCTTCTCTCTGGTATATGGATGCGAAGTCGTCTTACCGTTGGAGATCCAAATCATATCTTTATGGATAGGTATTACCAATAAACTCAAGGTAGAAAACAATAATCGTTTTTGACTTCAAAACCTTGAAGGACTCGACGAGAAGAGGATGCTAGCTCAACAACACACTGAGCTGTATCAAGCCTGAATCTCGAAAGCTTTCAATCACAAAGTTAAAGTATGAACCTTTCAAAATGGTGAGCTAGTCCTTACTGTCAGACGTTCTATTAATATGACACACTTGAGCAAAGGTAAATTTAAGCCAAAATGGGAGGGTCCATACATTATAAGCAAAGTTTTTTTTAATGGAGCTTATCAGCTGACTGGGATGGACGGCCGAATCGCTATGATGCCTATTAACAGCAAATTCGTCAAGAAATATCATGTTTAAAAGTATGTATTATATTTCCTAGCAAATATTGTATATATGCAAATCTTCGAATTTTTATCCTTTATTTACTCTTTTGTGAATAAACCCACAGATAATAAGTCTTTGAAAATTCCTAGCGAAGTCTTAATTAAATCTTATGGTACATCTTCAAATATTGACCCATAACATCCACTATGTCATCACAAACATCATCTTTTGAAACCCAGTTGTTTTAATAGATATCCTATCCTTGAGCACCATTTGGTTTATGGATAATCAATAGATATACGAATTCACGTCCACATTACCTCTGAATTCTACTATCTACATTAACGACTTGTCATGTCCACATTACCTCTGATAATGTCATCCCAGAAGTAACAACATGTCAAAATTATATTCTGTCACGTCTAAATTACCTCTGAACAGATATAATGAGTATTGTTATTTTCTAAAAATATGTCATGTCTAGTACCTCTGAACATATTTCTTACTCTTATCTATTACTTGTGTCCGAAACGGACACATAATAAGTAATAGAGCCACAAAAGATCATCAGTTCTTTATTTTATGCAAATCATGCAAACACAAAAAGCTAAATATTTTAGTACAAGCATCCCTGAGGAGCTTCCTTCCATGACGTAAGTCATCCAAACGAGCCATGGTAGAACTGAGACTAAAGGCAGTAGTAGCCAACGGGACTTCGACGATTGTCCCCACATGAACTGCTGTAATTTAAAATAGAAATTATTATATCACACGGCATCAAAGAAATGAGCAATGGTAAATAAAGTCATAAATTTACACGAGCCCGATGGCATATATGGAGTCTCGAGAGGCGTAGTATCTCGTTCTGTAACTAGTCTCTCCATTGTAGAAGCAGATACTACCACCTGGCTGCTTCCTGCTTTCGAGCTGCCTGGTATAAATAGCTACTTCCAGCGCTTGACTCAGCATGGGTTCCTTGGGCTGCTACCTCTGCCCTTTCTGTTTCAGGAACATGCACAATAGGGGTCTGAATCCCCTCAATATCGATATCTGGGTTCTCATCATCCTAGGGCCTTCAAAACCTTTCGCAAACCCTTCATCTTCATCAATTGGTCTTCCGTCGCCATCAACCTCAGCATCATAATTCTCATCGCCTTGCGGTTCATCGAGATTTTAATCATCATCATTAGGGCTTTGGTCACCCTCGTCTTCAACAGGGTGCTTACCACTCTCAACTGTAATCTGGCCATCCTTGGCCACCAAATCTTAATTCTCTTGGGCCACTTCAAGATTGGAGGCTGCATCAACATGGTCCTTTTCAATCGGTTCATCTCCAAAATCATAATCCTGCAACGCTTCTATCATCTCCTCATCCTCTCGGAATGGAACCTCGTTCAGGATAGGAGCTAGGATAACATCTTTTGAAGTTAACGTTTCTTCGGGAATCGTGACCCTTAGAGCGTAATCGGTGGCCGGTGGTGATATTAACCCTGCTGAAGCAAACAACATGAATGACCTTGTAGACAAAGGAATGGTGAACCCAACGATTACTGGTTCTGAAACAGTAACCGGAGGAGTATCCGTTGCAGCAGCTAGAGCCGGAGCACTAGCCGATGGGAGATCAGGAGATGAAGGTATATCAGACAAACTGCTACCAGATCAATATGTACTATTTTTGAAAGGATTGCGAGATCAAGAATATCACTGACTGATGGGGCACATTCTCCGATGGTGGCAAAGGCTCCTCTTGTAGTGGTAGAATCGAATCTTGAGGTGGTTGTTTTGGCGAGGATGGTGTAGGAGAAATTACAGTCCCTCCTCTCCCGGTTCTGGAGGCCAACAATTTTCTCCTGGCTGAACGCTTGAGAGACGATTGTGGAATGTTGTAGTCACCTCGACAGGAGCAGACGGTTGAGGTTGTGATTCTTCAGGAATGAGCGGTTCCCTGCTAGTTTCTTCCCCGGCACCTGTGCTCTCTCTGAAAGGGGGGATGCAGTTGATCCTCTGAGAGAAGTAGTTGCTCAAGGCGAGAGCCCAACTTCCATTTATCACGTCTGAAGTCTGGTCCTGGCTACAGGCTTCTCGACAGTAGTTGTCTCCTTTGTTTTCTTCTTTCCTACAGTAGCTGAAAGAGGATCATCATGGGCTGACTGAGTAGAGGAGGCCCCAGTCTTTTGCTTTTTGCTCGCTTTCATCACAGAAGACTTCTCTTTTCGCTTCTTGAGCAAGATGTATAGTCGGTCCTGAACTTCGTCATGGAACCTACATCCACGGTTTCTAGAGGCTCATTGGCAGAAACATCCTCTTCAGCCTCAGTCAAATTAATGGTGGCTTTATTCCCATCACGCGCTTTCTTCACTCCGACGAAGCTATCTACCATCGAATAACCTTCAAAGAAGGTGTTGGTTGAAGTATAAAAATGTGCGTATAAACCCAGCATACGTGGGCCATTCTCAAAGGTGGCAGAGGGCATAGTGAATACAGCCTTGGTGCCTCTTTCACTAAAATATCTCCATCCCCGAGCGTTATCATTCAAATGCCCGCAGGCTTTAAGACAAGTCGTCGCATTCCCGACGTGCATCTAGTCATAGCCAAATTGGCGAGCAAAGCAGCTTGGAAAGTATGGCTCTAAATAACATTTATTCTTAAACTGGTACACCAGATGAGAAGGCCTAATCATTTTCAACCATGTAAAGGCATCGGGAGATGGACGGGAACAAACAGGTTCTAATTCCATGAGAGAAACTAGGAGGTTCTTATATCCAGGTGGAGGAGTAATAGAGAAGAATTTCCAGTTTGCGCCCATATTTAATGCTTTTTTACAATCTAACAAGGACTCCACCTTCTATTTGGACTTCGCAAATCTACCAATGAAGTTCGATGCCAGCATTCCCCCAATGCCAAGAGCAAGGCCCATCAATGAAAAATGGTAAAGTAATAACCAGCCGAAGAAATATATATACGACATCTCGGTGCGAGGGAAATCCTTCCGAGAGTTAGGATTCTCCATCATGGTGTCCGTAAAATCTTGGTGTCCTGCATTCAGCCGACTCGTCCTAGCGGATAGTATGTCCATCTGGTACCCAAATACCAGACGCACGGAAGCAAATAGCATGCCTCGTTGAATTTGGTCGACGGCAGTGGCTTCCGGAATTATAAACCGAAGCAGCCACAAAGAAAGGAAACATGCTAAAGTAGCCTCTGAGGACATAGTCTTGCCACCATGTCTTATGTTGCTCTCGACAGGAGTATCGACGGCATAACCATGCCATTCTTCGGCCAGCTTATCGTCAAATCGGCCGAATTCCTCCATCAATTGGGAAATGGTTTGAGCATCAAGCAGCTCGAATAGGCGAGGTTCACACTCAAGTTGTTCTTGTACTTTGTTCTCTTTGGCATAACCCAAGTAGAGGTATAACAACCATTTCAACGTATAGCACATCCCGAAATGCTTGGAGTGGTACAGATGACTGCAGATCATGAAATAACATAGCAACACATGAAAGACTGCCACCATTCGAGAATTTTTTTTGGCTAAAGCTTCCAGTTCATCCTCTGTCAGCACGTACTCTTCATTGGGGTTCTCCTCCATTGGCAGATGTGAGATATACTACATCTCATGCAAAGCGAAGCCCATTTCCTCATGAGGAGTGGCAAGGGTGCTAGTCCTACTATTGTACCTTTCTGCCAAGGCCAACAATAGGTTAGGGTTATTCTGGAGACCGCAAGAAGTAGTCAAAATTAGGGGTGAGCATTATTCGGTTTTGGACCGAAAATCGAACCGAACCGAACCGAATAAGAGATTCGGTTCGGTTTTAATCGGTTCGGTTTCGGTTTTGAAAATACTAAATTTTCTTATTCGGTTTCGGTTTCGGTCCAAAACCGAAAACCGAATAAGAAAAATTAGTTACTATATATATATGTATATACTATATATACACACACATGTATTAATATTATAGTATATACTAAATAAATTTAGGTATATTTAGTTATTATATATATTAACAAAAAAAGTGAAAATAAACCGAAAAATTGAATAAACCGAAAACCGAACCGATTTAATTCGGATCGGTTTGATTCGGTTATGGATCAATTCGGTTCGGTTTCGGTTTTGCTTATTCGGTTTTCGGTCCAATTCGATTTTTGGTTATTCGGTTCGGTTTGAACCGAATAAACCGAATGCTCACCCTAGTCAAAATGGCTTCATAAAGCTTTAATGAAGTTAGCTTCTTACAGAAATTGTTCAGAATCTATACAGAGATTCTGTTCTGGCGTATGATATCCAGGTGCATCAAACCCGTTATCCTCATAGTTGTACTAGGATACTCTCTTTCAGATGCAATATATGTGTTTGCGAAGATCGATGTTTTGACTGATACCATCACAGCCGAATCGTCAGCTGGTACGCAACTTGGTTTTAGACCCCTCAAGTGCGTACTATACTTCTCAGAAGCACAGAAGAATATATATCTCTTGCGGTCCCCAAACTTATGCCATATCCTTCCAACCCTAGCTTGTTGGAAGGGAGTCAAGTCCCATGACATCTTCATCGGGTAACTGGCATGAGCATACTGAGATAGGGACAAGTTCCTCATCATATCAGGGAGATGTACTAATATGTCCCCTCTTAAGAAAATTCAAGATTCTTTCTTTGACTTTGGGTAAGTGTCTGCATCTATGGATTTTCCGAAAAGGAAAGCTGGCTTCTTATAGGGAGTCTCATCCGCAGTCAGAAAAGGGGTGCCGTTCATCAGGCACAGCAGAGCCTTGTCGTTTTGGGTTTCCAAAAGAGTTCGTATAGAGGTTGGCCCATGATACTGCGATAAATTGACATGAGAAAGATTTTTTTGGTATTATGACACTCGAAAGGCAGAGGCCAATACTTCTGCATAAGGGTCTTCCCTCAGATCAACTGCGAAAGAAAACAAAGAGTTAGAATCATGAAAGATTATTCTTATAAAATTAATTAACAACTCTTATGTGATTATTTAACTCTGCTTTAAACATGAATGTCGCATAGCACACGGGGAAATCCTTAGTTTGCACAGAAAAGTCTCAGTTTAGTTCACAATTTGCACATATTATTGGACAGTTAATGATTGGGGCATGCATCATGTATGATTTAATTTGCGCAGTATGACAATATACGCATGATCTCAAATCATGGTACATGGCACATGGTGTGCTGAGAATGTATAATTTATGATTTAGGTCAACACTCTGAAAGAGGCGGCGCATTTTAAAAATAGCGCAAGCGTTAACCAACACTCTGAAAGAGGTAGTCAACGTTGGCTTTGATTATGCCACGTATGAATAGTGCGAGCGTACTGTTCGTCTTCCACGATCGGTTTTATCACCTTCAAGGGCGGGGTTGGCTTCCCCTCCTCTTGCCGATGGTGCCACGTACTGCGGCACCCTCAACGTTGGCACGTGCGACGTGGCTCCGGCCACCTTCTTGTCTTTTTTGACAACGGTCTCTTGGACGTCATTTAGTCGGTGAGCTTCAGGAACTTGGAAGAAAGACGACGATGAAGATATTTCGAGACGTAGAAAATTCTGAAAAGAAATTTCTTTCTCCGTTTCATGAGTTATTCATAGCCAAAACTTAAACGTAACAACTGTGCAAATAGCTCGTGAAATACGGGTCGGTTGAGATTCTGGGTGCGCCAAATGCTCAAGGGTGCTTCTTAAAGTAGTTCAAATTTCAAAAATTTTAAAATCTGAAAATTTTGAAGGAGGTCTTGTAGAAGCTAAAAATATATCAAATATTGCAATACGCCAATCACAGATAATGCTAGACTTATTTATCATGGCACAGAAAATTAGATGGCACTGACCATTACATGGCACTGGCGGCCACGTGGCAAGCTTTCTTGAGAAACCAAACGACTGTCATCATGACTGAAAGCACATCAACCAAAGAAAATTGCTTCGAATCCCGAGCGCGTGGCAGTCGAGAAGATCTGTCAGAGTCATCATTATCACATTTGTCGTTTACTCTGCACCATGTATGGTTGGCACGAAGTAATCAACACTTCATAGTTTCATGATGCCTAGCGCTTTTTCACAAATGGCGCCCAACAACTGTATGCGTTATTCATCAATAGTATGCGCCAATCAATCATTCATCCAGAAGCAGATAACATGGCACGAATGCCACTAATCTCGAAAAATATGCACACGATACTACCCACGACAGAGAATGCTATGAGCTATATGTAGTTAGGCCAATTGTTCACGCATATGGATAATGGTGCGCCAACCAGTGCCATGCGCCAATCAGGATAACACTTAACGGTTATCCCAAAACTCTATAAATAGAGTTTAGAATCATTTTATGAGGAGGACCAAGGATCATAGGTTCTTGAAAAGAATTCTCGATAATTTTTCGTCTGTCCGGCAGCACGTTTTAAGGCTTTCTTCTCCAACATCGCATCGTCCAAGGGATAAAGTTATCGTCTTCTGATTAGACTCCTATAGTTGTACTGCCCTAGAATCAAATTGTACTCTTGTACTTTCTTTTCTTAGTTTGTAATCTAGTTTTCTCAGAAAACTTTTGCTTTTACAAACAGCCATCAATGACAGAAGAAGTGTTGTACCCTAGAATAGGACTTTTGTGTAATGAATGAAAGATCCTTTATAATAGATAGATTTCCAATGAATCAAAATCATTTGTAATAGATATACTTCTAATGATGAAAATACTTTGTAATAGATAGATTTCTAATGAATAAAAATCCTTGGTTCTGTATTTATATTTTCCTAGTATATCTTGATACACCAATCTTTAGCCTTTGGTGTTCTGGCGTATGTTGTTTATGGCGCATAGAGTACTTTGCTTTTGTGGGCACATGAGTTCCATGCTTCTATAAGGCCTCCTTCAAATTTTTAAAAAACTTAGACAAGTCTTTGAAATACTTTAAATGAGAAGCATGGGCAGTAAAGCTTCTTTGAGCGTAAGGATTCTTCCAAAACTTATGTTGTTTGGGTGTAGAGTGTGTTTAGTCATCTTGGTGTATGACGTTTGGACGTCTTTGACAGGCTATCTACTCAAACTTTGGGATGAGAGCTTTTAACTCTTGACGTGATCCAAACCGACGGCCGGTCACTTCAAATTATATTGGGGCACACGTATAGGCGGCCTATAAATAGATGTTGGGTGAGGGAGAGAGAACTTTACTTTCTCTCTTATTTCCTGAGAAAAGAACTCTCCGTCTCCTTCTTCGATCTCTCTTTCGCCATGGCTCCTAAGACTTCCGTCGCTGCTCCTGCTAAGGAAAAGGGCAAAGGTAAAGCCCCGTCTGATGCGGCCACGTCAGAGCCGCTTGTCGTCGACTTGAATCACCCTGACGTTCATAAGGCCGTCAAGGGTTAGTTGCTGTTGTCGACTTTAGACCTCGTCGGCACTTTTCTATATGTCAGGTGTAACGCCCCAGTCCCAAAATACATAAGACTAGGTACATAGACATGCCAGCTGTATACATACGAAGTATACTCCAATATATGGAAACCTCGTATAAATACATAAGCTGTAAAATATAGTAAACCAAGAGTAATATAATCTTATCCACGAAATATAAGAATAAAAGATGTCATATAATGATAATGAATTGTCATTGATACATATAGTTGGGCGGAGACAAATCTACTACCAACTATGAAAAGAAATACAAGATATACAAAAGAATAATTTTGGCTAGCGAAGCGAAGACGATCTAAGCACAATCATCCTCGAAGAAATAGAGATGGTCACAGCTAGAGCTAGAGCACCTGTGAAAGACAATAACACACACCTGGAGAGATAACCAGGTCCTTAGAGGGACGTAACAAGACACATAATATTATGCCATATAAACTGAATAAATATTACTCAAATAAATAAGTCAACTGGATTATATCATGGTCCAATACACACCTATTGAACTAGCTTACCATCCCCCCAACCAAACAAGGACAAGATGAGACGAACTAATTCGCGACAAGTTATTGTTCCAAGCCACGGTAAGATACAAGTACCCAAACCAAGAGTACTCATACCTAACGGATAGGGTAGCCTAACCGTTCTAAGTGAATGCAGTTTTAAGAACAGTTCATGGTCGCATGACTACCGGGTCAAGTCAAGAAAATATCAATGCAGTACCTCAGTAGTGAGTCACAACACCATATACTATTCTTCAGTATCGAGCGAGTCTATAGCATATAGTCTACCTATCGTTCCTCAGTAGCGAGCGAGTCTACGATAGATAGGGTGGTAGTCAACTTCCAATCATGTTCTCCCCGCCCAATGCCAACTCATAACTGCTAAGTCTTCTAGCATGTAATTCTATTAGCAGTTATTTTCTAACGCACGGCTTATACGTACTGGTAGCCAGCCAATCACGCATGTTCGAGTCCTATATATGACTCACAACAATGTGGTATAATTGTGTCAAGGCCTATGAATGCAATACACAAGGTGGTCCCTTAAATCTAGGTTTAATGTGTAAGAAAAATAATACATAGCAGGAAATATAAATGAACAGTAAGTTCTAACAAGTTATGCCATGTATCACAGTTTATTTTGCATAAAGAAAATAATAAATAATGCATGAAATATGAGCTAAATAAATAAACAGCAAATTGCAAGGTGTCTTGCCTGAGGGTGGTGCGAGATGTAGCAAAATCCAACAGTCAGAATCGTCAACACGAAAGTCAAAATCCACAAGGAGCTCTGGATGCTGAAACAAACATCACGAACGAGTTTGGAATAAAAGATATGCCTAGGAAACGTCTGTCCAAAAGTCAAAATCTGGAACAGGGGTAAAATCGTAATTTCGGATCAAAACGATGTCCGCCGTTGGACCCGCTTTTCACCGAAATGTGCGCCAGAACCTACGGTCTCTAAAGTCATCAAACTACATGTCTATGAATTTGTTTTTCCGAGACGAAATCAACGGTATGTCCAATTTTGGATTCCGGTGGGCTGTGCACAAAATCGTCCGTTGAGTGGGATTGTGGGCCCGTCAAAATAGCGTCCCGATCAACGGTCTCAGAATCGGACCAAACTTGGCTCACAGGACCATAAAAATATTTCGAGTCCAATGGCACAAGTTTCATCGCGATATGATGAGCGTGCACAAAGTTGTGACTTAATTTGCAAAAGGTCGATACGGGGTATCTCGACGGATACGTACTGATTTCGTCGCACACATGCAACGAAATCGGGTTCCGTCAGTCCCCACACGTCGACAACATCCATACGCGCCTTTCGATGCATATAGTGTGTGACCACGTCGCCCGGTTCGTCGAGGCGCACGCCGTATCGGGTGTTTTTCCACTTTTTTGAAAACAGAATTTACAAATTTTTGGGAAACTTGAACAACGTGTAACTTTCTACATACTAAATAAAAAGTGAATCCAGAAGGTGCGTTACAATCTCGGTTAAGTTGTCTTTGACTACCTTTAATTAGTTTTTACGAAAGTTTAATGGACAGCGAGAAAAGTGGCCGACAAGTTGATGTTTTGAAACAGTTTTTAATATTACAGAAAATAGATTTTTGTTCAATTTCGTCTCGATTTTTTGAGCAAGTAGATGGGTTTTTTTCGAAATCCACCTAGAGGATCTCGAAGAGGGTCAAGTCTACTTTCCAGAAAATTTTACGGATCGAAAATCGGTGCTACGAGTAAAAAGTTACGCCGTGGGGAAGTGGGGTACCTCGAGTGGAAAAACTGCTCCGTGGGTGACGCGGGGCTGACGTCCGATGCTCCGTTCGTCACGCACAAAGCTCCGTCGCTGGTGAAACGAATTCGTAGGCGAAGAGGGTATGATCAGCCTCAACTTTCGTTTTGGAAGATTAGGATTTTGAGGCTTGTGGAAAAAGTTATATATAAAACAAATTATGTGAAAACCTAATACAACTATTATTACTCACACCACCAATGGCCCACTCACGAATTTCTTTGCGGGGCTTGCTGCTGTACGCAGCAAGCATGGAGGGGTGGGGCCCGCCCCTTTAAGGGGTTGGGTTTGTTTGTTTCATTTTTTTTCTTTTCCTTTTCTTTTCTTTTCTTTTCTTTTCTTTTTTTTTTCTTATCTCTTTTATATATATAACTATATATATCCAAAAAAATCTATCTAAATCCAAATAACACTTTAAATGTCACATATCCAAATATTTAGTATATTTAAATATATCTACATATATATATAAATTCCATTCACAATAAACCAACTCAACATATTAATAATAATATTTAAATAGAATAAACATGTTTAATAAATCTCCAAAATAACTTCAATAATAATAAATTAATAAAATTGTTCCAATGGGTGCACTTATACCACACAACCTTTTTCGGGTCCACAAAATATACTATTTTGTAAAATATTATTTAAATAATAAAATACCAATAATTGCACAAATAATTAAATAATTTAAAATTTGTACATGAAATTCTAAAATAATTTAGAAACTATTTTTACGTAAATAAAATATGTCTACATGACCACTTTGGTCCCACCACATGCCTGCTTGGGCTTAAATTTGGTTCGGACCCAGTTCGGGCTGGTTTGGACAAACCGGGCCATCTAAAGACCAATATATAAAATAATATTTAATTAAAATACTATAAATAACTCAATTCACAATTTGGTCTGATTTTCCTAGTTTGGACATTACCATGGCTAGGCTTCCCCCGGCATGGCTAGTACACTAGTCAAGGCTCACTGCTACATCTTTCGTGCCAAAATTCATGGTAGTCTGGTGCTCCAAAACTCAACAATGGCTAAGGTCATTTCTAAAAAAATCATAAATTACATAAATTCATTTTTAAGTCTAATAAAAATAATAATTAAAAAAAAAGGGATTTTACATCCTACCCAACTTACAAGAATTTCGTCCTCGAAATTTAGGAACAATAGGGTAGATAAGGTTGAGGGGTAGAAGGAGTAGTTTAATACGAGGATATAGCCATATGACTAAAGTGATACCTTGGGTCCATTTCTCAAGTACAGTGCATTGTCTCTCTAAAATAAGTAAAAGACAAGAATAATAAACGGTTCAAGACGATGCTATTGAGTACCATATGTGGTTCATAGACGACAAAAATAATTCAAAAGAGAATTGCCAAGGTTGTCGTGGATGAGACTCTGAGGCAAGTTTAACTATGTCTCCATCCACGTAGAATAATATACGAAGGCGAACCAAAGTACAATAGGTTGATCAGACCATCATGCACCGGTTCTGATTAGACAATATGTTAATGGGTGCACCCAATAAAATATGTCATGATCAAGCTTGATAACGAAATAAGCTTGCAAAACTGAAGCTACGTTAGCAGCGTGAGATAGTCCAAATATGAGCAAGGGAGGTACCGATGAAGGAATTTTTAAATAGTCCAAGATCTTTTAAAATCAAGGCTCGCCCGAAGTTTGGGCCTATACAGTTGTCCTAGTGTTTCTTCATTTATGACTTGGTAGACTAGATAAGGTAGGGTTCTCTGAATTTATAGTCTAAGTGTACTTACCAATGTGGTCCACAAGGAAAAAGGTTTGTTAGGTGGTGTGGTATTCTACCCAACTTACAAGAGTTAAACTAGTAGTGGGATGGGACCATAGGTCAAGCAACCAAGATAAAGCACAACGCTAAGCATTAAGGAATTTAAGTAGAACAAAATCACATATTGGGTCGAAAGAATTGAGTCGAGGTTGAATTCCTATCCGTGGTCAAAAATATATCGATATCATAGTAAAAAATATAGTTTGGCCATTTTGACCATAAGGTCGTATCAAAAAATAGAGTACAAGGAGATGTGTTTTGGTGGGACATGATATGTCTACAGGAAGGTGGGCTTGTCTAGGTCTTATATATGAAACTTGTTGGAAGAAAAAGTGTAGTGTTGTACTCCAAATATACAAGTCACGGTAGGGGACGCCAGAAGATCAAAAATAGA
The DNA here is from genome assembly GCA_029216955.1 of Iris pallida. NCBI lineage: Eukaryota > Viridiplantae > Streptophyta > Magnoliopsida > Asparagales > Iridaceae > Iris > Iris pallida. Next base: position 14,927,148 of record JANAVB010003600.1, read on the forward strand.
AAGTGGGAGTTCACGAGGTGATAATTAATGCACAAAATAAAGAAGATCAAGTTAAAGCATGAAATAAAATTAATTAAAGAATCCAGTAAAAATACTAAGTTAGGGGCACAGTTCTAGAGAGAAGATAGTATCCTAAATGAATACAGTTAAGGAACCATTAAATCATTATTCAAATTGCAAGTGGGTTAGTAGGTCGCAATTAAAAGATCTAGAATTGAAGGAAGGTCGAGTAAGCCGAGGTGGAAATACAGTCATATAGCTGGGTAGATGACTAACAACACTTGTGTAAATACTACTATCATGGTCATGGGTGACATGGCAATTAGTGTGGAATACTCAGTAGGGTATCCTGGGGCCTACTATTGAAATTTAACTCAAGTTTCCTCTAAAAGTTTCAAAATTAAACTTTCAAAAATAAACCACCAGAATTTGTATTCACTCCAAGCCGTTCAAATTCATCATAAAAATTTAAATCACTCTCATAAATCTCAAAGCAAAATTTTATCACGTTACTCTAACCTTTTCCAAAATTAACATTTAAATTCAACTATTTAACTCAAGAGTTCATAATTTACGAATCCATGAAAATTTTTCACAATCAATCAAAAATTTAACACTCTAAAATTTTCAAATAACTCATAATAAAACTCTCAGCATATTAAAAGCAATTTCAAAAATTTAAGCTCAATGCTCTCATCAATTTTTAACTTCTATTCATGCTAAGTTATTCCAACAAAATCACAACTTCTAAATGGTAACTTCCTTTAATCAATCAAAAAAACTTTCCATTACATCCTTCGAAATTCTCCCAAAAATTTTAATATTAGCAATCTCACATTAAACAAAATTTTCAAATAATCTTATCAATCAAAATCCTTTTTTTTTACCAAAAATCTAAATAGATTTGTAATCCTCAATCATCGGACACCATTTAAAATAAAAATTTCTCAAAAATCATTTTCATAACTTTCAAATATTTTAAACCAAAATTTACCGTCATTACTTCCACTTAAAATTCAAAATTTACTAAACACGAAAATTGTAAGATGTACAACTCAAATTTAAATAATTCCTATGGCCATTTTTAAAAGCTAAGATCATTTTTAAACCAAATTTATAACTGTTCAAAGGTGTATAACTATAATACAATAATTCATAAACATCAAAACTCGAAAATCAAATAAATTTTATATTTGTTCAAAGATGTATATCTATCACCCAAAACTCATAAATATCACAACTCGAAAAGCAAATCCATTTTATACTTGGGCAAGGATGTATAACTATAATCCAATAAATATCAAATCTTGAAAATCAATCAATTTCTTAAACCAAGTATGAAATTCTATAAATCCTCTGGTGTTTACTATTTAGAAATCTCAGGGTTAAAACTTTCCGTGGTAATACCCTACTTTACTAATTACAATCTCGGTTAAGTTGTCTTTGACTACCTTTAATTAGTTTTTACGAAAGTTTAATGTACAGCGAGAAAAGAGGCCGACAAGTTGATGTTTTGAAACAGTTTTTAATATTACAGAAAACAGATTTTTGTTCAACTTCGTCTCGATTTTTCGAGCAAGTAGATGGGTTTTTTTTTCGAAATCCACCTAGAGGATCTCGAAGAGGGACAAGTCTACTTTCCAGAAAATCTTACGGATCGAAAATCGGTGCTACGAGTAAAAAGTTACGCCGTGGGGAAGTAGGGTACCTCGAGTGAAAAAATTGCACCGTAGGTGACGCAACGCTGACTTCTGATGCTCCGTTCGTCGTGCACAAAGCTCCGTCGCTGGTGAAACGAATTAGTAGGCGAAGAGGGTATGATCAGCCTCAACTTTCGTTTTGGAAGATTACGATTTTGAGGCTTGTGGAAAAAGTTATATAAAAAACAAATTATGTGAAAACCTAATACAACTATTATTACTCACACCACCAATGGCCCACTCACGAATTTCTTTGCGGGGCTTGCTACTGTACGCAACAAGCATGGAGGGGTGGGGCCCGCCCCTTTAAGGTGTTGGGTTTGTTTCATTCTTTTTTTCTTTTCCTTTTCTTTCCTTTTCTTTTCTTTTCTTTTCATTTCTTTTTCTTTTTCTTATCTCTTTTATATATATAACTATATATATCCAAAAAAATCTATCTAAATCCAAATAACACTTTAAATGTCACATATCCAAATATTTAGTATATTTAAATATATCTACATATATATATAAATTTCATTCACAATAAACCAACTCAACATATTAATAATAATATTTAAATAGAATAAACATGTTTAATAAATCTCCAAAATAACTTCAATAATAATAAATTAATAAAATTGTTCCAATGGGTGCACTTATACCACACACCCTTTTTCGGGTCCATAAAATATACTATTTTATAAATATTATTTAAATAATAAAATACCAATAATTGCACAAATAATTAAATAATTTAAAATTTGTACATAAAATTCTAAATTAATTTAGAAATTATTTTTACGTACATAAAATATGTCTACATGGCCACTTTGGTTCCACCACATGCCTGCTTGGGCTTAAATTTGGTTCGGACCCAGTTCGGGCTGGTTTGGACAAACCGGACCATCTAAAAACCAATATATAAAATAATATTTAATTAAAATACTATAAATAACTCAATTTACAATTTGGTCTGGTTTTTCTAGTTTGGACATTACCATGGCTAGGCTTCCCCCGGCATGGCTAGTACACTAGTCAAGGCTCACTGCTACATCTTTCGTGCCAAAATTTATGGTAGTCTGGTGCTCCAAAACTCAACAATGGCTAAGGTCATTTCTAAAAAAAATCATAAATTGCATAAATTCATTTTTAAGTCTAATAAAAATAATAAAAACAATAATTAAAAAAATAGGGATTTTACATCGGCGGCTGCATGGATGGCATGTCCCTCAAGTTTATCGCGTGTTGCCCTATACCGCCGCAGCGTATGGTCCTGGCTGCAAAGCTAGGTCTAGTGATATACGCCTAGGCTTTGATATGCATGGGTTTTTAGCCGAGAGGCTATACCCAGTATAAGGTGTTGTCTTCGCTGATGCGTATGACTTTAGCCGCGAGGCATTCGTCAAAGGAATGCGCCGACGCCTTTCTACGCTGATGCGCCTGACTTGGTCTTTAGGTCTTACCAAAGTGGTGTGCTGATGCTTTCACACGATGATGTGCTTGACTTTAGCCTTGAGGCTTTTATCGAAGTAGTGCGCTGACGCCCTCCTACAATAATGCACTCGGCTTTAGTCGTGGTGATGCACTGTCATATGATTTTCCTTTGCGTAGGAGCTCCATGCGCATGTATGTTCCTGGATTTTCCTGGGTTTTAGGTGTTTTTGCCTATGTTATGTCTTGTTTGATACTTATTCTTTTTGTGCAATAACGTTGACATCACCAATAGGCGAGCTCTGACATGGTTGGGTAGGATCGAACTTCGAGGATGATATCGTGACTCCAACAAAGACGGTTATCTCTGCGGGGCAAGCTCACCAGAGAATGGACATGATGGCCACCCAAGATCGTGACTTTCTTAAGCAAATGTTGGTGTCTGGGAAGCTTCTTCAAAGGGATGGTGTGAGCGGTTACTACTTAAAGCCGCAAATCTTGTTTGGGGACCAACTATTTTATAAGGAAGCCGGAGTCCTAAAGTTGAAGGACGAGTATTTCTTTGAGGCTTAGGGACTTAGGATGCATATCTCGACGATTGACTGCCATTTATCGCTCTCTTTATTCGCCTTCCTTGTTATACCAAGGATGATGGACAGGAAGATGACTCCTAATCAAGCCGGGGCGGTGTCTGAACGATTCAAGGTAAAGTCTTCATCGTGACAAAGGAGACTTGATGCGATACGGAGAGGTACTTCATTCTCTCTATGGGTATTGCATCCGAAAAAGACAACTAATGAGGTAGAACAAGAGTCACTGGCCTTTAGAGCTGCAACCATCATAACCCAGATGCTGAAGGCAGGTCGCTTATACCCTCAGGAGAATTTCTGTCTTACGAGCTAGACCCACAGCAATCGTAAATGGTATGACCTAAGTGCATGGGTTCTGACCAAGTACAAAGTCCTGCTGAAGAAGTTCAATTTATATTATGCCATCAGGGCCACCCAATATGGGATTGAGGTAAACTGGCCTATGTTCTTAGCGCTGGTCTAAATGTACAACCTGCACACTGGCACTTTTTTTTTACTCTTGGTGGGGAAATAGGTTTCGTACTCCATGAGATGCATGCCATCTTGATGCTACCCTTGGGATCCGAACCCTATGAAGAGTATACTCCTACAGATGAGGAGCTTCTTACTTTGAAGAAGAAGGATGCTGCTATGGCAGCAGTTTATAGGGAGCTGTTATGCCAGAATATGATGTGCCAATACTTCGATAGCCAATAATCCACTCCTCATGTTCTTTCTTAAAAGTGGCATATCTTTTCGAAGGACCGACGCCGCTAAAATAATATGCATTCGGCATCCGATCCGCCTCTACGCTAGATGCTAACGAAGGGCAGATGGCAAAGAAGAAGGAGAAGCACCCCGATCTTAACGAGCTCAAGCGTCCTACCTCCTCTATCTATAACTTCTTTTATTATGACGCCTATTAGCTATCATCGAAGGTATTGTTGGCTACATATATAATAGTACGACTGTGCGATTGCGTGGTTCACGGTGGCTCAGGCTCGCTCGAGCGAGTGAGCCAAAATTTGATATTTATAGCTGTTCGACTTGTATTTGGCCACATGCTAGCTCTTCTTCCCACCATAGTGTGCAATCTACAAAGGGGTTTACAATCCTTCATAGACAAGATGGTGAATTATGAAGGCAAGGGTGAGTTCCCTTGGTCAGAACTTTTCTTCCATTACTTGATGGGGTGGCTCATGCTGCACTACCCCTCTCTGATGGACCCAGTTACGGAGGCATCCATTGCCCATGAAGATGCTTTACTTCGTCATTATCGGAAAAACCTTGGTCGGTCATAGTGGTTCTGGTGTGTCGGAAGGCGTTGGCGTACGGGGGTGGGTACGAGATTTTCAAGATCTCTCCCTCCTACACGAAAATTAATGAAGGGGATGAATTGGTGGATAGCGAAACTCGCTTCTCCAACCTTTTCGAGGAGGCCTTTTTTTGGCTACAATCGATACGGTCATCTCACTTGGTGTATCGGAACCGTAATGAAGAGTATTTGGAACCATACCTGCCGAGCCGGTTTGCCCGCCAGTCTGGTTACAGTCAATTGCTACCAAACCAACGCCAGCACCTTCCTGGATTCAAAAAGGGCTTCTTGATGGTGCCCGTGCCTGGCAGTAGTACAATGTTGGCTG
>JANAVB010003600.1:14936027-15141027 GCA_029216955.1 Iris pallida
TATTTATTTTAATATATTATATATATATATATATATATATATATATATATATATATTATATATAATTATATATATATATATATATATATAATATATATATCAATGTAGTAATCAGTTAGTGTGGTTACTAATGTTAGTTACTATTATATTTAAGGAGTTTGTGAGATCGAGACTGCAGAAGTTGAAGCCGGATCCATAATCTACATTTTGCGGCAATTCCATGCAGATATCTTACCATCTTGCCTCGTACTTGATTCATGATGTTGTGTGTGTTTCTAGTATTTATATTAGTAGAGTATGTCCAAGTATGACTTGGGTGCCATCGATATGTCTATCGATGTTTGTGTGCGTGCGTGTGTGTGTGACCATATATGATAGTTGACATTTTGATGTATTAAAGTTATGCTTCAACCTTTGACCTATTGACAAGTCTCATACACGACACAAGAGTAAGGATCATAGAGTTAGCATGAACCTACATATTTGGCTAGCTAACGATAGAAGCGGTTCGTGCACTGTGTCGGTGCATGCAGGGTTAGACTGTGTCTAGTTTAGTAACGTACGGGTGAGATATGGGTTATACGAGTCATGGATATGACTTGTATCATTCATGGGCGGGGATGACTACTAGTAGGCGTATGGATAGCCCCTTTAGATTGCTAATCTTTAGAGGAGATTACGAAGTCATGAGCTTCATAGTTTCATTATTGTCTTTTTGGCTCATAGCTCATAGTTCATAGCATCGGCTCGTGATCCGGCACCGACCTGTGATTCGGTGTTATGTCCTTATTATCTACCACATTGCCCACGTTATTTTTAACATGCATTCACATAGTATTGTAAGATGTTGTACTTATCCCTTACCGTAGCATAGAACAATATCTTATCATGGAATAGTGGGCTACATCTGTCTTATTTGGTTGTGGGTGTGGTTCACTGTTTCGATGATGAGATAGTGGACTGTGTGGTAGTTCGGGAAAACATTCAGTTCGTATTATGACATGGGATAGTGTCTTATCTCGGAATGGGGGTCTCCCATGTCCTTGTTTGGTTTTGGGGTGGTCCATTGTCTCGATGATGGAATGTGAACCATGTTATGACCCGAGCTATTATTACCCTTATCATGTTTCATTACAGTTCATTATGGTATTATTTTTATGTATCTTTTTAGTCCCCTGAGGATCTGATGATCTCTCCAGGTAGATGATTGGTGCTCAGTTAGTTCGCTGATTTTTGGTGTTGCTATTTCCTATTCAAGTATCTTGTGTGATTTTATATTTACTTGCTCTATGTTTAGCTTAGCTTTATAGGCCCATATTGTTCTTCGGGTCTAATCAAACATATATGTTAATGGGCTGCAGACCATGACACATATTATTTATTCTAATTTTTTCTTTATTGTAGATTGAGATAGATTAGTTAGCATATGTTAGTATACCTTACAGTGTACTATATTAAGATAAGTCTATTAAATTGGGATACTTATTCTAGTCGTACAGCTGGCATGCTCATGCCTTGGGTTTTCTATATATTTTGATCTGGGGCATGACATGTTTTTGTGGTGGCCTATGCAGGTCAAGTTAGCCATTTCAGTTACGTAACTATACCGAACGGGCCTGCAATAGGATAATATAATAGTATCTCAATCTACAACAGCCTTAAAAACTCTTTTGAATTTATCCATCATCCTTGAAACTCGAAATTGAAGTCGATCAACTTCCTCGATCTTCTTATTTTGGATTCTTGTCATTCCCTCTTTCGAAAGGACGTAATAGAACGTAGTTGATAGAGTATTACAAAAGGTGATGATTATTAAGAAAGGATTGGATAGGTAGCTCTATTAGGTAGACGGAGCAGATCAGATGGGTAATATAGGATTCTCATTGAGGACTTAACTCTAGCAAGTGACTTTAGGATCAGTGGATTACAACCCTTCTACCCTTATATATGATAGAAAGAGATATTTTGGAGGAACCGGAAGGAACATATAGTAGGACTTTAGAGATTGGTTGGAGTTCCCAACTAGAAGCGATAGTCACCCGGGAAAGACTAGTTGGTAGGGGACAAAGGGTCTTATTATAAATAGAATAAATCAGCGCGCATCTCTTAGAATTAACTTCCACCATTGCTAAATAGATAGGTGTAGAATGGGTGGGCGTATTCGTGAGTGCTAGACAGCAGACTAGAAAGAACCAATTGTAATATATCATTTATGGAGGGTTGATAGATGATCTATGGAAGTATGACTTAGAGTTTAAGAAATAGATTTAGTATTTATATCATTTGAGATTAGACCTACCTAGAAACTCATTGGTGAAATTGGAAACCTTATCTTAAGAAGACCAGCGGATCATACACATTGATATAGGATAGTAGGAATCCTACAACACCTTATAGATAGAACAATAGAGTTGGACTAAGATACATATAGTGGTTATGAAGAAGAAGGGATCGTAGAAATAGCTTTATGGATAGGCAATAGAGATCAAAGAGGTTGAGGACCTAGCGGAGTGCATTTTTAGTGTGGAATACCTTGTTAGTGAAAATAACACCTGAGAAGACCATGTTATAGGGAAGGAGCCTAAGAGAGTAGCTGTAGCACGTGTTATTTTAGTTGTACCGATTGTTGGTTTTTAAGGATGTATTATTTTCTTAGTATCGTAGCCATGCCTAAAGTAGCCACTTCGCCTTACCTAAGAATTTAAAAGATTCTTACAAGAAGAAGTTAGGAATTAATGCTTGATAGGACTAGGTGAATAGCTAAGGTGGGTAGAATTTTGTAGATATTCCCATAAAATGGAAGTTAGAATAGAGTACATTATAGGATTTGACCCTAACGAGAGGCCCTAAGATTAATAGACTAATCTATGTTACCCTTTGCCTAAGATATAACCTTGAATAGAAGTACTAGGGATTTTTTTATTGAGTACTAATATCATGATAGGTGACCTAGAAGTATTAGATAGAGTATGGAGGTTTGAATTAGGCTAGACGACTATCTCTACATATGGGAAGACTAGCCTTGAAAGGATCTATAAAATACCATGACTAGAAGATTGGCTAACAGGTGTGTGTATCTGTTCAACTCAGCCTCGGCCCTTATCTAGCAGATAGGTGCAAAATTTTAGGTGTACTTGTATGAATCGTATAGCTTGTTGATAGTCAGAAGGAGTAGGGTATTTTTTTTTCCTTCTATTTGTTGAATACCTGGCCTATATAGGAATAGTATTGAGTTAGTAATAATTTATCCTTATAGAGTTGCTAACCAATAGCACCATGATGATACTTAATGTAGAATCAAAATGTAAAGCGATATAATCTAGAGGGGGTGAATAGAGTAGGCAGCAGAATATTAGCTATTAAAAATGTTATTAGCAAGATCACAGAAATATATCATAGATATGAAAAAGTAAAAGTAAAGTACAGAAAGCAAATGTAAATACCACGATGTATACTGGTCTCCCTCTTGTGAGGACTAATCCAGTCAAGAGAACTCTAGCTCTCGGTTGAAATCTACTATGGAAAATCGTAAATTTTTATACGAAGTCTTTGCAAGTTCTACAGGCGCGAGCTTTGATCCAAAGCACTCGACCAACTTCAATTGTGAAATGTCTTACTTCTATCAAGCCTCTTGATACGATCACTCTAAACTTTTAGACCATATCGTACTGGCAAATTGACTAGAGGATTGTAACTGGCTTGGGATTTGAAAATAAAATCTTAGAAGGCTTTGGAAGAATGTAGTAAGCTTAGAGAGAAGAGATAAAAAAAGTAAATTATGTGTTGGAATGGTAGAAATTCTTTTCTATTTATAGAATTTTAAATAAGAGAATTCGGGCAGAATTCTAAGAGAATTTGGACAGAATTCTATGAGAGGATCTCGACAGATAGTTGTTGCATCCGTAAATGCGAGAAGACTGAGTTTAAAATCAACGTTCCACCAACCGAACTTGGGCCAAATTTGGGGCAAATTTGCCCAGAATTCTGGTACTTCAGAATAGGTGATTTTGGGTTTGTAACTCCGGTTTTGGGCTTTTGAAAAGTTGTCAAGCAGTTAGGAAATGAGTTTTTGGTTTTGGGCTAGTTTCAAAACGAATGGGTATTTTTGAAAACATTTCTAGGTACCCTATTTGCCAGTACGACTCGGTTTATATTATATTCCTAGACTTAATAAAATGTGAAAAATACATTGATAATTGAAAATAGAAATACAGATGTAATAACTAACATGGCTCCAAGTCTGGAAGGGTAGCAGGCACAAGTTATAGCAGTTCATCCAAGTAGACCTTATATTGAGATAGGGTTAGATCAATTATTAAAATCTGGTTCGACTATGACCAATGGGCCAACAATTTTCCTCATTTTGATAATTGACAAACCTTGACCGATATAACATCTTGATCTTGATTTGACAAAAAATGTCAAAGTATTTTTGTTCGTTTGTTTGGTACTGTCTCCTCTTGTACAAATTATCCTGAAAAAGATGTTAGATATTTTTCTCCCCCGTTGTCACTTAGCAAAATAATTAGAAAGAGAGAAGCTACCCCATAGTTCAAGCATAAGTAATAAACATTGAAGAAATACAGAGATAATATAAAGAAAAGAAACATATTTTACAGGTCATTTATGAATGAAGCAGTAGCTAAAATTTAATGCTAAGCATAAGTGCATACCAAAAAGAGACGATAAACACTAAAATAAAAATGCATAATAATAATAAGGGTTTGAAAAATATCAACTCAACATCTCAAACAGTCATAAAAGTGCATAATAATAATATTGTCATGGAATGTAGGAACATTTCCAAGAATACATAGTCATAGACAAAGTCTAATAAGATAACATTTAGAAAAATATAGTAACATATAGATCAAATCCTCATCATCTTTAGTACGATCAGCATCAGCACCATGTCCTGAAGGACCAACCCTAGAAGTGCTAGCTCCATAAGATGGATGTGAAGTAGCACCAGAACCACGGTACTAATCATATGTGTTACCGGGCTCGAAGAAATGATGAACCGCCTTATCGTCATAGCGGTAGCCAGAAACAGTAGGATCTCGTGGAAGAGAAGTGGCATGCGGACCAGTCTGGACAAAATGCGAATACATAAATGAATTTTAAGTGCCTGAATCGACTGGCATTGTGAAACTCTTGTTCCTTAATGTGTTAGTCAAAAATACACGTAAGGAGTTGTGCTGATCTAGCTGAGCACGCTGCATATCATCCAAATGCTGGTGGAGATCCTCAAATGTCATACGGTAAGTCTGAGGTGGAGGAGGTAGTACAGTAGAAGGTGTCACTACCACATTTCTAGTTTGAGGGTATTTTTGTAATTTTTGGGGTTATTTGAATTTAATATAATTTATTTGAATTTATGGGAATTTTTAGGATTTATTTTGGAATTGTTTGAAGGATGGTTGACTAGGTTGACTTTGACTAGCATTGACCTTGGTAGACTAATCTAGGAGCTAACCCTAGTTGTGTTTGGACTTGGTTAGGTCATGCAACCCTAGTTAGACTAGAGTTGACCTATGGTTTAGTCATTTAACTCAGATTAGAATAGAAGGCCTTTGGTCACAAGTTATGACTTGTGGTGTTGAACCATTGTTTTTAACTAAGCCCAACCCATTAGCCATGAGCCAAACCCTAACCCTAATCCATGTGGCCGGCCACTAGCATAGGGACTCCCACCCTATAAATAGTCTCCTAGATATTAGGGCTAGCCTCCTTAGAATTTCTCAAGTTTTAGAAATTAGTGAGTCTCCATCTTCATAAATTCCTAGAAAATTTATTTTAACTCCTTTTTTCCGCAAACAAATTGCAATAGGTTCTAAATTAAGTTTTCTTGCTGTTGGTATATTTATTTCTCAGTTTTATAGCAATTTGGTGTTGTTTGGGGAGCAAGGAGACACCCCTCTTTGAAGCTTTTGAGGACTTGTGACACTATTAGGTAAATCACTAAAACTCTTTGTTAGATGCTGTTTTATTACATATAGACCTAGATCTAAGGGTCCCCTAGCTAACCCTAGATTTCTGCAGGATTTTGTGTCCTATTCGTGTCCCATTTGGATACGTATCAGTCCATGTGTTAGAGTGTTTGATGAAATGCCCCAAAGGGCATTTCGATTTGTTTTTAGGAAAACTTTTGAATAGAAATTTAGTTTTTAACGTTGCTTATAGGTTTCTAGTGTCCTGGTATGGTTTTCGTGTCGCGTCGTGTCGAATTGTGGACACGAACACGCGGGTACACGTGTGCGCGCGTGCGGGCACTGTAGCTTCCCTGCTACTCGGGTGCATTTATGCAGTGGACACGCAACTAGGACACGTGAAACTTGACACACACTATGGGGCACTGACTGACACCACGTGTGTCAAGTCTTAGGGCCTCTCGTGTTGTGTCGGACACGCACGAAGCCGTGAACTGGTTTTACACTAAATCGGCTACTGTCGATTTTTGACACTGATACGCATGTCGTGACGCACACACGCATATCGTGGACACGTATCAGGGTGTCCTAGACCTAGCCCTAGTCCCCCTTGACACTGGGACACGATCACGAGATCTGTATCGTGTCGTGTCGTGTGCACGAGCACTGGAACCACGTGCACGAGGATTGGTCCAGTTTTGTACTGTGTTGGGTTTTAATCTATTTGGACACGTTTGTGTCCACTTGGGTGGACACAAACACATTTTTGGACATGTGCACAAACCTTAGTATTATTACCAACCAATATTTTGACACTTTAGTTCATTTTCATGCATGAATTCTCATTTTTACCCAATTATTTCTGAACATAGTATCATTCCCCTATTTCACTGTTTTCCAGATTTTTAAAATATGAACTTTGACATCATATTAACCTATTTTATACTGTTAATTGTATGGTTTGAGACCTGAATGAAGTGTACCTACATGTTTACTAATGGTGTGTCGAATTTAGGCTGATTTGATGGTCTATTGGTTTTGATTTGGGTTCAATTCTGGGTTAGCTGTTAAAGACTGAAAACTGAGTTTTGTTGGTGTGTGAAATATGAATGTTTTGGTTTCCTTTCTACTGAACTTAGTCACTGTACACTTTCACCCATCACTGATTTCAGGATATCACACATGTATACACTGTTTTCCCAGGTTCATACCTTGTTAGCTGCTGTTTCCATTGACACATGTACACCTTCAAATGTTAATTGTTTTCTAGGATATGCTTTACTGTTTTCTAGTGTTCCAGTTCAGATTTTTGACACCCACCACTGCCATGCTTCTCTCACACACACTCATCCCTAAAACTCTCTACACACACATGTTCCTGTAAACACAGGTCACATGGTCCTGCTAACCCACACTGCTTTCATATATTCCTTCACTGAATATATTTTCCTGTGAACACACAATGTATCATTAACAAACTATTTTGTATGTCCAGTTCACATACATTGTATGTTTGACATCTTCTACACACTCTAACACTCACACTGTTGCTGATTTCTTTTACTGTACAGTCCACACACATGCACACACACATTGACACCCTCTCATGTTTTCACACACACCCATGAACACATACATGTCCCTTTCCTATTTCTCCATGTATATATATATTTGTGTAATGTATATATATAGATAATATATGTATATTATAGGTATACCTATATGCTAATGTGTGTTACCATATTATATTAATATGGATATATATAATGTATATGTGATATGCATATAGTAGCCTATATGTTATATGTATTTCTATATTAGCTTATATAAACAGATCAATATGTGTATTTCTATATTAGATTATAATATATCAATATGTGTTGTATTTTAGATATGAATATTGTCATGTGTTATGTAATATAGATTATAGGTTGGTTTTAGGCATGATATTACCTAATAGCCTATAGCCTAGGCTCTTAGCCTATGGATGTACCTGTGTGTCAGTATAGAGTATAGTTAGACTTGTATAGCCTTGTTAGACCTAGAATAGACTTGCTAGACTAGTATAGACTTGTTTGACTTAGATTTGACCTAGTTGACCTAGTTTGACTTCTAGGGTTGACCAGAGTTGACCAAGAGTTGACTTTGGCCTAGATTGACCTAGATTCATATAGAATGCATTGAATTGCATCTTGTTATCATTTTAGACTTGTTGTGACTTGTGTTGTTCTGATTAGGAGCCAGACACCTCTCCTCGGACAGTACATTTCATCCGGACACTCAGATACCAGGTGAGTACATTCTCTGATCATTTCATATCCTGATTAGAATTATTTTTCTGCTTTAAATTACTTTACTTGATACTGTCACGTTGGTCACACGGATTAGTACTATATGGATCCCTTCTTGAGATGTTATCCCCTCAGGGAGCATCGTATACTACATGTTCTGTACGTTTTACTTACATGGTGTATCACTATGCTTCACTGGTTCATTGATCACTTGTGACATGTACTCTCATGATCACAGAGTCTTCCTTGAATCCTTATCCCATTTATTGGGTTTTCTAGAATCCCCATTTATGGGACTTCCATGTACCACCCTTCGAGGGCCATTGCATGGAATCATAACATAACCTGGTTGGATCCTTGTGTATTGATTGGTGGTACGGGGGAGTAGAAGTAGACATGTGAATAATATCCAAGTTGTGTAGCATCAGAATCATTCTATAGTGTAGCATCAGAATCATCCTATGCCATTTATATGTCTATATTGTACTCTGACTCACTAGCCACTGTTAGTTCTCTATGTATATTAGATATTTCTATTACAGTTTTCTCTCTCTATTTACATACTGTATTTCCTTCAGTACCTGTATCTTACTTTACTGTATGATTATATTTTCTAACCTGCTATGAACTATTGAGATGTATTGTGCTCGCTCCTGTCCTGACTGGACTTGTTGAAAATATTACAGAGGACGAGGAGGAGGCCTGTGTGGATACCTTCTACGAGGCAGCCCTAGACGTCACTTGTGAGCTGGACTCTCAGGAGGACCCAGCTCTAGCTGAGGACATTACCCCTATTGCCTAGACTAGCTTAGTTAGGCCTTATCTTACTTATGTTGCCTTGAGACTGGTTAGTTAGAGTTTATTCTGTCTTTGAGATCTGGCTTGTATATATTCTTTCATTTCAGTAGCTGAGACTTGTATTTCTGGATATTGCTGAGATGTTATCTTAGACTCTTCTGATCATCTGTATTTCTTTGAGTTCTATATCATATCGTGCTTCTTCTTCCTTAGTTGTGATTGAGTTTATTTTCTGCTATGTCACCTCCATTCGGGGAGTATAAACTGCTTAGAATTATATTGTTAGATGTTGTGACCTAGGACAACGTTCTACCGTCGATGCTGCGGCGTAGGCTGGGCGTTGTTACGTTCTCGTCCCCTCACAGTGGGTGCGGGTCGTGACACGTTTTTAGTGGTGGCCCATGCAGGTCGAGTTTGTGTAGTGGTATTCGAACTAGAATATCACTACAGCCTGCAGTAGGATTAGGATATATTTTTTTAAGGTACTCAATCACAGTTAGGATTCCTTGAGAGATTCCTGGGGCGACCCTTGAGAATCTTATTTAAACTTCAATTGAATCATTTCCCTTGTTTTGTTGCTCTCACTCCTTGATTTCTGAATTTGATTTTGTTGGATCATTGTTGATTTTGATTTTCCTATCGAGATAAATTTTAAGGCCTGAGTTACGATATTTTTTTGATAACATATGTTGACGGGAATACAGGGATGGTAAAACGTCTACTTGATTATGGAACTTGTAGTTTGTCGCAGCCATATTAGCTGGCGTGGTGGAAACATAGAGACCTAACTTTGGATGTACGTATCTTGGTTATGAGATTTAAAATTTCTCGCAGCTATACTAGTCGGCATAGCGAGATTTCCAGACGACGTGATTGTA
Source organism: Iris pallida (assembly GCA_029216955.1). Taxonomy (NCBI): domain Eukaryota; kingdom Viridiplantae; phylum Streptophyta; class Magnoliopsida; order Asparagales; family Iridaceae; genus Iris; species Iris pallida. Next base: position 14,945,925 of record JANAVB010003600.1, read on the forward strand.
AGAGGTGCATACCCTAGTTATGGAATCTATCGTTTATCGCAGCCTTGCTTACTGGCATGGCGAGGACTCTGAGTAACATGATTTTGGACAGACGCATATGATTATCAGATTGTATCTTGAGAAGGTTTTTTAAACATATCATCTCTATCGTACCATTCTGTTGTTATAAATTGTACCCCATCATCAAATAACTTAGGAGTAAGAGTAACTTTAGCTGTTTCTATAAACCTTGTGTAACTTCTTGCTATAAATTCTTCCTAATACAATGAATCGATGATCTTTGCTAGACCTTAACTTGGATCGATGTTATAACTCTGGTTTCAAAATGGTTCCTTCTTTAAACAGATAAGCAGAACAGATTTTATCATTATTTTCTTCTTGCCATTATTTCTTATATTACCTTAATATATATATATATATAGTGGACACAGATGTTTGCCTGACACGTATGCATGCTACACTTGATTACCAACCTATCTAAATGCATATTAATATGTTGATGTTAATTTCTCAAAATCCCAATAATTCTAATATAGGACAGTATCAGTGACTAGTTCTCCGTTTCCCAGATTAATTTCAAATTAAATTTAAATTTCATGTTATTAGTGTTTTCCATAAAGAAATTCTCTTTATTTGTTGTGTTTCTGGGAAAATTACAACTTTGGGAATCCGATCTAGAAGATGATCGCTTTATCCCTTGGACTATGCGAAGAAGAAAAGCTCTCAAAATTTTGACAGTAGATATCAATGTATCTGTACCATGAATGAGAAAAAAGAACTCTATTTATAGAGTCAAAAATAATAACTGAAAAGATAACTGTCTTCACAGCCTGTGCTTAGTTGAAAATCATGCAGGATTTAACATACGCAAGGTTGTGAGCAGTTACTGGACGTGGCCTGTAACTGTTGGACACATGGCGATCATGCATGAGTCGTGTGCAAGTTACAGAACACGCAGGCGAGAGATCAGTGGCATGGCTGCCACGTACTCCAATTTGATGAAATCCACGCAAACTTGTTGAAGACGAAATTCACGCAGACTCGGGACAGAAAGCTTCAAAATCCACGCAAAACTTGGGGCAGGAAGCTTCAGAATCCACGCAGATTTGGTGAAAAAAACTTCAGAATCCACGCAGACTGGAAGAAACTTCAGAATCCACGCAAACTTGAGATAGAAAACTCAAAATATACGCGGACTTTGGGAAGGAACATAATCCACACTCAATTGAGGCAGGACTACCAGCTGTCTTGATTCGACGTGCCTCGACTGACACAAAATCTCTGACAGTAATTGCTTTTGTCAGTCGCATTAAATGACAAGAAGCTCTTTTGGTACGCCAACTTGACGAAGGTTGAGTCTTGCTGAAAAAGATTTCGAAAGTCACGCAATAGTCGGCTGTGATCTCTCGAGTTCTGTGCATACGTGGCATACGAAGAGACATTCTTCGACTGTTGTGCTGTCAGTCATAATTACTCTCTGACAAATGATGAGCTGTCTCCCCAGTGTGATTTGTTTATATTGTCTGGATCAACTGAGCGTGACTTTTGACTCTGTCCTGATCAACTCAGCGTGACTGTTGGACTTGTTCTGATCAACTCAGTGTGACTGTCATTTTTGAGGCCTACAAAACCCCCTTCAAAGTTTTCGAAAAATGATAAATTATTTCGAAATACTTTGAAAATAGAGATGATAAAATGGATTTAGTCACGCTGAGATGACTTCAAAATTTTTTTCGGAAATTGAAAAGACTTCGAAGTTCTTTGAAAACATCCAAATGAACTTATTAAATGTCATAATGACTCTTCGTTCTCCGAGACTGATCGTATCCAATTTATGGTGGAATATGAACCGCCGGCGAGCTCTGTTATATAAACAGGAAGAAGTTTCATTTTTAATCTTCATCTTACGTCAATATGACACCAAAGGAGAAAGCTGAGGAAGAAGCACGCAAACTGGGCTTTTGTTCCCATGGGGACCCCACTTTTGGGGGTGAAGAACCCGAACCTGTCGTCATCGAGCTCAAGGACGACTCCACGCAGTTAGCCAAGAATCTCTTGAGCTACTTTAGATTGGATGGCTCGTCTTCTTCTGATGGGCGGAGCCTTATAGAGAAGCGTGAAATGCTCGAGACTCTGTTGCATCGTCTGGGAGTTAAGAGCGTAGAGGAGTTAGGCATCAAGCTCAGTCGTTCTGGGAAATAGAGCGTGACTTTTATGCTTTTGTTGCACTTTTTGTTTTGTCTTTTGTAAGGCCATCAGTGCCTGTTTAAAGAATGAAGTACAACTTTTGTGTTTGATCTGCGTCCCTTTTAATGAGAAATATTAATCAGCAGTCTTTGATTGTTTCCAATGTTGCTCTGTCTTCCAAAGCACACATGACACTCATTCCACAATTTACGAGCGCTATTTATGCGGATCTTTTCCAAGAATAGACCTGCACTTGACCCTTTAAATAGATGGATGAACTCCACGCAAACTCATCTTCCCATTCTTCTTCCTCTCTTCTGAGAATGAATTTTCTGTGAGAAGAAAATAGGAAAGCCATGTTGTCTAATGTTCGACTTCTGCGCACTGTATCAAACATGAGTTTGCCGATCCTTAGCACCAAATTTGAAGGTAAATCAGTGTAATACGTGTACTTATTTTTGCTGTTGAAGATAGGCTTTCTGTTTCTTGTTTCTGATTTGAACAATACACGCCTGTCTCTGTTTGATAAATGCATACTGAATGATTTCTATTGATCTTTCTGCAGAAACTTGGCTGAAAATTTTCTTCAGAACTGGCATTGGGGATGTGGATGCTGTGGAGAATATCCTGCTGACATCTACATCAGGGAGCTCATACGCTTTTGACGCGTAAATCAGATAACTCAGAACTCTTCATGGGATAGAAGGGTCTTCCTTAGATGGTAGGAAGAGCCTTTATACACGAGAGTTGGATGGTGGAGTCAACTCTACTACCGAGAAATCGGGTAGTAGAGTTCCTTTTACGGGAGAACTAGGAATTGTATCCCAAGGTTGGATACATTCTTGTCTCCTCTGAAAGGTCGCTTCTAATCCACCAGTTGTATTTGCAGCACCATGACTTCGGGCTGCCATACTCTGTGGTTCTCCTCTCGTCTGAGAGAGAAGACCAGAGTTTGATTCCTGCTGGACACCCAGGAATTGCCACAAACAACGAGATTGCCAGAGAAGATCCAAGAAGAAATAGATCTCAGTTGTACATAAGATAAAAATCCAAGATTTGTAATAGATTTCCATTATGATTTGTAGGAAAGTCTAAGAAAATGTAATAGACTTTTTGTGGTGAAATGGGAATGGAAATGACAATTCTTCTATGCTCAATGATTTGTATTTGTGGATGAATTGTGGACATGATAGATAATGAAATCTTCTTTTCTGTTTTAGAGTATATGATATTATCAGAGGTATTATGGACGTGATAATATATAGGAACTCAAAAGAAAATAGATTGATTTCTATGCAGAGGTCAAAACATGACAAATGAGTAAGCAGATTCGGAATTGATTCAGAGGTTATGAAAACATGATAAATAACGAATCCCCACTTAATAAATTGATAGAAGATTATGAACGGATGAACCGTTAGGAAATGATGAACAGATAAACTGTCGAGTGAATGTAATAAATGAACGGATGAACCGTCAAATATTAATGAACATGTAAAACGTTGGATGAATGTGAGAAATGAATGGATGAACCGTTAAGCATTAATGAATATGTGAAACATCGGATGAATGAGGAATTTCTGCCTATAAATATAGCAGAAATCTGGCGAGAATGAATACTTCTACTCCTCAACATAAAAATGTCATCTGGAGAAGCATCCAAGAAGACTAAGATAGCCTCAAAGGTTCAAAAAGGCACTGAAGAACGTCCTGCTGATTCAGTTCAATCGAAGAAGGTGGAAGCAGGCGAAGGTTCGTCTGCACCCAAGCCACCAAGGGATATTTTGGATTTTCTGCTCGAACCAGGAAGGACTGAAGAAGAGGAAGCCATGAGGATGGCCGCTTGCAAATTCCTCGTGGGTTCTAGCAAGGAGGTTCTCGGCTCTTTTGCTGATCACGTCTTCGAGAAGGACAGTAGTGGCCCACGTCCAAAAGTAGAGAAGGATGATAGTGATCTTCCTTAATATCATGTATCATCATTCATGAAAATAAAATAAAAATTTTATTTTTAAACATGAATTTGTCTGATGATTACAAGTATTTACATTTATACATAGTACTTTTTAAGGAATTTGCCATTAATAGACATCAAAACTTTTCGACCATCCAATTCTGAGAGTTGATAAGCTCCATTTGAGAAAACTTTGCTCACAATATAGGGACCTTCCCACTTTGCGTCAAATTTGCCCTTACTCATATGAGTCATAGTCATAGGACGTCTGACTGTTAGAACAAGTTCTCCTTTTTGATATGATCGAACTCTGACTTTTTTATTAAAAGCTCTTGAAATTCTAGCTTGATAGAATTCAATATTTTGTTGAGCAGATAATCGCTTTTCATCCAGAGCTTCTAATTCCTGAAGTCGAAGACGATCGTTATTTTCAGCAGTGAGTTCATTAGCGATTGCTATCCTTAAAGAAGGAATTTGAATCTCTAATGGAAGAACAGCTTTGCAACCATATACCAGAGAGAAAGGTGTACATTTGGTAGCATTACGAAATGTAGTGCGATAAGCCCACAAACATTCCCCGAGCTTGTCACTCCAATTACGTTTGTTAGTGGAGACAAACTTCTTTAGGAGTTTGATGATAGTCTTGTTGAAAGCTTCTGCTAATCCGTTAGCTGCTGGATTATATGCGGTAGAAGCAACATTATTGATCCGGTGATCGTCACAGAATCGAGTAAATTTCTTGCTGACGAACTGTGGTCCGTTATCATGAACAATGCGTCGAGGAACACCAAATCTGTAGATGACATGGTGCTTAATAAAACTGATGACATTAGACGTCTTAACTTCAGATAAAGGGATGGCTTCGGCCCATTTGGAGAAGTAATCAGTTGTTGCGAGAATGAACCGATGACCTTTAGATGACGGTGGATTGATCGGGCCGACAATATCCATGCCCCAAGCTTCGAAGGGCCATGATGCTGCCGTCGGATGTAGAAATTCCGAGGGTTGATGAATAAAATCCGCATGGATTTGACAAGCTTTACACTTCTTTGCGTATTCGATAGCATCAGATACCATGGTAGGCCAATAATAACCCATACGTCGAATACGGTCTTGAAGTTTTGGTCCTGGCTGATGTGCTCCATAAATTCCATCATGTGCTTCACGAATGATTTGTTGAGCCTCGTCACCGGCAACACATCGAAGGAGTAAACCATCATAAGCTCGATGATATAAGGTCTTTGTTGTATGATTGTAATAGAATCTGAGTGATCGTCGTCTGATAGATGCTGCCTCACTCGGATCATCCGGAAGAATATCATATAATACGAGATCTAAGAAAGAAAGTCTCCAATCTTTATCCGTATTCTGATTCTCAGTCGAGTTACTGAAGATGAATTCCATGCTGGAATCGGATGAAGATGATATCGATTTACGACTGAATCCAAATCCTCTTGTTGTGTTGACGTCATGAGATGTTGATTCTTCAATGTCAACTGGAAGTCCTAGAGTCAGGTTATTTTCAAGATGAAATAATTCTCGATTACGAACAACAATCATTTGTTGCCGTCTGATTGGGATAGCCAGCACTGCTGCAAGATTAGCAAGGGCATCAGCTTCTGTGTTACATACTCGCCTAACATGTTCAATGAAGAATTTTTCAAACGAAGAAGCCATAGATATAGCTATTTTATGATAAGGAACCAGATCTTGATGGCGAACTTCATAAGTACCCCTGATCTGATTGACAATAAGTTTAGAGTCTCTATACGCCTCCAAATGTTGAATATTCAGATGTTTAGCGAGTTGAAGACCAATAAGTAATGCGTTGTACTCAGCTACATTGTTTGAACACGACTGATCGAGAGAATAAGCTCTTTGGATGGCAAGACCTTCTGGCGATACAAGAACAATTCCAACTCCAGCGACAATATCGCCATTAGGACCAATTCTTGATGCTCCATCAAAGAATAGACGCCAAGTAGGATCTTCTTCAGCAATTTGATTTGAATCTAGGACTTCATCTGGGATTTTATCATAGAGTTTTAAATTTTCTGGAATTGAGTGAGCAGCCAGAAAATCAGCTAAAGCTTGTCCTTTGACTGATTTCTGAGGAATATAGTGCATGTCATACTGAGCAAGTAGGATTCCCCAGTTAGCCAATCAAGAATTCAAAACACTGGGTTTCTTCATCATGATCCGTATAGGATTGATCCTGGAGATGACATGAATAGTCTGGCCAATGATATAATGACGTGTCTTTTGGACAGCAAACATCAAGGCTAGACATTCTTTTTCAACCGGTGAATATCGAGGTTCAGCTCCGGTCATAGTGCGGCTGAGATAATAAATGGCTTGTTCATGGCCATTTTGATTCTTTTGAGCGAGTAATGCACCAAATGAATGACTCATTGCTCGAGTATAGAGGAGGAACAGTATTCCTGAGACGGGAGGTACCAATACTGGAGGGCTCATTAGATATTATTTTATATCATCGAATGCTTTCTGACATTCATCATTCCAGACAAAAGAGACACCTTTCTTCATAAGTTTGTTGAATGGTCTGCAGCGTCCTGATAAATTAGAGATAAATCTCCTGATATAAGCGATTCTTCCTTGAAATCCTCGTAGCTCTTTTAAGGTGCGTGGAGGACGCATCTCTTGGATGGCTTTGATCTTCTCGGGATCCACGTGTATACCTTTAGAGGTAATGACGAAGCCGAAAAATTTACCACTAGAGACGCCTAAGAAGGACTTAGTAGGGTTTATCTTTAATTGATACTTACGCATTAGATCAAATATAATCTTCAAATCTTGGATATGATCCTCCTTTTGTCGACTTTTGACTGCAATATCATCAACATAGCATTCGACTGTTTTCCGTAAATGTTCACGGAATATAGTGCTCATAGCTCGTTGATAAGTTGCTCCTGCATTCTTGAGACCGAATGGCATAACTGTATAACAGTATGTACCAATCGGCGTTCTGAAAGAAGTGTGCTTCTCGTCATCTGGAAACATTTTGATCTGATTGTACCCAGAATACCCGTCCATGAATGACATTCGTTCAAATCCACAGGTATTATCAACCATGATATCAGTGATTGGTAGAGGGAATTCGTCTTTAGGACATGCCGCATTGAGATCGCGAAAGTCTATGCATACTCTGATCTTGCCAGTCTTTTTAAGAACAGGAACAATATTAGCCACCCAATCGGGATGTTGTTCCTCTCTAATAAATCCAGAGGTAATGAGTTTATTGACTTCGGATTCAATTGCATCTATGATGTCTGGACAAAATCGTCGCTGTTGTTGTTTGACGGGTTTAGCATTCGGCAAGATATTGAGCTTGTGAGTTGTAATTTGAGGATCAAGCCCTGGCATATCTTCATAACTCCAAGCAAAGACATCGATGTAATCACGAATGAGTTTGATCATGTCTTTCTTATCAGTTTCTGAAAGACTTTCACTGATGAATATTGGTTTGGGAGATCCCTCTTCACCAACATCTATTTGAACAAGTTTATCTTCAGTCGGAGGTTCTTTTTGCTCGAAACAGAACTCCCATTGATTATCTAATCTTTGGGCCCACTGTTCTGATTTAGGTGAGATTTCAAACTCTTCTTCATCTTCATCACTTTCTTCAGAATGGTCAATGGAAACTATATTGGAAGACAGAAGGTTGCAATAGAAGTCACCGATACTCGTATCAGAATCCCAAGAAGTGGTACTAGAAGAATCAGATCTCTTATCTTCGTCAGACTCGGGATCTTCATGGATAATATTGATGAAAGGAGTAGGAGCAGTATAACCCAATCCGTATTTCGTCCTTCCATATTTCAAAGGAGGAATCCAGACATGTATTTTTCTTCCTTTTCCATCATTGAGGCCAGTCCTGAAGTCATAGCCCATATTTTTGATGATGTCTCTAGATTGCTGACTATAACGACGTAGTTATAATCTTCCAGTATCATCATTTTTGTCATCATCTTCAAGATCAGAAGGATTTTGAGGCCCTTTGTAGAAGAATATTGGAATGTCTCCTGGCTTTCTGCTGGGAACTAGAAAGTATGAAGATTGTACAGGTTCTAGAGATACATCTGTATGAACAGTCTGTACAACTCCTATGGTTATTGTGTTCAAGTCATCTAACAGATGTAAATAACTATGAACATAATTACACACATCAACGTACTGCAAAGGTGGAGACTTTTTATTAAATGTAAAAGCAGCAATATTTATATTGGGAGAAGGCTGAGCCTTAGAGATTTTAGCCAAGTCAATAACTAAAGGGGGAGAAGAAGAAGAAGCTTTGTTTCGATTAAGATCGATAACAAATGGCTCAGAAGAGGTGAGCTCCCTTGAAGTTTGAGTAGGAAGAGTAGTCCGCCCTCCAACTGGAATTAGCAGAGTATCTTGTGAAGATACAGGAACTGTAGTACGCCCACTGACAGGAATGATCAGTGTATTTTGAGTAGATGACTGAGGTAACGGAGAGATCCGTCCACTCACTGGAATGATGAAAGAATCTTCTCCAGAGGGTTTAGGAGATTGTTGCTGAGTAGTTCGATCTTTAACAGGGATTATTAAAGTCTCACTTTGTGCATCTTCTTTCTCCATAGCTTGTATGATCCTTGTATACTCTTCTTTGTACATTCGGGAATCGTTGAAATAAGCTTCAACCCCATGGAAGGGATTTATATCAGCAACTTCTTTTTGTACTCTTCCATTGCTATCAATGTATTTAAAACATTGATGAAGAGTAGAGGGCACCACATTATTTTCATAAAGAAAGGGCCTCCCCAGAAGAAGATTATAGGATCCCACGATCTCGATCACATAAAAAGTGACTTTAGATCTGAAATCGCCTAACTGAAGCTTCAGATGAATCTTTTCCAAAGGTTCACTTCGGCTTTGATTGAATCCCAAGATAGTAGTAACCGTCTTAGAGAGCTTGTGAAGAGGGATTTTTAGTTCATCCAATAAACTCTTTGGCATTATGCTTATAGCAGACCCTGGGTCAATGAGGATACGATCTATCTTCATCGTATCAATATAACCAGTGTAGTAGAGAGGTCGGTCATGTCGATTATCCTCCAGTAGCATGTCGTCTTGTGTAAAGGTGATATTTGGGATAATCTCCAGTACACTGTTGTAATGTAAGCAAGTGGCAGGTTCCGCATCTGGCTTCTTCAATTGTGCAAGACAAGAGTCAGCTTGTAGAAGTGCTTTACTTAACGTCTCCCGAGTTTCTTTAGAAAGACGTAGAAGTTCAAAAAGGGACATTCTAGCTGGAGTATTAGCAAGTTGAGCCAAAATGTCGAAGTTGTAAGGCTTCTGAAGTCCAAGAGGAAAAGACTTCTTGATTGGCTTATCAAACCGAGCCTGTTGTTTGCCTTTCTCCAGAGCCGTAGGCTTGGGAGGAACAGGTTCAGTGGATGATTCTTCTTCAGGAGGAACATTAGGAGCATCTTTAGCATCTGAAGGGATATCAGTAGATCTTCAAGATTTTTAGAATAATCCTTTAGGTAAGGTTTCCCCGTTCGAGTAGCACTAACAAGTGCTTCTTCTTTGTCTTTTGGCTCTGTGTCAGAGGTAGACCCAAGAGAAGTCATATGACATGACTTGATCTTTTCAGCCTTCTTGGATTTTTGAGAAGAAATCTTTTGAGGAGAAGGTGATTCAAAATCTGCCACTAGATCAGGATGGATCCACATGATTTCCCCTGTTTCCAAAGTGATTGGCACTAATCCTTCAGACTGTGGAGGAGAAAGATTCACTATGTCAAAAGTTGCCTTAGGAATAGGAACAATCCCACTTTCAAGAAGTTGAGGAGGGAAATCTCCAAATTGCATAGAGACGACGTTGGAGGTGACGGTCTTCTCTTTTGGAGTAAGAAAGATAGCTCCAGATTTAATCATTTCTTGGATCTTTCCTTTCAATACATAATATGTACGAATTGTGTGACCCAGCATTCTGTGATATGTACAGTATTTAGGATGATCTGTCTTACCAGCTTCATCAGGTTTCTTGATCTCTGGTAATTGTATTTTATTATCTTTCAGCAGACATTCAAAGATACCAAGGACATCGTCGTCATCAAAAGAATATTCTTCTTTGGGGCGAGGTGTTCTTGATTGTTGAGTTGTAGAGGCAGGAGTTTGAACATTTGATGCATCTTTTCTCTGAAGATTAACTTCAAGAGTTTTTTTTCCTTTGCGAGCATTATTTTTATTGTTAGCACCTTGTCCTGTTTCTTTAGGAGTCATCTGCACTCCTAAACCTTTGAAGGTTTCAGCACTGATTTCTGCAGCTTTGGCACTGACTATGAAGGAAGGCCAATCTTGAAATTGAGTGGACCCTGTCCACATACTGATGATTGGCAACAAGTTTGATTTGCACGTGTCAATGGTGACAGCATCAGGAGTTCCAAGAGGCATCTTCAGAGCTTCTCTTCGAAACCGTTCAATGTATTCCTCTGTAGATTCATTATTTTTCTGCTTGATTCTAATAAGAGCAGACATAGTCATGTCATTAAGCCTTTCATAGAACCTTTCAAGAAACATCTGTTTGAAACCAGCAAATGAGGTAATACTCCCATCTGGGAGACTCCTATACCATTCATAAGCCGTTCCCTTGAGACATCCAATAAATACCCGAGTAAGGAGGGCATCACTTGGTTGCAGTTGATCAGTCATCACTTCAAAGTGATTAATAAACTGACTTGGAGAAGTGGTTCCATCATAGAATGAGATAGTAGGAGGCTTGTATTTAGGAGGATATGATACTTGCTTCCATTCTATCGGATAAGGCTGTTTGATGCCTAACCTTTGTAAACCATCCTTCTGTTTGAATGCCTCGAATTGAGTTTTGAGATTCTTCAATTCTTCAGAGACAACTCCCGAAGATTGTGGAGTTGTGGCTTGTATAGAATAGTTGGGAGGAGGAACAGCATTGTAAGCACTACCTCCAGCTCCAGAGAGACTAGGATTTGGTTGAGCTGGTCCAGGAGTATTGGATTGTACTGCTGGAGGAACTTGTACTGGACTTATATCAGTATCAACTGGTATGGCATCGGATACAGTCTGTCGATTTTGCAACTGAGCTGTCAAGAGTTCATACATCGACTTCATTGTGTCAGTCATAGACTTCATTTGCTGTTCCAAAGAAGCAATTCTTTGATCTTGAGGAGTCAAGGAAGAAGAAGGTTCATCAGTATTCCCATCAACCATGTAAGTCGTGACTGTATGAGGGATTATTGATGAACTAGTAGATGTTGTATGCTCTGAATCATTGCTTCGTGCATCAAAGTCAACTATAGGAGAATTACCTCCAGTAGGAAGAGGTGGGAAGTTAGATTCTCCAAGAAATTCAGAATCAATTTCAGGGATCAAATTTCTTTGACTAGAAGCCAGGACTCTTGCTCTGGTGTTTCTATATACTCCATCTGGACTATCAACTCTACCCCCGGTGTCCCGAGAAGTCATGTTGACAGAAGCAAACAAAGGCTCATCTTCATCAGGCATAGGTTCATACTGAATCCTATTGAAGACAGACTGTCGTTTATTTTGACATCTGCATTGCATTGTGACTCTTGGCTGGAAGTCACATTCATGATCACCATGGTCTTGAACTGTTGATTGACATCTGTACTGAATTATGACTCTTGGATAGAAGTTACATTCAGCATGTTCCTTTGATATAGAATTACTCCTTCTCTTCTGTTGAAGATATTCCCGTAAATCTGTTTGTGAAGATTGAGGAGTATACTTCCTGTTCTTGGGTCTTGATGGCTCTTGATTATACAAAAAGTGATTAATGTGAGCCACATAATTTCTTGCATACTCTGCATCTGGATCTTTTATCTTCATATCCAATTGGTATGGTTTCTTAACACCAGAAGTGCTGAGTTTTGTTCTTAAATCAGTGGAAGGTAACACATTAATTTTGGAAACATGGAGTTTTCCTTCCATTGATCTGGATATTTGCAGAGAAGGAAGAGTTGAACCACTCCTTTGATTAGGAGTTGGTAACAGACCCTCTTTAATGGACAGATTCTGTGCCCAATTTGAAGAAGTCAAAGAAGAAGACATTAAGGAATGTTTCTTCTTAGACTCATTCAAGTTTTGAGACATAGAATGTCCAGAAGGAAGAGTAGTCAAAAGACCATCTCCTTTCCTTTGACTAACAAAAGTATCAGTTAAAGCTGTTCCTGAAGTAAAAACTACAGGAGCAGAAGAAACAACTAAAGAGTTATTCCTTTTCGAAGGGACTTTGTGTGGAAGACTACCCCCAGTTCTAGTAGAACTCGGTGAAGAAGAAGAGATAACTAAGGAGCTATTCTTCTCTGATGAAATACACGCTGAAACAGACTTGGTTAAAGAACCAGAGCTGTTAGCGTGACTTTTGATTTTAGAATTACACGCTGGAACAGATTTGGCTAAGGAACCAGTACTGTCAGCGTGACTGTTGAATATGGGATTGCACACTGAAATAGATTTGGCTAAGGAGCCAGTACTATCAGCTTGACTTTTAGAGTTGAATTTGCACGCTGGAACAGATTTGGCTAAGGAGCCAGTACTGTCAGTGTGACTTTTAGAGTTGAATTTGCAAGCTGTAACAGATTCGGCTAAGGAGCCAGTAATGTCAGCGTGACTTTTAGAGTTGAATTTGCACGCTGGAACAGATTCGGCTAAGGAGCCAGTACTGTCAGCGTGACTTTTAGAGTTGAATTTGCACGCTGGAACAGATTCGGCTAAGGAGCCAGTACTGTCAGCGTGACTTTTAGTTACTGTCATCTTCGAGCGCACAAGAGTGTGCGTGCTTGCAGTGGAGTTCTTGCCAGTGTTAGGAGTAGACACTGTGGCAGAGACTTCACCATTGACTGCCAACTGATTCTTAGGGACATAGACAGAGTGTCCCTTCGACTTGGCAGTGATGATGGAGGCTGGAGTGGGCTTGCCACCCTTAGCCCGCTGCATTTCTTCATAGGCGAGTTGATCGAATTTGATCGTCATCACCTTCTTCATCGAGCCGATTGACGAAGTGTCGCATTGAGTTGTTACCATCTCAGAAGAGGAGATGGTTTTCCCCAGCAGAGTCGCCAATTTGTTTTCCATAAAGAAATTCTCTTTATTTGTTGTGTTTCTGGGAAAATTACAACTTTGGGAATCCGATCTAGAAGACGATCGCTTTATCCCTTGGACTATGCGAAGAAGAAAAGCTCTCAAAATTTTGACAGTAGATATCAATGTATCTGTACCATGAATGAGAAAAAAGAACTCTATTTATAGAGTCAAAAATAATAACTGAAAAGATAACTGTCTTCACAGCCTGTGCTTAGTTGAAAATCATACAGGATTTAACATACGCAAGGTTGTGAGCAGTTACTGGACGTGGCCTGTAACTGTTGGACACATGGCGATCATGCATAAGTCGTGTGCAAGTTACAGAACACGCAGGCGAGAGATCAGTGGCATGGCTGCCACGTACTCCAATTTGATGAAATCCACGCAGACTTGTTGAAGACGAAATCCACGCAGACTCGGGACAGAAAGCTTCAAAATCCACACAAAACTTTAGGCAGAAAGCTTCAGAATCCACGCAGATTTGGTGAAGAAAACTTCAGAATCCACGCAGACTTGAGGGAAGAAACTTCAGAATCCACGCAAACTTGAGATAGAAAACTCAAAATATACGCAGACTTTGGGAAGGAACATAATCCACGCTCAATTGAGGCAGGACTGCCAGCTGTCTTGATTCGACGTACCTCGACTGACACAAAATCTCTGACAGTGATTGCTTTTGTCAGTCGTATTAAATGACAAGAAGCTCTTTTGGTACGCCAACTTGACGAAGGTTGAGTCTTGCTGAAAAAGATTTCGAAAGTCACGCAATAGTCGGCTGTGATCTCTCGAGTTCTGTGCATACGTGGCATACGAAGAGACATTCTTCGACTGTTGTGTTGTCAGTCATAATTACTCTCTGACAAATGATGAGCTGTCTCCCCAGCGTGATTTGTTTATATTGTCTGGATCAACTGAGCGTGACTTTTGACTCTGTCCTGATCAACTCAGCGTGACTGTTGGACTTATTCTGATCAACTCAGCGTGACTGTAATTTTTGAGGCCTACAATTAGTTGTTGTTTACATTACTGCACATGTATGTTACATACAGGGTTCCAAGTCTTAAAGCAAATTGGTTGAGTTTGGTTGAGTTTTGTGTTGAATTTGTCAAATCTGAGACTGTGTACATATTAAACCTTTAACCCTGGATTCTAAGTGTTTAGTTCAATTTGCAGTTTTAAATGGTAATGTTTGAGCCGTATACATTGTTGTGTGTAGGTATATAATGTTAGGTTTCATACTCTTACATGTTAGGTTGTGGTTGTGGTAAACATTGAGTTGGTTTTAATGTTCAAATTTCTCCAAAATTTTGAAAACTGAATACATGTTAACATTTTTACATTACTTTCAAATGTGTAGTTCAATTTCAGGGCTAATATGTAATGTTGAACTAAACTGAAAGATCGAACCCTTTATTTCAAGTTTTAACCCATGTACACTTGACACTCTACACTAATGTTCACAACTGCCATGAAAACCTAACCCTTCATCTCTATGTTATGTTCATATAGCTATATAGATATATATATATATATTATATATATATAGTTCTGTATACATATTATAATGTATGTAGATGCATAATTAAATCTCTACCTCTCTATACATTTAGATATACCTATATATATGGTTAGCCATGCATGTTATGAGTAAATAGCTTGTGCCTTGTAAACTGCTTAACCAATATGCCATGAATAGTGTAACTTGATAGCTATAGTTGAGACCCAAATCCTCCTATACACTTTCATGTATATTTCACACAAACCATATAACCCTTACATAATGCTAGCTTTTCCCTCTCTAACACACTCTCTATATATATATCGTGATTGGATTTCAATGCTATTGACTTTCGTTCCTTAAACTTTTGATCTTGATTTTAAAATAGTACCTCTTTATATTTATTTTATTTTTGATAATTACTAGTTTTCAGATAGGATGGTAGACTGCCGTACAGTCTTGATGAATGTTGTTTTTTTCTATCCTTTCCAGTATGGCACCCATGACCCGAGCCCGTCACCTGAGAGCAGCTGCAGCTACTAAAAGTGTGCTTCTACCTCCTATTATTCAGGAGGTAGTGATCCCTCTATCTGATCAGGGGGTGGTGGCACCTCCTGCCATTGAGGAGATGGTGGTAGCCTCGCCAGAGAGTCTTCCTTCATCTCCTGTCGTTCAGGAGAGAGCTGCAGATTTGCCTGAGACCGAGAGCCTTTCCCTACCCCTTGAGATGGTACCCCATACTGCACTACCCGGAGGTTTGTTACTTGACGCAGCCCAGGTGTTTGGATATTTCCAAAAAAGGTTGTTGGAGTCACAGAGAGTTCATGATGAGGCCATGAGGGAGCAATACCAGAGGTTATTACGTCTGCGGTACTCTGTGCTTCCAGGAAGAGAGCCTAGCTCCAAGAGGGCGAGGAGCAGTACCCAGTCCTATCCAGAGCTTGAGAAGTACCCATATATCCAGCCTATATCATCATACCCAGCCCAGTCTCCTGTCCAGCAGAGGCCAGCTGAGCCAGAACCTATCTGTACCTACTGTAAGAAGTCTGGGCACAAGTGGAACTTCTGTAGAAAGAGACTAGGATTGTGCCTATTCTGTGGGTCAGCTGCATACTGGATGCAGCACTGTCCTGATATACCTGCCCCAACCAGGGCCCTGCTTCCAGGAGGGAGTTCTAGTTCTCAGACCTAGCTGGAGGTGAGTTTTGACCTAACCTTAGTATCCCTTTTTGAGAATATTTGATGCATCCCTTGCTTGTATATTTTGATACCTTGTGATTGCCTAGTACTGTAGCATAGTTGGTGTAACTAGATGAGATCCTAGACTGATATTACATGCCATGACCCCATAGGTTACACTTTCCAACTGTATGATTTAAATAGGTTTCTGAGACTATGATTGCTGGGGGCTTAACCTAGAAGGAGTACGATCACCTTAAATTTCGAGGACGAAATTATTTTAAGGGGGATAGATTTATCACTACCACATTTCTAGTTTGAGGGTATTTTTGTTATTTTTGGGGTTATTTGAATTTAATATAATTTATTTGAATTTATGGGAATTTTTAGGATTTATTTTGGAATTGTTTGAAGGATGGTTGACTAGGTTGACTTTGACTAGCATTGACCTTGGTAGACTAATCTAGGAGCTAACCCTAGTTGTATTTGGACTTTGTTAGGTCATGCAACCCTAGTTAGACTAGAGTTGACCTATGGTTTAGTCATTTAACTCAGATTAGAATAGAAGTCCTTTGGTCACAAGTCATGACTTGTGGTGTTGAACCATTGTTTTTAACTAAGCCCAACCCATTAGCCATGAGCCAAACCCTAACCCTAATCCATGTGGCCGGCCACTAGCATATGGACTCCCACCCTATAAATAGTCTCCTAGAAATTAGGGCTAGCCTCCTTAGAATTTCTCAAGTTTTAGAAAGAGGTGAGTCTCCATCTTCATAAATTCCTAGAAAATCTATTTTAACTCCTTTTTACCTCAAACAAATTGCAATAGGTTCTAAATTAAGTTTTCTTGCTGTTGGTATATTTATTTCTCAGTTTTATAGCAATTTGGTGGAGTTTGGGGAGCAAGGAGACACCCCTCTTTGAAGCTTTTTGAGGACTTGTGACACCATTAGGTAAATCACTAAAACTCTTTGTTAGATGTTGTTTTTATTGCATATAGACCTAGATCTAAGGGACCCTAGCTAACCCTATATTTCTGTAGGATTTCGTGTCATGTTCGTGTCCTATTTGGACACGTATCAGCCCATGTATTAGAGTGTTTGATGAAATGCCCCAAAGGGCATTTCGATTTGTTTTTAGGAAAACTTTTGAATAGAAATTTAGTTTTTAACGCTGCTTATAGGTTTCTAGTGTCCTAGTATGGTTTTCGTGTCGCGTCGTGTCGGATTGTGGACACGAACATACGGGTACACGTACGCGCGCGGGCACTGTAGCTCCCCTGCTACTCGGGTGCATTTGCGCAGCGGACACGCAACTAGGACACGTGAAACTTGACACACACTATGGGGCACTGACTGACACCACGTTTGTCAAGTCTTAGGGCCTCTCGTGTCGTGTCGGACACGCACGAAGTCGTGCACTGGTTTTACACTAAATCGGCTACTGTCGATTTTTGACATTGATACGCGTGTCGTGACGCACACACGCGTGTCGTGGACACGTATCAGGGTGTCCTAGACCTAGCCCTAGTCCCCCTCGATACTGGGACACGATCACGAAATCTGTGTCGTATCGTGTGCACGAGCACTGGAACCACGTGCACGAGGATTGGTCCAGTTTTGTACTGTGTTGGGTTTTAATCTGTTTGGACACGTTTGTGTCCACTTGGGTGGACACAAACACATTTCTGGACACATGCACAAACCCTAGTATTATTACCAACCAATATTTCGACACTTTAGTTCATTTTCATGCATGAATTCTTATTTTTACCCAATTATTTCTGAACATAGTATCAGTCCCCTATTTTACTGTTTTCTAGATTTTTAAAATATGAACTTTGACATCATATTAACCTATTTTATACTGTTAATTGTATGGTTTAATACCTGAATGAAGTGTACCTACATGTTTACTATTGGTGTGTCGAATTTAGGCTGATTTGATGGTCTATTGGTTTTGATTTTGGTTCAATTCTGGGTTAGCTGTTAAAGACTGAAAACTGAGTTTTGTTGGTGTGTGAAATGTGAATGTTTTGGTTTCCTTTCTACTGAACTTAGTCACTATACACTTTCACCCTTCACTGATTTCAGGATATCACACATGTATACACTGTTTTTCCAGGTTCATACCTTGTTAGCTGCTGTTTCCATTGACACATGTACACCTTCAAATGTTAACTGTTTTCCAGTATATGCTTCACTGTTTTCTAGTGTTCCAGTTCAGATTTTTGACACCCACCACTGCCATGTTTCACTCACACACACTCACACCTAAAACTCTCTACACACACATGTTTCTGTAAACACATGTCACATGGTCCTGCTAACCCACATTGCTTTCATGTATTCCTTCACTGAATACGTTTTCCTGTGAACACACAATGTATCATTAACACACTGTTTTGTATGTCCAGTTCACACATATTATATGTTTGACATCTCCTACACACTCTAACACTCACACTGTTGCTGATTCCTTTCACTGTACAGTCCACACACATGCACACACACATTGACACCCTCTCATGTTTTCACACACACCCATGAACACATACATGTCCCTTTCCTATTTCTCCATGTATATATATTTGTGTAATGTATATATATATAGATAATATATGTATATTGTAGGTATACCTATATGCTAATGTGTGTTACCATATTATATTAATATGGATATATATAATGTATATGTGATATGCATATAGTAGCCTATATGTTATATGTATTTCTATATTAGCTTATATAAACAGATCAATATGTGTATTTCTATATTAGATTATAATATATCAATATGTGTTGTATTTTAGATATGAATATTGTCATGTGTTATGTAATATAGATTATAGGTTGGTTTTAGGCATGATATTGCCTAATAGCCTATAGCCTAGGCTCTTAGCCTATGGGTGTACCTGTGTGTCAGTATAGAGTCTTGTTAGACTTGTATAGCCTTGTTAGACCTAGAATAGACTTGCTAGACTAGTATAGACTTGTTTGACTTAGATTTGACCTAGTTGACCTAGTTTGACTTCTAGGGTTGACCAGAGTTGACCGAGAGTTGACTTTGGCCTAGATTGACCTAGATTCATATAGAATGTATTGAATTGCATCTTGTTATCATTTTAGACTTGTTGTGACTTGTGCTGTTCTGATTAGGAGCCAGACACCTCTCCTCGGACAGTACATTTCATCCGGACACTCAGATACCAGGCGAGTACATTCTCTGATCATTTCATATCCTGCTTAGAATTATTTTTCTGCTTTAAATTACTTTACTTGATACTGTCACGTTGGTCACACGGATTAATACTATAAGGATCCCTTCTTAAGATGTTATCCTCTCAGGGAGCATCGTATACTACATGTTTTGTGCGTTTTACTTACATGGTGTATCACTATGCTTCATTGGTTCATTGATCACTTGTGACATGTACTCTCATGATCACAGAGTCTTCCTTGAATCCTTATCCCATTTATTGGATTTCCTAGAATCTCCATTTATGGAACTTCCATGTACCACCCTTCGGGGGCCTTTGTATGGAATCATAACATAACCTGGTTGGATCCTTGTGTATTGATTGGGGGTACGGGGGAGTAGAAGTAGACATATGAATAATATCCAAGTAGTGTAGCATCAGAATCATTCCATAGTGTAGCATCAGAATCATCCTACGCCATTTACATGTCTATATTGTACTCTGACTCACTAGCCACTGTTAGTTCTCTATGTATAGTAGATATTTCTATTACAGTTTTCTCTCTCTGTTTACATACTGCATTTCCTTCAGTACCTGTATCTTACTTTACTGCATGATTATATTTTCTAACCTGCTATAAACTGTTGAGATGTATTGTGCTCGCTCCTGTCCTGACTGGACCTGTTGAAAATATTACAGAGGACGAGGAGGAGGCCTGTGTGGATACCTTCTACGGGGCAGCCGTAGACGTCACTTGTGAGCTGGACTCTCAAGAGGACCCCGCTCTAGCTGAGGACATTACCCCTATTGCCTAGACTAGCTTAGTTAGGCCTTATCTTACTTATGTTGTCTTGAGACTAGTTAGTTAGACTTTATTCTGTCTTTGAGATCTGGCTTGTATATATTCTTTCATTTCAGTAGCTGAGACTTGTATTTCTGGATATTAAAGAGATGTTATCTTAGACTCTTCTGATCATCTGTATTTCTTTGAGTTCTATATCATATCGTGTTTCTTCTTCCTTAGTTGTGATTGAGTTTATTTTTTGCTATGTCACCCCCATTTGGGGAGTATAAACTGCTTAGAATTATATTGTTTGATGTTGTGACCTAGGACAACGTTTTACCGCCGACACTACGACGTAGGCTGGGCGTTGTTACGTTCTCGTACCCTCACAGTGGGTGCGGGTCGTGACAGAAGGAGCAGGAGGGATAGAGGCACTATGACGAGAGAACTGAAAATGCTTGGGCTCAGATCACAAGCACAAGAGGACAAGTCAATCTCAAAGTGTTGGAAGATGACAGGACGGATCATCACGTAGAGGCGATTCCTCTTCATCTTGCGACACCTATCCATTATTTGGATAATCGTCTTAGGGACGGAAAAGGGAATTCTATGACGAATGTGATAGAGACAGACATTTCAAGACTAGTTACATCGTCTCTTGAAGTAGATTTTAGTAGTACAGAGGAATAGATAATACAATGTAACTCATAGGAGAACAAGTTCAAGTGTATGGCTTCGAACTTGTCGGGGCGGACGGGTTCAGGAGCACAAGTCTTGAAGTTGTTCAAAGTCGTATTATCTAGAAATTCAAGATCATTGATATCGACAAGCGGCTCACCTACATTTGGAATTTATAGGATCTTCGCTAAGTCGTTATCATTAAATTGAATATCAATGCCTGCGACAGGACTTAACAAGATAATCATTATTGGCTAAAGTAAAATTGTAGTAAAATAGCCCAATTGTATTAGTGGCAATGGAAAATGAGTGTATAACATGCTTGTGCAATACCAAGGTTTCAAAGTAGGGTTTGTGAGACAGAAAGATCGTCCACTTTATCGGTGCTCGAGGGCAAATGTTACAAATTGAAAATCCACATACCATAACAAAGATTGTTCATGAGTTGCAAAGAAAAACTAATTGAACACCCCGTCATCCATTTGGACGGACGAAAAGAGAGATCCTTGGATAGGAACCAAAGATGAGGCTTCTTCACTAACCGTCTTCCATCTTTTGAAGGGATTATGGATTCTAGGCATAATTTCTAATAAAAAATATGAAATTTCTATGAAAATAGGAAATTGAGAAACGAAGAGATGGAAGAGATTATACCTTCTCAAAATAAAGTATGTGGAAGAGGAGGAGATTCCACGCTCGAATCCAAAGTTTGGAAGCAGAACTCCAAAAGAGGAGGAAGGAGTCAAAGATGGAAAAACTCTGTTCGCGGTTGTTGGTTCAAGTATAGAATAGCGGGAACATTTAAATAAGTTTGATTCTATATCGGATCGTAAAAACCTACTTTTCGATGATCTCTTCCTTCTCTTCGGGATCGAACATCAATTGCAACGATTCGATAGATCGCTCATTGGGATAGATATAAATAAATAATGCCCCCTAGAAACGTATAGGAGATTTTCTCCTCATACGACTCGAGAAAAAATGATTCGAATTTCTGTGTATAATAGCAAATGGATACATAAGAGCATGAATTAGACTATGATTTTAGTTTTCTTTTGTTCTTCACTACACTTACAGAAAAAAAAAGAAATATCATTTGTACTCATAACTCAAGTTGGATAATTCGTAAAGAATTCATAGTGAAATCCTCAGAAATTTATTAATTCGTCTTTAACCCCTTTTCTTTCTTTCATCTCGAATCTATTTTTTTCCTCATTCTAATAAAATTATTGAGATAATTGATGAAAATTGCGTTTCCTTGTTCTGGAATCATGTCTCTTTGCTTTGTGAAATCCTTGGGTTTAGACATTACTTCGGTGATTCTTACTTCTTTCAAAATGGCAGCAACATACCTTTTGTTACTTATTTCTATACAAAAATGAGGAGTAAGATGAAAAAAAAAGTGGACCATTCAGTTTCTGTTTTAAAATAACCGATGCCAACCGAGTTTGGACCGAATTTAGGCCGAGTTCGCCTAGAACTGTGCTGAGGTATTTTGCACACAAAAATGTCACTTTTTATGTTCATCATTCCTTTTCAATTATTTAATTCCAAGATTAGTAATCTTAAATTTTAATTAATATAATTAAAATTATTTTGTGAATTAAATTTTGTTATACAGTGATTGTTTCAGATTAGCTGTAGGGGTACTGTCCCAGCTAACGGAGGTTCACAGGGGAACGCTTAAATACCATTTCGCTTTTGCCATAGCCGTGGTGACAAACAGACCCTTTTTAGGCCTGTATCGAAAATAGTTTTTGCACATTGAAAAATAATTAATAAGATAAAATTAATTTATATTATTAACATCTAAAATTTCTATTTATCGTCATAAATAATTGAATCGATCTTTCGCTAAAGGTTTTGTAAAGATGTTAGCCAATTGTTTTCCTGTGTTTATGTATTCTAGATTGATGTCTCAATTTGCTTGATGATCTCTAAGAAAATGATGTCGAATCTCTACATGCTTAGTGCGAGAGTGACATACAGGATTCTTAGTCAAGTTGATAGTGCTAGTATTGTCATAGAAAATGGGTATATGTGTGTAGTGTAAACTAAAGTCTTATAATGTTTACTTCATCCATAAAATTTATGCACAACAACGTCCTTCGATGATATACTCGGCCTTAGTAGTCGATAATGTGACATAATTTTATTTTTTGCTAAACCAAGAGATTAGAGCCTCACCTAGAAAATAACACGTGTCGCTAGTAATTTTTTTATCCATATTGTATCTAACAAAATCAGCATCCGAATAACGGGTTAGGTCAAAGGACGTGGTTTTGGGATGCCATAAGCCGACAGAAGAAGTGTCTTTAAGGTATCAAAAAATATGTTTAACTGCGTACATGTGTGATTCCTTAGGGTTAGCTTGAAATGTTCCACATAAGAAAATACTAAACATTATATCAGGGTGACTAGCAGTTAAATAAAGTAAAGTACCAATCATACCTCGATACTTACTTATGTCGACATTGTAGAAGCATGAAATTTCACAACCAGAAAGCCCATGCGCCAGACACTACATGCGCCAGAACTTAGACGAAGAACTTCACAGCAAAGTCAATAAGTATAGACATTTGAAGAAGGACTTTTTATTTATATATATATAAAAGTCTATTACATGTCTAGAAAAGGTTGTACAAAGGAGATTTCTACAAAGGAAAGATCATAAGTCTACAGCCAGCGGCCACCATGCGCCTCCAGTTAGGCGCAGCAGTCATCATGCGCTGCCAGTCACCATGCGCTGTCAGTCAGGCGCAGCAGACATCATGCGCCTCCAACTAGGCGCATCCCACCATATCTTCAGCAGCTCAGTCATGTACATCCAGCTCAGTTATGTGCATCCCTTCAGCCAAATTCTTCCAGTCAGGCTCACCTGGCCGAGCAGAGCCCAGTTATGTGCCGCTCTTCCAACCAGGCTCGCCCGATAAATGCTTTGACACAAAGCATTTAACCCTCTGGCTGGAACCAAGGAAGAGAAGAGCACCGTAAATGCTGTGGCCAGGGGAGGCTTCGAAAGAGCCTCCAAAGCCGAAGGAAGACCGTGATCGAAACCACGGCTAAAGGAGCAGCTTTCGACATGATCAAAGTGGGGAAACCCCACTTTGCAGGAAGAGAGAGCCTTGCACCGCCATTCCGATCTACGGCTCTTCCGGAATAACGGAGACGAGGCTCGAGCATCCCAATCTTTGGATGCAACAGGCACCTTCCGCCTGCCTCAGAAGCCCTCGACTCCGTCTTTTGGATGTAACAGTCACCTTCAAGTGCATCAAAGACAACACAGCGTCTCATCTTCACCCTCGGAAGCACTTCGTCAGCAGAATGCACCCGTATGTTCAAGTTCATATTAGAAGTACGTGAGGGAATGAGAAGCAAATCTTCTCTCCATGCCACTATTTATAGGCCGGGCAGATCAAACCCACGCGCCAAGTGGATGGCCCTCCGAATTCCGTGCAATGAATTTACATTAAATGGATGAACCGGACGTCTCGAATTCAGCCAAACGGCTATTTATAGCACTCGAAGAGCGAGACAGCCGCATCATTAAAAGACATGTCCGACGCGCCCTTCGGCATCAGGCGCATCACACAGACGCGCCCTACAGTATTCGGCGCATTATAGAGGGTGCGCCCCCACACATCTCCATACCGAGTGGAACGCCAACCGATGCGCCCACTCAGCTGTCCATCGAACGTCACCAACATTAAATGCTGAACTGACAGAGTTGGCAGCACGCCTCCTAAAGTCTGAACAGTTGACAGCCTTATTCAGAAAACGAAGCGTCGACAACGTCAGCATCATCATGACTTCCGACGGCTACTGCCACGTGGCCACCCGCATGCGTCTCTACGGCCATGCGTCCACACCCGCATGCGTCTCTACGGCCATGCGTCCACACCCGCATGCGCCTCTACGGCCATGCGTCCAAACCAGCATGCGCCTCAAAAGCCATGCGCCTCAGACCCTTCACTGATCCCTAAAGACAGAAGAAGAGTCTCCGGTTGAAGTTTTGCATGCGCCTCAAAAGCCATGCGCCCCAGACTGATCTCTGATCCCAAAAGACAGAAGGAAAGTCGCTTGCATGCGCCTCAAAAGCCATGCGCCCCAAATGGTTTGTAACTCCTAAAGGTTATGAGCCGCAGCCTCCTCCTGCGCCCAATCCAAGGCGCAGCCCACCAGATCACTCCTCTCCACCAAATCCGAGATCTTCGAACCATGAGTCGACGACACGTGTCTTTTGACTCAACTCATCCAAGATTTCAGCAACGGAAAGATCTTCTCTCTGCTACGTGCCGGCTCACAACAGCAGTATGAAGAGTTCTCCCCCTCGATCAGGGCGCAGCATCTATGCGCCTCCATCAGCAACCTCCACGTGGCGTCCCCACACCGGCGCATCCTACATGCGCGCATGAGCAGCCAGCCTGCAAAACTATAAATAGAAGGATCATCCCCTTCACACAGACAGAGAGATTCAGAACACAAGACTCACAGAGAATCCACAACAGAGAATCACCGGAGAGGTAGTTCTAGACACTCAACGTCTTCCTCCTCTCAGCAAGCTCCAGCACCCAGAGCAATCAACACCTTCAGAGAACCGATAACCGCCGTCAGCCGGTCAACGGAGTCAACGCATTACCACTCGCTCCATTGGCACTATGGACCCAGCTTAAACAAAAGTGTACTCCTAGGACTACATCTAAGTCCTACATTGTATCACTGTTCTGTTTGTATTAAGATTTCAATCAAAACAATTTTAATGGCAAACAAGCTGGCGACTCTGCTGGGGACCTCTTTCTCCTCTATCGAGAAAGTCGTGTCACAGGCCGACGACGTGAAGGTGGGCTCCTCCCACAAGACGCTGGTAGTGCGCCTCAATCAACAGGCGTACGAGGAGTTCATTTCTGAAGGAAGTGCGAGTCCTTCGAAGCGGCTGTCGAAGCCGAAGAAGACCCGCACAGTCTAGGTGCACAAAGTCGACGCCTCGGGCACCACCGTTGAAGGGGATGCGCCCGTCCAGCCTTCCCTTCCTGCTGACGTCCTCAGCAGTCAAGGTGCGCTCGCTGATGCAGCGCATCTCTCGGGGAAGCGTGCGGCTGACCACGTTCCCCAGCCATCTTCCTCTCAAGCGAGGAAGATACGTCGACGGAGCAGGGGCGCAGCCAATGCCCCGCACATTACTTCTGATGCGCCACAAAGAGCCTCTGTCTTCGACAGACTCACTCGCTGTAACGGCGAGGAGAATTTGGATGCTGAGTACTATGCGCCCCAGCAGGCTGGTACGAAGAAATCCAAGGCGGTACGGGCCATGCGCCACAAACGTGCTATGCCAGCAGCCGGCCAGAGGCACGCGCTTACAATCACGCGCGCTGCCGATGGCAAGCTGTACAAGGTTGACTCAAGTGCTCCTGCACCGACAACGAGTCGACCTTCAAAGTCCTCATCTCACTTGGGCGCATTCACTGCGTGCACAACCAAACCGAGAGAGGCAAACTCAGTGGTCTTGAACTCCCGTGCCTCCTCTGGTTGTGCGTTCGAGGTCCGTTCAAGTCACTTCAAATGCTGTGGTTCCCCCACTACTGATCGTGATGCCTGCTTGGTATTAGATCAGGGGGCGCAGCACTCACCCGACCACCCCGGCGCTTGGCCCTGCCATGCGCCTGAGAGGGGTGTGAGGGTAGCACTCTCCTCCAACGACTTGCGCAACGTGATCACTCACAAGCGCCGGTCAGGATAGTTGACCAACAAGCACGATGCGCCTCTCACGGGGCACACTTGTGCAGTGGTCACCATCAACTGCTGTTGCAAGACGGCAGTACCGCCAAAGCAGTCGGTCTTCCAACGGCTACAATCATCGACACCCCTCCGACATCGCCTTGGGACGAAGGTGTCAGCAGAAGAGGAACTAAAGATTGCGTCATGCAACGTGATCTCCAATTCCTCATCTGTCCGGAAGACGACTGCCAATTCCTCGTCTTCATCCAAAAGCCAGCCGAGGAAAACCAAGGCAGCTGTCACGACCTCTGGAGTGTTCGAAGGCACTCGGTCGAGGAAGAAGTCCTTGGAGGAAGCTGGGGGTAGCCAGACCCTTGTCGAGCCTCCGTCCGAAGACGAAGATGTCCAAAGCACAGCTGCGGCGGATCTTCATCAAGGCGAAGATGGCCTCCCTGAAGCCCCTCAAAAGGACGATGTCCTCCAGGACACCGCCGGGGGTAGTGCTGAAAACGAAGAGGCCCTTCGAGCTGAGGGCAGTCAGGCCCTTGCAGATGCGCCTGTCGAAGACGAACTCCAGAATGTGGCTGGGGGTGGCCAAACACCAGGAGAAGTCACTCCCCCACATGAGAGCGAGGCTGAGAGCGAAGCCTCAACTAATCCATCCACTTCCGGCCGTGTCATGACAGTATACATGACCGGGGGTGATCTTGAGACTGATGCGCCGCCACAAGACATTGTCCAGCGCATAGACTCGCTAGAGGGAGGACTTAAAACCCTCTCTGCCTCAATGCAAGCACTGACTCAAGCAGTGTTTGAGATGCGGTCGGCCTTGATCAGGACACCTTCAAATGGTCCCGACCCAGGAGCCAATGGAGAGTCGAGTGTGCCCCTCCAGCGGACACCCTCAGACACAGAAGCACCCCGGACATCGGAGCCCTCAAACGCTCCACTCAAGATGGTACCTCCTTCCCCGACTCCTAGCTCCACGGAGGACGTGGTCGAAATGATCAAAGATCTGCGGGAGCGCTTCGAGTCCAAGAACAGGCAGGAGGAGCGCCAGAAGATGGGCATTCCCCAGCCTTATCCCCTTGAGTGGAACAAGGTGGTTTATCCCCCAAAGTATAAACCACAAACACTCACGCCATATGACGGGAAGGACTCTCCACGACGGTACCTGACGTACTTCCAGTCACAGACAGGGCATCTTCCGAAGGAGGACGCGCTCCTCACCAGCATCTTTGTTGGGGCCCTGAAAGGGGTGGCGTATGACTGGTACTGCAGCCTCCCCGATAATTCCATATCGTCCTTCGACGACCTGACACGCCTCTTCCTCGATCGCTTCTACGACGGTGGGAAGGACATGACGATGGCGTCTCTCATTGAGATACGCCAGAAGGACAAGGAAATGGTTCGGGCATTCATCGAACGCTTCCGTCAGGCCTGCTTCAGGCTACCTCCAGGCATGCCAGAACGTGCGCTTCTCTTCGCTTACAGTATGAATATGCTGCCTGCAGTAAAGCTCTGGCTTAACTCTACTCCCCCTCCCGACTGGAGCTCCCTAATCATTGAAGCTGAAGCTGCAGAGAAGAAGGCGGCCAATGCACGTCTTCTGGGTGTTAGCTTCCCCGCCTTTGACGATAAGGGGAAAAAGTCCGCAACCAACAACTCCGGACGAGAAACAAAGGGGAAATAGGCATTGACTGTTAATGCCTCGAAGGGCGCATCTGCGCCTACTCAAAAGCCTCCACTGGCACCGAGACCCAAGGAGGTTTATTCATTCAATGATGACGACACCCTGCAACTCTTTGAGATACTGAAGCAGGGTGACAAGATCAAGCTTCCGAACCCGAAGCGGCCCGATGAAGTCGGGAAGGTGGACAACCCGAGGTACTGTCACTACCATCGGTTTGTCGGACACCCGACTAAGGACTGCTACGTCCTCAAAAATTACATCCAGCGCATGATCAATGCGGATGTAATCTCCGTCGACTACGAAGAGAAGACGGTGTCAGCTAATGTGGTGTCACTTCAGTTCGGCACCTTGCCGCCGACTACCACACAAGATGGCGTCGTCCCCATCCCTAAGGCGACAATGGAGGTGGTGAATTTGCCACCCACCCGTGACAATGTGAGTGGACTTGTCCCACTCACCACATCTCGAGGAAAGGTCCTCTGGGTTCACCCCGACCTCGTCTCCGAGGTAACTCAACCGGAGGTACGCCCTACCTCCAAAGCAAAAGGCAGGAAGATCAAGTCTTGCCGTACGGTCTCTTCTTCAACGGAAGAGGCGCTTCCTGTGCAGACGCGTGCACAACAGAACTCCCAGCCCGGTGAAGCTGCCGCCGAAGTGGTGTCTCCTGGCATCATCCCTGAGGAGGGTCCATCCAAGCCCTCAGCAGCCAATAAACAAAAGCAAGTGGAGGCCCGTTTCGACAGACCTCTGCGGAAAGAAAATGCTTCGGGGCTAGCCAAGCCCCACAATTTTGACATTCTGGCACAACTGGCCAGTACTCCTGCGCGCTTGTCTTTGTTTGAGCTCCTGCGTCTCTCCAAGGACTCCCGAGAAGCTCTCTGCGAAGCTCTGAAGGATGCCGAATCCTTTCTCAGTCAGGTCAAACAGCCTGAAGACCTCCCAACTACTTGTGCACACTGTCATTGTACGGATGAAGTTATCCCAAACATAACCTTCACCCAACAAGACATGCTGCTCAAGCATCACCGACATAACCGACCGTTGTATTACACAGGGTACATCGGTTCGGTAAAGGTGAGCAGGATTCAGATCGATTCGGGGTCTTCCCTAAGCATCATTCCAAAGGCGCTGCTATCAAAGCTGGGGATCCCAATGTACCGGCTGGCGCCCTCCAATACGACCATCAGCGGCTTCAACGCCAGCAAGAGCGAGCCACTGGGCAAGATCCGGCTGAAGTGTCACATCGGCAGCCTCAAAACTGAGGTAACTTGTTATGTGGTGGATGCCGAGGTCAACTACAACATCTTACTCGGACGACCATGGTTACATGAGTACATGGTGGTGCCCTCCACGCTCCACCAATGCATGAAATATGTATCCACCAACGGCGTCATCCGGACGGAGTTTGCAGATATCGATCCCTTCAAAGGGATTGAGGCCTACTTCACCGATTCCGACTTGTACAAGCCACTTGACGAGGAGGAAGCCAACAATGCCGATGATGAAGCAGAGACGGCAACAGAGCCGGACTTGGAGCCCGAAGTGACTCCTGACGCCCCCTTGAAAATCCGTCTGAAAGGGAGACCACCCCAGAAGGCACCTCCAATGAGCATCAAGCTATCAGGAAAAGCGCCAGCTCGCGAAGCTCCCCTGAAGATACGCCTCAAGGGAAAGCCACCACAAACAGCGGCTCCCCTGGTGGTAAAATTACAAGGGAAGGCGCCACTCATCGAAGGCGCAACCGAGGCACCCCTCAAGGTGCGTCTTAAAGGCAAGCCGCCGCAGTCATCCAAGATGCCGGAGAGGGCTCACATAACCCTCTCAGACCCCAAAGTCAGAGCGGTGGAGGACTCTCCTGATCCGGCCCCAGTGCTTACAGACGAGGAGCTTGGCGAATATATCTCTGCTGATGTAGACGCACCCTCCTTCGACAATGTAATCCCACGGGATAAAATCTCGTACTTTATCAATAATAGAGTGTCTTTCAATTATTCTTGTCTTCCACACTGGAATACCATGTATACATTAGACAACGCTCTACGGTCGTTACAAACACAAGTAACGACCGTCTACCATAATCAAATAGTCCCGTCTCAAGGAGTCTTCATAGTCCCTCTACGAAGCCGAGACGAAGGCACCATCATCTCGGGCAAAATCGAGCGTCGTCGGGACCTCCCGTCAATCGAGCCCGAACCTGATACCGGCAGAGTACAAGTCTATCGGTACACAGATGCGGCTAAGCACATCATCCAAAAGATGGGCTACGACCTGAAAAGCAATAAAGGCCTAAACTACGGCAAGGGTCGGCATCTCCCTGTCCGGCTTTCGATGCCCAATGGAAAGCCACAGGATTACTATAATCGGACTCGACGGGGGTTAGGCTATGTCATACCGCCATCAACTCCAGAGAGTTCAGACGCAGAAGACATAGAACATTCCCACTCGTCAGAAGCATCGACGTGGGATTCCGATACCAGTATCGGATCAGTCTTCAGGAAAGTGCTGTCAGCTAACATGACATCGGCACAACCTCAGAAGGATGAAGGCGAGGACCAACCGCCGGAACCCTTCGAAGAAGAACCCTGGGCTCAACGTCTAGGAGAACAATGAGAGTCTCGTTTTGAGTTACGAGAACCTCCCACCGAAGACGAAGTCGAGCAGATCGACCTCGGGGATGGGTCTTCTTCTAAACCCATCTTTATCAGCAAAAGCTTGGAAGGAGAAGACCGAGAATCTTTAGTCTAACTGGCTAAGGAGTATATCGACGTCTTCGCCTGGAGCTACGAAGACATGCCGGGTCTCGATCCACAGATCGCGATGCATAGGTTGAACATCTTACCAGATGCCAAACCTATCAAACAACAACAGCGACGCTTCCGCCCGGACATCATGAACGCCATCGATCAGGAGGTGGACAAACTCTTGACCAGTGGCTTCATCCGTGAGGAACAACACCCGGACTGGGTAGCCAACATCGTCCCTGTCACCAAGAAGAACGGGAAGATACGAGTCTGTATCGACTTCAGGGATCTCAACTCTGCTTTTCCGAAGGATGAATTCCCCCTCCCAATCACCGATGTAATGATCGACAACACATGTGGCTTTGAATGCATGTCCTTCATGGACGGGTATTCAGGCTACAATCAAATCAAGATGTTCCCCGATGACGCAAAACACACGTCATTCAGGACTCCAAAGGGTGTTTTCTGCTACACAGTAATGCCCTTCGGCTTGAAGAACGCCGGTACAACGTACCAGCGAGCTATGAGCACCATCTTCCGTCAACATCTTCGCAAGACAGTTGAGTGCTATGTTGACGACATCGCAGTCAAGAGCCGCCTCAAAAGAGATCACCTACAGGACCTAAAGACGGTCTTCGATCTCATGCGGGCACATCAACTCAAAATGAACCCCGCTAAATCCTTCTTGGGGGTTTCTAGCGGCAAATTCTTGGGCTTTGTCATCACGGCAAAAGGCATTCATGTCGATCCCGAGAAGACTAAAGCCATCCTTAACATGGACCCTCCGAAGAACCTTCGAGAACTTCGGGGCTTATAGGGACGTTTGGCATACATCCGGAGGTTCATAGCAAACCTCTCCGGTAAATGTCAACCCTTTACTCAGCTCATGAAGAAGGGAGTCTCTTATGTCTGGACAGAGGAGTGCCAAAAGGCTTTCGACGACATCAAGGCTTACTTAACAAGCCCGCCAGTCCTATTGGCACCTGTCGCCGGCAAACCATTCCTCCTCTACGTCCGTGCCATGGATCATTCCCTCGGCGCTTTGCTGGCTCAAAACAGCGATGCAGGCTACGAGCAAGCAATCTACTACCTCAGTCGAACACTCATCGGGGCCGAACACCGGTACAACCCCGTTGAAAAGGAGTGCTTGGCTTTGGTGTTTGCCATTCAGAAGACTCGTTATTACGTCTCGGGCCAGACAATTCACGTCATCTCCCGAGTCAATCCGCTCAGAGTTCTCATGACGAAGCCAGGGTCATTAAACTCCCGGCTGGCTACATGGGCGATCCTACTAACGCCATACAACATGGTGTTTGTCCCGCAGAAGGCGGTCAAGGGTCAGGCTCTGGCTGACTTTTTAGCTGCACACCCCATCCCAGAATCTTCAAAACTCTATGAAGACATCCCGGATGAAGTCCAAGAATCAAACGTCACTGAAGGAAGCCCCGTCTGGCGGATGTTCTTCGATGGCGCTTCAAGAACGGGCCCCAACGGCCAAATCATCGCGGGAGTGGGGGTAGTCTTGGTCTCCCCCGATCAGCTGGTCATCCAGCGCGTATACTCCCTTTCGAAGCCGTGCTCCAACAATGTTGCTGAGTACAATGCACTCGTCATGGGACTCCAGCTAGCACAACAGCTGGGGGTGGATCATCTGGAAGCCTACGGCGACTCGAAACTCGTCGTAAACCAGATTCGGGGGCAATACGAGGTTCGCCATGAAGATTTGATCCCTTACCATGAAGTTGCATTGAACATCATTTCAACCTTCACTGGGTTCTTCATCGAACATGTACCCCGCCTACAAAACTTGGAGGCTGACGCTCTGGCTGGCCTCGCAGCCTCATTGGCCGCGCCCCTTGGGACTCAACATTATGTTACGGTGACTGGCCGAGACCTGATTTGTCCCAGAAATAACCTATGTTTGCAAATGGCTCACGCCATGCCGACGAACACCGATGTTAATGTCCGAGACTGGAGGTTCCCGTTCATCGACTTCGCTGTCTACGGAATCCTTCCAGAGGACCCGAAGGAAGCCGTCTCAGTCAGGAGACGCTCTCTTCGATTCTACTACGATACAGCCACTAAAACGCTGTACCGACGCTCCTTCGACGGGCTTCTCCTTCGATGCCTGTCTAACGAAGAAGCGGCCGAAGCTCTTCGAGAAGCTCATGACGGAACTTGCGGAGCTCACCAACCAGGTCCTAAGTTGCAAGATCGACTGCGACGTATGGGCTACTACTGGCCAACCATGGTTGCCGACGCAGTGGAATATGCTAAGAAGTGCATGTATGCCAACTTCATGCAGACTTCATACATACACCATCTGAACCTCTACATCCTACAGTCGCCTCCTGGCCATTCGAAGCCTGGGGCATGGACATTGTAGGGCCAATCACCCCTCCTTCATCGAGAGGACACCGCTTTATCCTGGCCATCACCGATTACTTCTCCAAATGGGCGGAAGCAGTCCCACTAGCAGAAGTAAAAAGCTCCACGGTGGTCAGCTTTATCAAACACCATGTCATTTACCGTTTCGGGGTACCCCGACGAATCATCCATGACAATGGTCCTCAGTTTATCAGCCACATTTTCAGCAGGTTCTGTGACAAGAATCGCATTCAAAACGTGGCCTCAACTGCCTACAATCCGGCAGCAAACGGATTGGCCGAGGCGTTCAACAAAACTATCGTCAGGCTACTCAAAAAAGTCGTGTCATCCAACAAACGCGACTGGGACGAAAAGCTTGGCGAATGCCTTTGGGCCTATCGCACAACGGTACGGACCCCAACAGGCAACACTCCATTCTCCCTGGTCTACGGAAGCGAAGCAGTACTGCCTCTCGAGATACAGATACCTTCGCTCCGCATGGCAATCACAAACGATCTCACAGAAGAAGACAATCAACGTCGTCGTCTGCGGGAACTGGAGGCACTTGACGAAAAGCGTCTCCTAGCTCAACAATGCATCGAACTTTACCAAGCCCGTATATCACAGGCTTTCAACAAGAAGGTCAAGCAAAGAACTTTCCAAGTTGGCGACCTGGTTTTAGCAGTCAGAAGGCCAATGGTGTTAACTCACAAGACACCAGGGAAGTTCGAGCCCAAATGGGAAGGACCCTTCATCATTGAGACGATATACTCAAACGGTGCTTACCGGCTAGCCAAACCCAATGGGGACTTGTTCATGATGCCCATCAACGGCAAGTTCTTAAAGAAGTACTATTCTTGACATCCTCCAAGACATGTATTTCCCCAAACAACCTCTTCTCACAAAATCAATCGCTTCCGGAACCCAGCTGTTCCGTGGCATCCTTCCGTAGAAAGATAACCACGTCCACATTACCTCTGAGTTGTCTCTCTACATCCTACAAAGCGGAACCTTACACTTCGTGAGCTTACGCTATCCTTCATGTTTACCACGTCCACGTTACCTCTGAGTAAACATCCCGTACAAACAACTCCTATGTTGTCGTACATTGATCGCAGAACTTCCACGTCCACATTACCTCTGAGTTGTTCAGCGTATCCCCCAGGATCATTCCTACCACGTCCATAAATACCTCTGAGTAGGAAGATTCTATCATTCGAACCTAATGATTGCCATGTCCACATTACCTCTGAGCAAACATGTTGGTTCCTTTATACTTATTATCTGTACCTAAAAACCAAGGTACGCAAAAGACAATAGGTCCACATAAATCATCAAGTTCATGAGATTAAAAAAAAAAATGAACACATCACAAAGAGATAGTATATTTCTTTATTTTTTCAAAAAAAAGAGAGTACAGAAATACGCTATTTCCCCAGCAAGAATTGAAAAAACACATAAAAAGAAGAGAAGCTACAATCCCCGATCCTCCCCAGGGTGGGATGAGAGTTCTCTGACTCGACGTCTCAGGTCGGCAGTGCGAGTTTCCACAGTCGCCTGGACTCGCAGCTCGGCTTCTTGACGCATTAACCCGACAGCCTCAGCAGAAGTTTTACTCTCATACTTCTCATCAAGCTGTCGTCGCTGCTGAGCCAAAGCAAGGGTCCGCTGAGTAAGAGTCGCTTCCTCCTGCTTGAATGCCACGTGTTCAGCCAGGACACGATCAGCTTCTAGTTGAAGTTGGGCCCGCTGGTCTTCAAGACGGCGCATCTGAGCATCAACCTCTGCGATGTTAGCGTCCACCGCAGCCCGCTTCTCCGTCGTCTTCTCCATAGATTGAGACAACTGCTCCGCTGCAGCCTCAGTCCCAGCCACTTCACGCTCCCAACTGCTCACATCGGCCCGATGGGAAGCCTCGATTTCAGCAATCAACTTCCCTATCTCTCCATCTATCAAGACAGAGAGGTCATTTCGTTGAATGCGCTGCAGTTCCGCGAGCCGCTCGTCCACCTCAATCACCGAAACCTCCAGAATTTCGGCCATATGGTCATGGCCTTGGTGAATGCGGATCAGCCCGATACAAGGCATTGCCAAAGCTTTTGCTGTCGCAAAGCTCCCCTTGCCATCCATCACTGCAGATACTCCTTTCTCTAGCATTTTGTACACTCCCTCGACGAGGAACTTCACATACTCGTCGGCATCCGCCAGCACCTGCGGCGTCATAGCAGGAGTTGGGGGAGCTACTACAGTTTGTGGACCGGAGGAGGATCCGCCAACCTCGATCTGAGAGGTTTGAACCTCGGCTGCAATAGGCTCTTCATCTACAGGGGCCAGACTGCTAGCCCGAGGTGCCGAAGGAACAGAAGGAGCCGGCACATGCGTCGTGATAGTACCCCAAGTGGAAGGAGCAACAGAGGGTTCCACACCCTTACCCTTCTCAAGCCCGAAGATATCACCGACGTCAACGGCCGCCTCTTCTACCCCCGACATTCTATCAGCATCAGCCACCTCCCCCGGCAAAACGGGGAGGTCAACATTTATCTCCTGGCCAGCCCCAGGAGACAAGACCGGCAGAAGAGTCTCATTCTTCTCAAGTCCCTCTACAGGGACAGAATCTGTCGCTACCGCCTGATCGGTAGCCATCTCTATGTCCATGGTTGAAGCCAAGGAAGGATTCGGCAATGATTCAGCCGACCTCCCTTCATCATGACAAGGAGGGGAATCAACCCTCTCATCTATCCTCACCGCTTCTGCTGCCCCCGTAACAGACTCCTGCAGCTCCGGAGCGATGTCATCGGAAGATGATGAACTCCATTCCTCTTCATCACCTGGAAGCTGCGCACTTGCTAAACCTTCGATATGTGAAGCCTCCGCTGTGGCCTTCGTCACCTCGGAAGCTGCTGCACCATCAGGGTCCCTCCTGACATAACCCGGGGATACTGGAACCTCCACGATGACAGTATCCTCCGGATCTTCCTCCATGAGAGACATCATTGTCGGCGGGATACGCACTCCAGGTGAGCTCGCCATCTCTTCTCGCCTACTCCCACCCGACCTTGGGGTACGAGGTTTTCTTTTTAGCGGCTCCTACAAAAGAAGATCAGGCCTCGTCAGTGGCGGAACCAAAATCAGATTTAGTAGGATGTCCTTACCTCTTCGGACGCCGAATCCGATGACACCGTCGGTAACGATGCCTTCTTCTGCTTCTTCGACACAAGAGATTCAGCCCCTGTATCTGCACATCGTTTCGATCGATCGCCAGAAGGTTCTGCTTGTGATGCGGAGGGGGCACTCCGTTGACCCACCCCTGACGGACGATGCGGTCGGGCCTTCACTGGCATATCCCCAGTCGCTGCTAACTGGGTGCCTGCGATAAGGCTGGTCTTCCTGTCATATCCGGAGGGCGGGGCAACCATAACACAGTAAAATTTGGCGGCCGAGTAAAGAATGGGCGGCCGCGGATCGGGGACGGGCAACGTAAAACGAGCTCCGGTACATCCGGCATTATAGTAATGCCAAGCTCGTGCACCATCCAACAAACTTCCAACATACCCCAGGGTATTACTGGGGTTATCCAACATCATCTGGGCATAACCAAATTGCCGCGCAAAACGGCTTGGCAAGTATGGTTCCAGGTAGCACTGATTCCTGTTCCGGTACACCAGATGGGACGGCCGGATACTTTGCAACCAGCGGAATCCCCATTGAGGCAGAGTGGTGGTACCTTCGCCCAGGTCCCTTAAATCCTCGTTGGCCTCAAAACCCAAATAGATGGGACCAACTTTGGTGATCTCCTAACCCTGAAGACGGGATAAATCCTTTCTACAAACCGGGACACCTGTATACGACCAGCTCCTCCGATGGAAACGACGAAGGAATGCATCTCCAGCCTTATAATCTCCTTCCGAACCTGGGCTCATCACACTGGGATGATGCAAAATTAGCCATCCCATCAAATAGTGAAACGGCAGTTCAGCGCGCGGGAAGTTATTGTTCCTGCCTCTGTCATGAATCACATTTCCAGCAAACTCTCTCAAACCTCGCTGCAGGTTACATACCATTGCGGGGAGAAGAGCCATACGCCGGCCGAAAACCAGCTTCACGGCTGGCAGGATTAAATTTCGGGTCATCCTCTCTACGGCACCGGATCCGCCCGCGAACACGCAATCCCGGAGCCATATCATCAGGTAGGATGCCAACACCGCCTTGGGTGACATCCGATAAGCAAGATGCTAGAAGCAGCTGTAGGAGCGTGCATCTGACTGCTGGTCCTCATTTCCTCGGGGATTTTTCTCCCCTAACCTGCTCATTTCGGACAACACTTCGCTACGAGAGAGCGCCGGTGGGGTAGAAAATTGTGAGGGATCCTCCTTGTCTTGTCTAAAGACATGATCTCTCCAAGCGGTCACATGAGGCTGCGTCCCGTTTCTATCCCGTCTCTGCATATAGTAATGATGACTCGCCACTTCCTTGAAGACGGCCGTCATCTCCTCAGCCCTGTCCCCCAGGACTTGAAGTTCCTCGTTGGTGGAAAAGTACTCTTCATAGGGTTTCGACCCCCAAGGGAGTTTTGACACCTCGTACATCTCATGAAGTGCGAACCCTAATTCCCCCACCGGAGTAAAGAAGGTCCCGGTATGGATATCAAACATCTCCAGGAGTACGAGGAACATGTGCCTATTAAGGTCAACACCTGCCTGGGTAGCACGGATCGCGGCAGTCAACCCGATCTCTCGGAGCTCAGTCCGAAACCGCGACAAGATCCAGAGCGTTAGTTTATCCCATTTGGAGACGTAATGGCACCAACCCTCCACCCGAAACTCTCCTGTCGGGTAGGAACGTTCCATCAAAAACATACGATGTGTAAAAATCGAAGCACTATAAGCAAACGTATCAATGGGTGCATCACTGAAGAGGCTCCCAGGACGTAAAGTCCGCCAAGTGTAAGAAGACCCAGATCGTACAACGGTCAAAGCATCCCTTTGGTCGGAAGTAGAATCAATTTGGATGACACCAGTCATCGCTTCCCCCTGAGAAGGGGTAAGCTCCCAAGACATCCTCCTCTGGGAAACAAGGCGACAGAAGGACGTTAAAGGCCACTGACGTTCAAGTTGCTTAACAGTCATATACACTCCATTCGAAGTAAAGAACCAGTCCTCCTTGACCTTCAGTACTGACGAATCAGTAGAAGTGAGACGGTCTCCAAACAGGAACTCAGGCTTCAGGAAGGTCACTTTATCAGATGTGGAGGGTTTAATGACTCCACGCTCCATCATCCGTTTGAGGAACCAATACTGCTGTTCACGGATTATGGTCATTCTCTCAGGAGGCTGATCCAGCATAAGAGCATCTTAAGCAGGGTTTATCACTTCCTCGTTATGCTCTACTCCCATTTGGTTGAAGGCAGCCTCCAAAAAAACTTCACTCAAAGGCGGGATTGCCATCGACACTAGTAAAAGATCAGAAAAAGTCAGAAAAGAACACACAATGTGTCTAAAGGAGAAAACTGTGGCGCATCATCAGGGTTTGAGCCCATGCGCGTCCACAGTATAGCCTCGGCGCATCATCAGGGTTTGAACCCATGCGCGTCAGCAGTATAGCCTCGGCGCATCACCAGGGTTTAAACCCATGCGCGTCGGCAGGCAAAGACCGCGGCACGTCATTAAAGACTCAAGGCCTATGTGCGTTGGCGTACGGACAATGAGACTTACCAACCACCTCCGGCCGAACTTCGACAGGCCGACGGGGAACGACAGCCGCCGCAACTTCCGCGGACTCCTTCGCTTTCTCCTTTCCCTTGCCGGTAGCACCGCGAGGAGTCTTGGAAGCCATTCTCTCGAGGAAGGAGAAGTTAGGGTTTTGAAGAAGAAACTCTAAAGCAGGCACAGAGAAGAAGAACCCTTTCTCTCTCCAACTCTTACCTATTTGTAGGGCTTGGTCGCACGCGTGAACAGATGACGTGTGATCTCAGCCGTCGCCTCGGGTTCTGTGCAGGGATAGCAGCAAATAAAACCAAAAGATCATCATTAATCTTTTCGGTTACCGAGGCACCATTATCATCAACTGAGAAGAGCATGCGCCGAACAGGCATGCGCCCAGAAATCATGCGCCCTGACCTCCATGCTTCTTATTCAAAGTATTCCAAAACTTATTCAAATGTTTTGAAAACTTTGAAGGGGGTCTTGTAGAAGCATAGAATTTCACAACCAGAAAGCCCATGCGCCAGACACTACATGCGCCAGAACTCAGACGAAGAACTTCACAGCAAAGTCAATAAGTATAGACATTTGAAGAAGGACTTTTTATTTATATATATATAAAAGTCTATTACATGTCTAGAAAAGGTTGTACAAAGGAGAATTTCTACAAAGGAAAGATCCTAAGTCTACAGCCAGCGGCCACCATGCGCCTCCAGTTAGGCGCAGCAGTCATCATGCGCTGCCAGTCACCATGCGCTGTCAGTCAGGCGCAGCAGACATCATGCGCCTCCAACCAGGCGCATCGCACCATATCTTCAGCAGCTCAGTCATGTACATCCAGCTCAGTTATGTGCATCCCTTCAGCCAAATTCTTCCAGCCAGGCTCACCTGGCCGAGCAGAGCCCAGTTATGTGCCGCTCTTCCAACCAGGCTCGCCCGATAAATGCTTCGACACAAAGCATTTAACCTTCTGGCTGGAACCAAGGAAGAGAAGAGCACCGCAAATGCTGTGGCCAGGGGAGGCTTCGAAAGAGCCTCCAAAGCCGAAGGAAGACCGTGATCGAAACCACGGCTAAAGGAGCAGCTTTCGACATGATCAAAGTGGGGAAACCCCACTTTGCAGGAAGAGAGAGCCTTGCACCGCCATTCTGATCTACGGCTCTTCCGGAATAACGGAGACGAGGCTCGAGCATCCCTATCTTTGGATGCAACAGGCACCTTCCGCCTGCCTCAGAAGCCCTCGACTCCGTCTTTTGGATGTAACAGTCACCTTCAAGTGCATCAAAGACAACACATCGTCTCATCTTCACCCTCGGGAGCACTTCGTCAGCAGAATGCACCCGTATGTTCAAGTTCATATTGGAAGTACGTGAGGGAATGAGAAGCAAATCTTCTCTCCATGCCACATTTATAGGCCGGGCAGATCAAACCCACGCGCCAAGTGGATGGCCCTCCGAATTTCGTGCAATGAATTTACATTAAATGGATGAACCGGACGCCTCGAATTCAGCCAAACGGCTATTTATAGCACTCGAAGAGCGAGACAGCCGCATCATTAAAAGACATGTCCGACGCGCCCTTCGGCATCAGGCGCATCACACAGACGTGCCCTACAGTATTCGGCGCATTATAGAGGGTGCGCCCCCACACATCTCTATACCGAGTGGAACGCCAACCGACGCGCCCACTCAGCTGTCCATCGAACGTCACCAACATTAAATGCTGAACAGACAGAGTTGGCAGCACGCCTCCCAAAGTCTGAATAGTTGACAGCCTTATTCAGAAAACGAAGCGTCGGCAACGTCAGCATCATCATGACTTCCGACGGCTACTGCCACGTGGCCACCCGCATGCGTCTCTACGGCCATGCGTCCACACCCGCATGCGTCTCTACGGCCATACGTCCAC
This sequence comes from Iris pallida, assembly GCA_029216955.1. Classification (NCBI taxonomy): domain Eukaryota; kingdom Viridiplantae; phylum Streptophyta; class Magnoliopsida; order Asparagales; family Iridaceae; genus Iris; species Iris pallida. The sequence continues at coordinate 14,986,652 of JANAVB010003600.1, forward strand.
ACCCGCATGCGCCTCTACGGCCATGCGTCCAAACCAGCATGCGCCTCAAAAGCCATGCGCCTCAAACCCTTCACTGATCCCTAAAGACAGAAGAAGAGTCTCCGGTTGAAGTTTTGCATGCGCCTCAAAAGCCATGCGCCCCAGACTGATCTCTGATCCCAAAAGACAGAAGGAAAGTCGCCTGCATGCGCCTCAAAAGCCATGCGCCCCAAATGGTTTGTAACTCCTAAAGGTTATGAGCCGCAGCCTCCTCCTGCGCCCAATCCAAGGCGCAGCCCACCAGATCACTCCTCTCCACCAAATCCGAGATCTTCGAACCATGAGTCGACGACACGTGTCTTTTGACTCAACTCATCCAAGATTTCAGCAACGGAAAGATCTTCTCTCTGCTACGTGCCGGCTCACAACAGCAGTATGAAGAGTTCTCCCCCTCGATCAGGGCACAGCATCCATGCGCCTCCATCAGCAACCTCCACGTGGCGTCCCCACACCGGCGCATCCTACATGCGCGCATGAGCAGCCAGCCTGCAAAACTATAAATAGAAGGATCATCCCCTTCACACAGACAGAGAGATTCAGAACACAAGACTCACAGAGAATCCACAACAGAGAATCACCGGAGAGGTAGTTCTAGACACTCAACGTCTTCCTCCTCTCAGCAAACTCCAGCACCCAGAGCAATCAACACCTTCAGAGAACCGATAACCGCCGTCAGTCGGTCAACGGAGTCAACGCATTACCACTCGCTCCATTGGCACTAAGGACCCAGCTTAAACAAAAGTGTACTCCTAGGACTACATCTAAGTCCTACATTGTATCACTGTTCTGTTTGTATTAAGATTTCAATCAAAACAATTTTAATGGCAAACAGACATATTTGCCTTGTTCATCTATATCGAGCTTAATTGAAGTTGCCATTGGAGTGCCATGAGGTTTGACGAATTCCAGATCAAACTTCTTTAGCAAATCTTTTGTGTACTTGGCTTGATTGATGAACGTCCCATTGTTGGTTTATTTGATTTGCAGTTCAAGGAAGAATTTGAGTTCTCCCATCATGCTCATCTCAAACTTATTCTGCATACACTTGGAGAATTCTTAACAAAGAGATTCATCGGTAGATCCAAAGATAATATCATCAACATAAATTTGAATTATAAGTCGATTTCTAAAAAAAGACTTTACAAAAAGTGTAGTGTCAACCTTGCCTTTTGAAAAACCATTATCAAGTAAAAAAAGAGCTCAGACGATCGTACCAAACACGAGCGACTAGTTTCAAACTGTATAGGGCCACTACACAAAAAAGGGGGACTTTCCAACAACAATTTTTTTCACTTACCAACTGTTTTTAATGTTACTAATTACCAACCGTATAAAACCGTTAGCAAAACGACAATCCGTTAGCATAAATAGAAAAAAACTAAAATTTAATATAAATAACACTTCTTTTTTATTTTGTAACACTTCAAAACCGTTGGTAAATTTGATAAAATTTAAATAGGAAAAAAATTCCTATAACATGTGCCTTCCACTTGACAGGAAGTGTTAGAAATAGGTTCGGGGGGAAATTTTTTATTTCCCTCCCCAAAAAAAACCCGATCAAAAACCCGCATCTCTCAGTAGCAGTGCCTCCCTCTCTCTCTCTTCTCCGGTGAAGCCTCAGCTCTCCTCCGAGTGCATCCCTTTCTTTCTCCTCCGGAAGCCTCAACTCACCTTCGAGTGCCTCTCTCCTTCTCCTTCGGTGAAGGTAAATCTCCTCCTCCTCCTCCTCGTCCTCCTACTTTTTCTTCTCTAACAATAAAATATTAGGGAGTCGGACAGGTTTTTAGAAATAAGGTTAGGGAAGAAACATAACTCATACATGGAAACAATTTTATGGCATGTCGTTGAAGACTACAGTCCTCAGAGAAAGGCTACCACGCTACTAAGCTTTTCCCATGGGAAAAATAAATTTACTTGTTATTTGATTTTACTTTAGGGCATAACATTTGATTTTATTTTAGGGAAAATTGATAACACAGCTACCAAGCTTTTCCCATGGGAAAAAAAATTCACTTACTAGTACCAAATTTACATACCATTTGATTTTACTTTAGGGCATAACATTTGCTTTCATTTTAGGGAAAATTAATGACAAATCTACTAAGCTTTTCCCAAAAGAAAACCAATTTACTTACCGGTACCAAATTTACTTACAGGCCTATTTTCAGGGAAAAATATATGTCAGACAAGGTAAGGACTAGGGGACACGGACACCTATTTTGGTGCACTAGTATATTTTGAGTATCTGTAGTAATAATTTTAGGAAAATAATTTTTTTCCTGCTTTAGATGTCTAGAAGAGATTTCGTCATCGACTTGCGGACGGGCATCATCAATCTCGTAGCCGACATCAGTATTCCTCAGCCGACATTGGTGAGATTTCTGTTTTTGTTGACTTCTTTTTTGAAGAGTAATTTCTTTCGTCATATTATGGTTTTTAAGATCGTTCTAATGATCTTTTGGTATGGCACTTGATTCACATAAGGCTTTTATGAATTCTTAGGTATATTCAACTTGCCCTAATAATATGGAGACAGATCTAGCCTTTACCAAATCCCTGGATTCCAGAAAAAAGGTAATGGGCTAACATAATTATACTTCTGGTGGGCTTCAGAAAGTTAAATCCAGATGGATATCCAACAACCTGATGTTCTAAAAGGGAAATGTCCATTAAGGACTCTATCAATGCTTAAACATGGTTCTTGTTCATGTGCTTAGGACTAACAAATTGTTGATGGAGACAATGAGAAGATAAGACCAAAATCTTCTCGCAAGAAAAGATTATAGTGCTTAGGAAGTTACAGAACAATACAAAATGACTTTTTAGATTTTTCTTTAAACTAGGGAGTGCAAATTATTTTTGAACCATCGAAATTGACCTTTTTGTTCTTATGTGAGTTTACACGTTATTTATACCTGATCCCTGTACCAGAGGTGTCTTAACTTTTCTTTAAACTAGGGAGTGCAAATTGTTTTCTACGATAATTCATGTGGTTGTACTTGTACCTTAGAAACATAAAACGAGTGGGTTGTGAGAGGAGTTTACTTTTCTTGCTCACCCATTATATTCATAATAAATGTACTAACATTTGTATTAGTATGATATTATTCAAGATTATAGCACCATCTACTTATTAAAAACAAAGAGAAAACCTTTCATGTTTAAAAAAAGTCGACTAAAAGAAAATTGTCCAAGTTTTTGAAATCTCCATACATGCTAGATGTCATCCCTAAACATGTCAAATGTCCTCGATAGTGACGTTGGGAGTGGGGCACCGAAGAGGAAAGGCTTCCTGACGTGTCCTCTTCAATGAGGAGATTATTTTTAACAAAGAGGTTGTAAAGGATGTTAAAGTGTTAGAGGGTATTCAGGTCTATTTTTTTCTTCATGAACAGCTCACAAACCCTCTCAATGATGGTTTTCTGTCTTTATTTTGTTTTGACAAAGATGAACAGTGTGTGTGTGTGTGTGTGTTCAGTTATAACATGTTAGGATCAGTTTAGAAATTGTAATTTTGTTTCCTTTAGTCATCCCATCAATTGATAAGGCATATGATTTCTTAAAAGGCATATTGTTCAATTTCTAAATAAAAGTATTTGTGTTTGAACTTTGAATTTTATTTTCTGAAATAAAAAGTTGCTGATTTCTAAATAAAAGGCATATGATTGTTAATAGGCAAATAGAACCATATCGTTATTTAGTTAAATGCAAAGTTATTAAATAACTTAAATGCAATGATGTTGGCATATCACAGTCCTATAATAATTTTTAATGTAAATATTTATTTACTTGTCTTCATGATCTAATTTTTCTTAATCTTTCTTGTTTATTAGGTTCACAATTGAGAGGGTAACGTCATTTATATTATGTCAAGACGTTCAAGAGAGTGGAATAAAAATCCACACAGAAATAATATTGAATACATAGAAGGTGTTCGATATTTCATGAGCTTTGTGGAGAACCACTCACCACCAGGGATTAGCACATGCCCATACCCTTGTATGAAGTGCAAAAATTCTAAATGATTTCTTTTTGAAACAGTAGAAAAACACTTGGTCATGTTTGGTATGTAACCAACATATGATGAGTGGTGCTTTCACGGAGAGAGGAATGACGTGAACGTAGTGCCAGATTCTATACCATATATTATTGACTTCTACAAGGATAATCCCAATTGGGTATGAAGATTGGAGGCAAGTAGATGACTTCTACAAGGATAATCTATGGAATGAGCTCATGATATTTTACACATTCAATTTGATTTTATACATTTGAACTTGTTTTTATATTTCGGACTCTAATTACATAATGTTGTTGTATTGTTGTGACAGAAAGAGTTTGATATGAATGTGGGCCCCACGGTAGCTCGAACTATATTAGAAAAAAATTATGCAGTATTTTAGAACAGTGACGTCCACCATGCGTGCGAAATATCTTAAAATTAATGGACAACCTATACCCAAACGTGTTGCACTTGATAACCGTCCTAATGGTATTAATAAAATATGGTGGGAGAAGTTTGTAGACATTGAGTATAGTGAAAAAAAGAAGGAGCAATGTAAGAAGAATAATGAAAATAGGGCCAAAAATTCTATCACACACACTTTGGGACAAAAATCTTATAGTAGAGTTTACGAAGAAATGGTGTGTAGCTTTCTTCATATTTAATAATTTAGTATTTATACATTATATGTCATTAATCATGATTTTGCATGTAGGCAAAGGAAAATCCAACAGAAAAGCTTTCGCGAGTAGCGGCTTGGAAAAGGGCACACACAAAAAGAAAAATTGGGGAGGTGCTTCCATGTACAGCCGAAAAATATGTAAGTACTCTAAAATAGGGATATATTTGGTAATTTCAAGTCATTGGATCAGTTATAAATAAAGGATATATTTTGTAGTCTATGATACACGTGTGTGTCATAGTAGATTGTATTGTATCGTGAATGCATATTTCTTTATTTTTGCCTGCGGTAGCATCATGACAGACTGTTCCATTTTATTCACATATATGCTGTCATGATGCTACCAATAGGTCCAAGGTTCATAGTATTGGACCTATTGGTGTCTGAATCAGTTTTGGGGACCATTTATGTGAGGAAGGGTATCAGCAGTTTCGGAGGTCTCGAATTTGGATTGCCAAAAAGTAAGAAGGAAGCATTTAAAAACTTTTGGTATTGGAGTGCCAAAAATAACAAGTAACCATTTAAATTTTTTGGTACGTTTGGGAATAGCTTGTGTATTATTTATTATTTTCTGGTATTTTTGAATGAAATAATATTCAACAGTAAATTCTTCATCCACAATGTATCTTACTTGTTTTTATACAGAAGCTCATACTGTATTATTTATTGCTTGTTTATACAAATACTAATGCAATAGATAATTTTAATTGGAATAGTATTAAGATGTATGAACATGTTTTTGTACAAGTACTATATTATTCATTGCTCAGTTCAACAGAAGTCGGAAGAAAATTTGAAATGTGTACCATTTAATTTATTTTTTGCACCATCTATACACAATACTTTTTTCCCCTTATCATTGGCTTCTGCAACCTTATAATTTTAATGATCTTTTTGGTTCAAAAAATCAAAACACCGAAACGAAAGCAATAGCAAAGGCAAAGTGAAATGAATTATTATAAACCATTTGTGCAGGTACCGCAAGAATAAGTTTCACGAATATTTCAGAACATCTAAAGATAATTCCCTACTTATAAGTAATCCTGTCAAGTAATTGTGTTCGAGATTGAGCACAATTCTGAATGATGCAGTGCAGATGAAATGCTATAATAAGAAATGGGGGCACGTTCTTAAAATGTAACAAATTTTTTCAGAAGAGTATAAAAAGGACACTGGAGAAAGATAACCAGGCAACTAAACCTTTTTATAGATGTATACAGAAGTGATCAAAATCAAATAATTCTGAACACAATTAGCATATTTCTTCATTTTAGCCTATGGTAGCACCAATAGGTCTAATACTATGAACCTGTGTTAGCATTATGACAGCATTCATATTAAAATTGTATACTGTAATGTAGCATTCATATTAAAATTTCATATTGTATACTGTAATGTATACTGTAATGTAGCATTCAACAATGTATACTGTAATGTAGCATTCACATTAAAATTTCAAGGATTGACATAATTAAAATTTTGGGCATCTTCTGAGCACTGAAATATATAGGGATATTTGTCGGGTAGAGTTGGATGTTCTTCGTCTTCATGCTTTATTCCCTGCCGCGTAAATGAAGTTGCTGATACATGAACTTACCAAATATATATGTTATTTAACTTGTATTAGATAATTTGACTGAATTTTACTTTGTTATCATGGAAATGTAGGCTCTAATTGAAGCGGCAAAAAAGGCAAAAATTACAAGCAAGCCTTAATGGTAGCGATGGTATCACAAGCTTAGAAGGCTTTAAAAGTGATCCTATTGCTGAAGTTTATGGGTCTGAGAAAAAAAGAGTTATTGTCGTGCAATTAGCTTTACCTCCTCTGCAAAGCAAGTGAAAATGATACAAGCTACGAAAGCAATAGCCAGTCAAAGAGATGTTGAAGACCTTCGTACATGGAAAATGGAATTACAAAACCAAATGAATGACGCTATGGCCAAGATTAATTCAATGGCTTCTGCATTTCTGAATATGCAACAAAATATGAATGTGCAACCAAATCAATTCGGAGGTAATGTGACACTAAGGACTGAAGTTATCTCCAACACAGAGAAGACTTCAATTGGTCCTAATACCCAAGATGACAATGTCGCTAGCCCTGTCGTCCCAACCAACAATGTTGGATCGTCTTCGAAAGGAAAGAAAAATGTGATCTTACTTTCACAAAATTTGAAGGAGGAGGCGGCGAAGGGATATCTTGCAACACGTGCCATTTGTCACCATAGGGAGGTGTTACAAGATGTAGAGGATGTGGTTTGGGTGACTAAGGTAATAGATCCGAATGCACTAATTTTTGATGGTCCACAAAATGGCAATTACAAACTTTGTGATATAGCTGACGACGACTTTGTGATTTGGCCAAAATATCGTGTGCGATATGTGTAATTTCTTTTTTACTTTTGACAGTTGTAACAACTCTATTGAACTTTATATTATTTAGAATATGCTGGTTGGTAATTTGCATTGTTTACTTACAGGTTATGGCATTATAATTTGATGATCTATAATATGGTTGAATATGGTTGGTAATTTGGAATGTTTACTTACAGGTTATGGCATTAAGAATATGGTTGAACTCTATTGAAATGTTTACTTATTTGATGATCTATAATATGGTTGAACATGGTTGGTAATCTGGAATGTTTACTTACAGGTTATGGCATTATTCCAACGCTTATAGTTGTTACTAATTTTATTTTTCCAACGGTTTACTACCGTTAGGAAAGCGAATTTGCCAACAGAATTTTACCGTTAGAAATTTTAGTTTTCTAACAGCTATTTACCGTCAAAAAATTTAATTTTCCAACGGTGTTTTATCGTTAGAACACGAAATTTACCAACGGTTTTTTACCGTTAGAAAATAAAATTTACCAACGATTTTTTACCGTTAGTAAACAAAATTTACCAATGGTTTTTCACCGTTAGCAAAAATTCCCAACACCGTACTTCTAACGGTAAAAAACTGTTAGCAATAATTTTCCTAACACTTATAGTCTTTGGAAAATGACTGTTTTGGTGTAGTTTGAACATGAATACATAATCATGATTTTTGAAATCAGTGAAACCTGGAGGTTGAGCTACATAAAAATTTTCTTTTATAAAACTATTAAGAATGCGCACTTTACATCCTTTTGAAAAAGTTTGTAATTATGAAAACATGCAAATGTACATAACATGCAAATGGATTCTAATCTTGCAACTGGGGCATAGGTCTCGTCGTAGTCGATATCTTCCTCTTTGTTGTATCCTTGAGCTACGAGTTGAGCCTTGTTACGAGTGACTAAACCATTCTTATTTCATTTATTTCAGAATATCCAGCGGGTGCTAATGACCGGACGATCAATAGACTTGGGAACAAGTTTCCAAACTTGATTCCATTTATTAGTTTAATTCTTCTTGCATAGCATCTAACCAATAGTTATCATTACATGCTTCTTCAATAGTCTTAGGTTCTAGCTGTAAAATAAATGCAACACAATAAGCTATATCTCTGGTAGAGGAACGAGTACTTATGCCCTTGGTGATCTCACCTATTACCAAGTCCTTAGGATGGTCAGCCATAAACTTCTTTCTTTTTGGCAGACTCTCAAGGTAGCTGGTTCCTGCTTCTAGTTCTATAGATGCCTTATTTGGTGTACTAATGTCTTCGTCGTCATCATCATCATCGTCAATCGTCTGTTGATTTAGTTCGTCGAAGGTGACGTTCATTGATTCTTCGATGATCATTTTTCTTTTGTTGAAGACTTGGTACCCCCTTTCTTTTCACTACAACAAAAAACCCTTTTAATGACGTTTGATAAGTGGATTTCATGACGGCTGATAAAAAAGCGTTATCAAAGTTCGAAATACCTTTTTTCTATAACGGTTTATGCTAATTCTGGACTTTTTATAACGTTTATAAAACAAAGCATTATTAATATTTTAGAGCGGTGGCAAACTTGTAATATTTTTTATGTTCAATTTTTGGTAAAATCCTTGCTACATCCCGCGCTTCAACAAAAATTCCCCTCTCCCCCAAAACCGTTCTGGTCTTCCCCTTCTCCTCCTTTCGTCTCCCTCCTCTCCCCCAACTCCTTTCGTCTCCCTCCTCCTTTCGTCTTCTCCTTTCAGCAACACCCTCCTCTCATTCTCTTCTTCTCCTTCCTTTCCCCCAACTCCAAAACCCTAACCCTAATCGAAAACCCTAAACCTAGTTAGAAAGGGTGGAGAAGATGGCGAAGGCTTGTCGAAACCCTAATCTCGGTCATGCAGAGAGGCTCCTGCGGAGGGAGAGTCCACGCGGCTCTCCTCGTCCGATCGGTCTTCGGGTCCGTGGCCGACGCATACAAGAAAGACCCGCCGTCCGGCCTTTTCGACTGCCTCGTGGAGACGGCTGGTGCCGGGATGCAGGAAGCTAGCGGCGCCGAGGATGCTGGAGGAGGCTGCGGACTACGTGGGCGATCGTCGGAGGCAACCCTGCCGTGAACGCATAGCGGAGCACCACCTATCGTCACTCGCTGCCGCCTCCACTTGTCGCCGGGACCATTGTCGGGCGCCCCCTTGCAGAAGCCGAGCTCCGGCGGAGACGAGTTCTCTCAACACTATCTCGACCCATCAATGTGAGCCCTTCTGTCTTCCTGATTACAGAACTCCTGACTAATACATGTTACTATTGATTTATCCTTATAATAGACAATATAGCGTCTGTTCATCTACACATTCCTTGGTTTTGGCCTGACTCGGTACATCGCCTGCAAGTACAAATGTGTGCATTGATAGTGGAACTAGCCTTCAAGTTGAACTGACATTTGTTGTTCGAACAGGTAGTGGCAGTAGCTTATGTAATCCTTACAACAAATTAAAGGATCTAGCTTGGAAGATGAGAGCAATTAGAATTCTTTCTATGTTTGGGTTGCATGTTGTATCTAACATCATATATTCTGGACTTGTGAGCTTAATAAGGATGTGTAAGTGCCTTGATCTCAACACACAAGTAAATTTTTTTAATAGTCTTTAATATATAACCCTGCTCTAGAAATTGTATATTCTGGTGTTAGTTGTATATTTTATGGTCTTCAACTTTGCTCTCTTATCAATTGTTTGAGTAAATTGATGGAAATATATTTTACAAATAGTCTCTAACAATATTCTCTTCCTTTGGGACTGTTATTTTGAATGTTAATTGGAATTATTACGATAGAGGAATATTTTAGCTATGAACTTTAGATAGTCAGCCTTTAATAAAATGGGTATCGACAAATTGTCCAACAGTTTAAAATACCATGTTAGATGTTAATAGTTTCTAGATACTCTGATAGTTTGGCAACTATGAGATTAGCTAGTTATACTGACAACTCTATAGTTAAACAAGCCATTCTTCCAATATGTTACAGATTAGGGTCTTGCTTGGTTAAAAACATTTTAGTTAACAAGTCCTTCTTCCAAAAAGCTAGAATTAATTTTAGTGTGAGTTTATATAGGTCTGGATGAAGTGTTACAAACTTCAGTGTGAGTTTATATATTTTTGTAACCCATTTTTATCAATATAGCCTTTTTGAATGAAGTGTTAACAATTGGAACATAAGCTCATATACTAATTAAGTCTTTTGTGTTGTTCATATAGGTCTAGAAAAAATACTTGGTTTTTTGATGCTTGCTCGACCAAATATTTTATAGATAGACCTTGAGGTATTAATGATCCTTTACATGCAAATTATTAGTGTCTGGTTCTGTAATTACTTTGTTCTAATATAGTCATTAATTTGTGTATAAGCTCAAGCCAAGCTGTACTTATTAGACAATATAAGTGTTGCTATGAAGACATGAGTTTCTACTGTCAAGTTATTAGAATATCATACGCCATATTATTCACACGTAGCTTTAAGATATGCATTAAGTGCATGTTTTTTAACCTTTTAAGGTATAACCACTCAGCGGAACCCCAAAGAATCAATTGCAGGAGTTCATATTTTACCAGCAAAGGACTTGATAGGCTCCACCTTTGGTGCACACAATGTGAGTTAGAACAACTGAGTTACTGTTTTCAATCTACAATATGGAAGAATGTGAAGGTCAGGTACTCGAAGCAAAAGTAAATTATTTTTAATTTCTTTGCTACAAATGGTTTACCATCTACTAAATATGTTTTTTTTCATGCCAAATGTTTGGGCTGGAGTTATTGGATCTGGATGTACATACATATATGTTAGCAGGATGTCCCACTAACAAGAAGAAATCAAATACAACCTGATATTTTAATCAGCTAGAACATATATTATATATGTGGAAACCCTATGATAAGTTACAAGGAGGTAAATGAGCTCTATGAATGGTCCACATCATTATTTTTGATTCATTCTCTTGATAATTATTCGTAAGCATAAAGGTATTGAGTTAAATTTATTTAATTACATGCATGACTTGTATTGCTTCTTCTTCGATAATTATTGTTTGTAATAGTGGAGTACCTTTTTCTTTTTTTTTCTTCTTCGATAATTATTGTTTGTATTGCTTCTTCTTCGATAATTATTGTTTGTAAAATGTCACACAGTATATGCTGTTGAATTAATTATTTCATTGATTCTTCATTTTGGGTATTTATAATAGTGGAGTACCTTTTTCTTTTTCTTTTTGTCTAGGAATGCTGTTACCTATATTTATATCTTGTGATTAAATGTTTTTATTCAGGTGGATCATGGTTCAGCTGGTGTTCAATATGATGAAGAGTTCATAGTTTGCTCCTTGGATCTATTATGAGGACTTGCTGAAGGTCTTGGCAGTGGGATAGAGAGCTTGGTAATTTCTTTTTCTTGGTTATTCATGATTAAAATTTCTTTAGCTTTGAACATGGAAGTATGCACTATAGATGCTTCGGGGTGTTCTTTACATGTCAAATAATGATGCCTTTCGTCTTGAGTTTATGTTCTAGTAAAGCATGATAGTGATTTCAGTTGTTCTGTCCCCTGCCTACATCCCAACCCCTCCAAGACGAAAGGCTTATTCTGCTATAAGGATTGTCCCAAATGCAACTCACTTTAGTAAACCCTAGAATAAAACTAATGTTATGCTTAATTCTCTATTTCTTTTTCTACAGTTCAGTACTTCATGAATAAGTGAATGCACTTCCTTAATTGCTTGTTACTCCCTTATGCTAAATACTCTGTTCTGCTTAATTTATATTTCTTAAGAATCTTGTGCTTTCTTTTTTTTTTGCCTAGTCAGGCAGCACTGAGACTATCAGGCTTCATGTTGACTGCTTGTGTAAAAAGTAGAGCCGGCAAGCATTTCTTCATTTTCTACTTATTTATGCTACTTTTATTCTTTATATTATACTACCTCTAATTTTTTTTCTATTAGTTATTTTATTTTCTTCCTTGTACAAATACAATTCAGTTAGTTTTTGATGCACTTCAAGCAATTATTGACGATTATGCTTTTGGTGTGTCATTATGTATTTCCTTGTATTTCACCAGTTATATTTTCGAAATACATATATGGTATGTTTAATCATCTACAGTCAGTTATGGTGGTAGAAACTCTATTTGTGACTGCTTTCTTATCAGTTACGTGATCTACTGTACTAGGTGTTCTGTACATTTTCATACTTATGGCGAAAATGGACTTTCCAATATTCTGTGATTTGCCTGTAGGTCGGGCAAAGCAATTTGAGAGACTTCCTTTTGCAATGTTGCATAGATGATTCTGCTGATATACGGCAAAGTGCCCTTGCACTTCTTGGAGACCTTGCTAGAGTGAGTGAAAAATTGAAACTTTATACTTGTTCATTTAAAAAGGTTTCATGCTGCAGCAGTTCTAAGAATTGCAAAATATTTCCAGGTGTGCCCTGTACATTTGCACTCCCGCTTATCAGAATTTCTAAATGTTGCAGCCAAACAATTGGTAAGTGATTAATTTATTTAGCTTTTTGAAACTACAGAGTTCATTTTATTTTACGGACTTTGATCCCCAAAGTCTTTATAATTTATTTCAGAACCCAAGTCAGTGTAAGGAGGCTGCATCAGTAGCAAATAATGCTTGTTGGGCTATTGGAGAATTGGCAGTCAAGGAAAAGAAGAAGAACAAGAATTTTTTTGGCAATGATGATTTGGCTGCTCCTTCAGATCGCTCAGCTGCGACACTACTTCTCTTTAGGACTCCCGATATCTTCAAGAGATGGCAGAGAGAAGATCCATGATCAGAATCTACTTAAGTAAACATTTCTAATAATTTGGTTAGCAAAAGAGAGATTTATTCCTATTTTCTGGGTACAATCTGTATTTGGATATTCAATGTAATGAAGATGTTGATATGTACTCTATTTTGAGAAATGTAATAAAGATGGTGATATATAATGTTAAGTTTTTGGAATGTAATATATACTGTGCAGTATAGAGCATTATAAATGTGCTAATTTGAATAGTATAAAGTGTTATAAATGTGCTGCATTGAGCCTATACATATTATCTATTCATGATGTTTTAAAATTGTTCTGAATTGTGCACTATATATTAACTATTCATAACGCTTTTATAGAAACTATTCATGACGGTTATTTTATGACGCTTTTAAAAAACATTTATAACACCCGTTTTCATAACGGTTGCCGTGGAAAAAAAAGCGTCATGGTTCGTCATTAATGATGCTTTTTAGCCGTCATTAAAAGGGTTTTTTGTTGTAGTGTTTGGCTGCATAACCTTAAAAGATACCCTCATCGACCTTTTCATTAAATTTACCCAGATTATCTTTAGTATTAAGAATAAAATATTTACAACCAAAGATTTTGAAATAAGAACTGTGGTTGTTCTATCAAACCATAACTCCTAGGGAGTCTTCTTCGATTTAGGTCGAATTAGAACCCTATTGAGAATATAACAAGCTGTATTGACAGCTTCTACCCAGAAATATTTGGGTAGACTAAAATGATTTAACATTAATCTAGCCATTTTAGATAGAGTTCTGTTATTACGTTCCATAACTCTATTTTTTTGTTAAGTCATAGGGCAGGAGAACTCGTACAAATATTCGTGTATGTCATAGAATTGCTCAAACTCGGCATTTTCGAATTCGTTGTCATGATCACTTCGAATATGAGTGATCATGAATCCTTTCTCATTTTGGACTTGTGACGCCCCAGAACCAGAATACTGGAGAGCGGGGGCGTACATAGCCAGCTACGTATATTGAAATGGAATCCACCTCGCTATACGGTCACGGCTGTCTAGATATATGAGGGTTTAACTACAAGCCAACAGTCTCCTATGGTCATGAACAAGCCTATTGTCTCAATCTCAAGCAATCAATAACAGTTACAAGATGTCAGAGCACCAAATATATAATAGCAAGGCGTCTCATACATTACATATTGGATGATCATGAAGCTAGTCGTACAAAATATCAAGACTAGCAAGAGTTCAGTCATACATGATCAATCCTAGGATTTGTTAATCATGTTACAGCCCGTAGGCAGACAGTAAGTAAATATGCATCGAGATAACAGGTGCTCGTTGGCTAAACGCCTCAAAAGAATAATTTTACAATGTAGTGAGCGAATCAAAAAGGAAAACCACTCGTAGCCCGGGTTCCGTCTAGTTGTCACCATTGGGCTGGAAGTTCGGTAGATCTTCGGGAGCTGCTCCGAAATCTGGCCACACAAAACCAGCTGGGTCAAACCCCAGAAAGAGCAAGTGCCACAAAGGAGGCCACGAAATAAGAATGAAAGCCAGCATATCAAATCATAAGGGAAATAGAAGAAAGTACAAGTAATAAAGAGTACAACAGGACAATAAACGACTAGGGACGTGGAACCATTCTGGGAGCCCGGTTACAACCCTTAACCAAACAAGGACCGGGGTTGTACCCTTCGCCTGAATAGCACCTTGTCTCTACCCATTTACTGTTAAGATAAGTAAAGCAAACATGCTCAGGAGAAACCAGGTACTGGGACTAGACGAGACTTAGACAGGGCTGGACACCATCCATTCACAAGCGGCCAAGCAAATACTACGGCTTACTACTTAACTAACTAGGGTTATCATATGCCTAATTACTAAACAAGATGCAAATGAGAAATTCACAGTCCCAAGCCCAGCAGACTATCCCAGTTATCCTTCCGCGGGTTGAGAGTATGGTTGGGTACATTGCCCGGGAGACAATGTACCCATAGGTGACTTAGAGGGTGCAACACATGAGAGTGTGCTGGAAATGTGCCCTACTCGTTGGCCGGCTACAAGTCCATTTAAAGTGTCCAGATAACGAGATCGCCTGTGACTGAGAATTCTCCATGAACTATAGTTTGATCTAGTAATTAGCCTAATCCATATTCAGTGCGAATCCCTGACCGTGGTAACCAGGGAGTCACGTCATAGACAAGATGCAAGACAAGACAAGACAAGTGGATTGCACGAAGCAGCAAGAATGAACACCCACGGTGTCAGAGTTGGTTATATGAGTCAAGTTAGCCATCGCAACAACATCAAATTATCAAGTCAAGTTACAAGTCAGGAGTGCGCCACCATGGGCCACTATCAAGTTATCCAGTTACAAGATTAATCATAAATTACAGTTTACAAGTTAAGAGCGCACCCCATTGGATCATTACTAAGAAGATCAGAAGTACTAGGATCATAATCACAGAAATTACGAAAACCGTACTAGTCATAAGCAAGACACCGAAACCGTGCCAGTTCGTGTTGGGTGGAACAAGATCTCAGAACTCTAATCAACAAAAGATAAACCAAACTACCATGGGCAAGTAGATTGAGCTGGGGTTCCTGGGGTCGGGTTGCGCTAGGGTCAGATTGCGCTAGGGTTCCTAGGGTCGGGTTGCGCTAGTGTCAGATTGTGCTAAGGTCGAGCTGCACTGGGGTTGAGCTGCGCTGGGGTCAGGTTGCGCAAGGGTCAAGCTGCACTGGGGTTGAGCTGCGCTAGGGTCAGGTTGCGCTAGGGTCAAGCTGCGCTGGGGTTGAGCTGCGCCAGAAAGTGAGCTGCGCTGGAGTCGGGTCGCGCTAGGGTTAAGCTGTGCTGGAGCTAAAGAGCGCCAACGAAGGGGCACGGTTCGCCAAAAGGCGTCGAGCGCGGGTCAGCCCAGCGCTAAAGAGCGCTGGCCGAGGTATTCTTCTCCAACAGGCTGAGAAGAGAACCCAAGAAAACCAAAATTCCAAATCTCAAAACTTGGCCAAATCAAAACGAAATTTAGATTTTCAAAGTTCCAACTTGTGTAAAATTGAATTCTCTACCACATGGAAACCTCAAAACAAGCAAAAATCTAAGTTTAATAGATCAAAACCAAGAAAATCCGAAAATAGTTAAAACTTAGATCTAGAAAAATGGAAACTTCAAATCACAAAATGCCAAGTTCTAATGTGGTTCACCATGGCCTAATCTAACTAATGGACAAATAAAATAGGGTTCCTATTTGGTGGTAAGGTGCACTTGCCTATGGAGGTTGGGTGTTGTGTGGAGGAAGGAAGAAGAAGATGGAGAAAATTAATGGAAGAGTAATGAGGAGAGAGAAAAGTTAGGTGGGGTTTTAATGAGGGAGGGTGTGTTGTGTTGAGGGTGGAGTTTAACTAAGGGTAGTCCAAAGCAAACCAAACCAAATCCTCTCCACAAGGAATAAAACCACGCTAGGTCCAAAAACTCAATTTACAGGAAAACTAAAATTCGCAAGTCGAGCCAAAATACAATTATAGGCCAAAATCCGAGAAAATAAAATGCAGGTCCGAAATACATATGGTTCTAATAAAAAATATGTATTCCGAAATACGGACGTTACAACTCTACCCACCTTAAAAGAATTCCGTCCTCGAAATTTAAATCAAGATGCTTAGAGATGTAAGAGCCAGCTATACTATCCATAAATAAGCTACACTAAGCAAACAATCAAACAATAATACATGCAAGCAAGGGATGGAAAACATAAGGCATAAAGAGGACATTATACCTTACGAGTCAAACAACTCGGGGTATCGCGATCGGATGTCGTCCTCACGCTCCTACGTTGACTCACCTAGAGAGTGATGACCCCAAGCAACACGGACTAAGCTAATAGTCTTGTTCTTGAGTATCTTTTCTCTCCGGTCCAATATAGACACGGGCCTCTCCTCATACGAAAGGTTGATACCAACAACCAATTCTGAATGGTCCAGGATATGGCTCGGGTCCGGGATGTACCGTCGTAATTGGGACACATGGAATACATC
Organism: Iris pallida; assembly: GCA_029216955.1. Lineage (NCBI taxonomy): Eukaryota > Viridiplantae > Streptophyta > Magnoliopsida > Asparagales > Iridaceae > Iris > Iris pallida. Next base: position 15,003,558 of record JANAVB010003600.1, read on the forward strand.
ATGCACCTCACTTAGCGACGGCAGAAGAGCGAGACGATAGGATACATCTCCTACTCGCTCCAGGATATCGAACAACCCTATATACCTAGGACTAAGCTTTCCCCGTACGCCAAAGCGAATGACGCCGCGGTTAGGCGAGATCCTAAGGAATACATGGTCGCCGATAGCAAACTCTAAGGGACGTCGATGAGCATCGGCCCAATGGCGCTGGCGATCTTGGGCCACTCGAAGACGATCTCTGATTCTTTTGACCACTTCAACTGTCTGGGCAATCATTTCGGGACCAAGCATCTGCCTTTCTCCAATATCATCCCAGGCTAACGGGGATCTGTACTTCCTACCATACAGTGCCTCGAACGGGGCCATTTGAATACTGGCCTAGAAACTATTGTTGTACGAAAATTCTACCAGGTGCAGGTGATCCTCCCATGAACCACCGAAGTCAAGGATACAAGATCTCAACATATCTTCAAGAGTCTGGATTGTGCGTTCCGACTGGCCATCTGTCTGTGGGTGATAAGCTGAGCAAAACTGAAGTTGAGTTTCCAAACTCTCTTGCAGGCTACGCCAAAAGTGTGATTTGAATCTTGAATCCCTGTCTGAGGTGATACTAACGGGCACACCGTAAAGCCTGACAATCTGCCTGAGGTACATTTCTGCTAGCTGAGCCGTAGACTGCCCAACTCTAAACGAGAGAAAGTGAGCCACTTTCGTGAGCCTGTCAACTATAACCCAAATGGCATCTCGACCAGCTGGGGATCTAGGCAATCCAGTCACAAAATCTATGGTCACATGCTCCCACTTCCATTCTAGAATCGACAAGGGCTGAAGAAGTCCAGCGGACCTATGATGTTCAGCTTTAACCTGCTGGCAAACCAAATACCGAAAGACAAATCGGGCTATCTCCCTCTTCATGCCATTCCACCAAAAATGCTAACGAATGTCTTTATACATCTTCGTGCCACCGGGATGAATAGAATACTGTGAATGGTGAGCTTCTGCCATGACCTCCTGTCTGATATCTCCACCGGGTACATAAAGACAAGTGCCGTGTCGAAGTGTACCATCTTTATGAATGCACAACTCTGGCCTTTTTCCTGCCTCACACTCTGCTCTGAGTCGCTGAATCTTAGAATCTGTAGACTGTGCCATCCAGATCCTCTCAACTATGCTGGACTGAACCTGTAGACTGGCCATCAACGCCACGTTGGTAGGAAGAACCACTTCATTTCCCATATTTTGAAGATCTGCCAATAACTCTGGTTGCGCCGTTAGGAAGTAAACTCCGGCTCTCCTGCTCAACGCATCTGCTACAACGTTGGCCTTCCCTGGGTGATACTGCAAATCTACATTATAGTCCACCAGTAGATCGAGCCATCTTCTTTATCGCATGTTAAGGTCCTTCTGGGTGAAAACATACTTCAGGCTCTTGTGATCAGTAAATATCTCCACTCTATCTCCTTACAAGTAGTGCCGCCAAAGCTTAAGCACAAATACTACCGCCGCCAGTTCCAAGTCGTGGGTCAGGTAATTCTTCTCATGATCACGAAGTTGACGTGATGCATAAGCTATTACCTTTCCATGCTGTATCAAGACACACCCCAATCCTCTGCCTATAGCGTCGCAATAAACTGTGAATCCTCCGATCCCATCTGGAAGTGTGAAAATAGGAGCCGTTACCAAACCTCGCTTCAACTTCTCAAATGATTCCTTGCACTCTGCTGCCCATACGAACGGCACATCTTTGTGGGTCAACTGGGTCATCGGCGCTGAAATCCTTGCAAAATCTGAAACGAATCGCCGGTAGTAGCCGGCTAATCTAAGGAAGCTGCGAACCTCTGCCACTGAGCTAGGTACTGGCCATGTCTCGATAGCCATAATCTTCTGGGGATCTATTTCCACTCCTCCTCGGGTAATGATGTGACCCAAGTACGAAATGCGATCGAGCTAGAACTCGCATTTACTGAACTTGGCGTACAACTGGTGCTCTCTAAGCGTCTGAAGGATGATTCTGAGATGCTGCTCGTGCTCTGCTTCGCTCTTGTTGTAGACCAGGATGTCATCTAGGAACACGATCACGAACTGATCCAAGTAAGGTATAAAAATGCGATTCATAAGGTCCATGAATACGACTGGCGCATTGGTTGCTCCGAATGGCATAACAAGAAACTTCCAATGCCTATACCTCGATCTGAACGCTGTCTTTGGAATGTCCTGCTCTCTGACCCTGACCTGGTAGTATCCTGATCGCAAGTCTATCTTTGAAAACACTGAAGCCCCCTTGAGTTGATCAAACAAGTCATCTATCCTCGGGAGAGGGTGTCTATTCTTGATTGTTATCGAGTTCAAGGTACGATAATCTACACATAGCCTGGACGTACCATCCTTCTTCTTCACAAGAAGCATCGGGGCTCTCCAAGGCAATCTACTTGCACGAATGAATCCCTTGGTCCTCAGTTCTTCAATCATCTTGTACAAAATCTCTAATTCTGAAGGCACCATCTTGTAGACTCGCTCTGATACTAGTGCCGTCCCGGGGATCAAGTCTATAGTGAACTCGATCTCCCGCTCTGGCGGTATCCCTGGAAGTTCATCTGGGAAGACATCTGGGAACTCCTCAACTATCCGGGGCAACCGTACTGCTGCTACTGCCATCCGTAATACTGGGAAAGATGGCTCCACTGCGCCTCTGGAAAATGAAAACTCTGGCTCGCCTGGAATGCTGAAAATAATCCAGTCAATGTGGCAGTCTATCCTATCATACTGGTTTCTCAACCAATCCATGCCTAAGACTACATCATAGTCTGCCATAGGAAACTCTATAAATCTAGCGGGGAACTCTCTACCGCTAACTATGATCCGACAGGAGGAAAATACTCGATCTACTCCTACAAGACCATTACCAGTAAGTATATTGAGCCTTACTGATAATGACTCTAGCTCCAATCCTATCCGTGTTGCGAATCGTGCAGACATGAATGAATGCGATACACCAGAATCAAATAATACCGATGCTGGAGAGGAGTTGACGAGAATAGTACCTGCCACTACCTCATCTGGTGCAACCTCTTCTTCCATAGACATCATCATTGCCTGACCTTATCCTCTGGCTGCGGGTCCCCTCTGCTGGAAACCTCTCTGCCTACTCTGCACTTGAGCCTGGGTGTACTGCTGCTGAAATGCCTGGGCCTGAGGCAACAATAGCCTCGGGTACTGCTGCTGCTGCATAGGTGCTGGTCCCCTAACCGACGGACTGGTTCGGTTGGAAAAGGACGAACTACCCCTATTCGGGCAGGCTCCTATCTTGTGATCTGTCGCTCCACAAGCCAGGCACAATCCCTGTGCCCTGCGACAATCTGCCACTACGTGCCCTGGCTTCCCGCAATGAGAACATCCCATCGTGGAAGTCGGCTTCTGCTTCTGCTGCTGCGGGTACGTCAGGGTTGAATGTTGAACCGACGTCACTGAGGCCGCCCGCCTCGGAGTTCCAATGGTCAAACCCTAGCTGCCAGGGCTGGAGCTGATGATTGGTGTATCTGATTGTGGGACCGCTTCCTACCTCCGGTCCTATCTACGGTCCTCTGGGAGGTGTACTCGTGCCTCCTAGCTGCCCTCAATACTGCATCGAACGTCTGGTGCTCGAACTGCTTAACTGCCAAGAAGATCTCCAAATACTGCCCCTGCTGGAATCGCTGGGCCCTATCAACTCGGTTGCCACCAAGGTAGGGGCAAACCTACTGAGTCTAGAGAACTCAGATACATAACCGTCGACCGTCCTACCTCCTTGCTTCAAGTTGGTAAACCTCGTCTGCAGGTCGTACCGAGCTACAGTATCAAAATACTACGTCTGGAATCTTTCTCTAAACACCGCCCAAGTAACCGGCGCCGCTAATCCCACGGCCTGTGCCGCCCACCAACTGCGAGCTAAGTCTAACAACTGTAGGCGTACTACCGCCACCTTCTCATTCTCAGGTGTCCTAGCTGCTTCCAGAACCACCTCGATATCCTGAAGCCAAGCGTCCGCGACAATCGTATCTTCGCTGCCGTCGAAGAATGGAGGGTTCAAGCGTTTGAAGCTGTTGGCCGTGCTATTCCCTGGATGACCGCCTCTGTTCAAAGCATCTTGAACTGTCTGGTGCAGGACGTCTCCTCTACGATCCTGAAAAGCTATCAAGGTCCTGATGAGACCTACCAAGGTACCATCATCAGGCTCGGCAGGTCGAACGGGCTGAACTGGTGGCTCTCCACTAGTAGGTACAACTCGGGAGGCTACTCCGGAATGCTGGGCTTGATCTCCGGGTTGCTGCTGGTCCACGGAAAGTGCTCCACCTCGCTGATCGGCGGGGCCAGGTACAGTGCTGCTGAAGAAGACGACATAGGAAACAATAAGGAAGGACCAGGACAGATCAACGATACAAGCACATGATCAGGGCAAGAATCCAGGGATTCAGAGGATATGAAAAGAGATCAAGGACGAGTACTGATTGAGACATCTATCCGGTAAACCCTCATATATTTTGATTTACAAGACCTGCATGGGCCACTACTTAAACCATGTGACACCCCAGAACCAGAATACTGGAGAGCGGGGGCGTACATAGCCAGCTACGTATATTAAAATGGAATCTACCTCGCTATACGGTCACGGCTGTCTAGATATATGAGGGTTTAACTACAAGCCAACAGTCTCCTATGGTCATGAATAAGCCTATTGTCTCAATCTCAAGCAATCAATAATAGTTACAATATGTCAGAGCACCAAATATATAATAGCAATGCGTCCCATACATTATATATTGGATGATCATGAAGCTAGTCGTACAAAATGTTAAGACTAGCAAGAGTTCAGTCATACATGATCAATCCTAGGATTTGTTAATCATGTTACAGCCTATAGGCAGACAGTAAGTAAATATGCATCAAGCTAACAGGTGCTCGTCGGCTAAACACCTCAAAAGAATAATTTTATAATGTAGTGAGAGAATCAAAAAGAAAAACCCACTCGTAGTCCGGGTTCCGTCAAGTTGTCACCATTGGGCTGAAAGTTCGGTAGATCTTCGGAAGCTGCTCCGAAATCTGGCCACACAAAACCAGCTGGGTCAAACCTCAAAAAGAGCAAGTGCCACAAAGGAGGCCACGGAATAAGAACGAAAGCCAGCATATCAAATCATAAGGAAAATAGAAGAAAGTACAAGTAATAAAGAGTACAACAGGACAATAAACAACTAGGGACGTGGAACCATTCCGGGAGCCAGGTTACAACCCTTAACCAAACAAGGATCGGGATTGTACCCTTCTCCTAAGTAGCACCTTGTCTCTACCCATTTACTGTTAAGATAAGTAAAACAAACATGCTCAGGAGAAACTAGGTACTGGGACTAGACGAGACTTAGACAGGGCTGGACACCATCCATTCACAAGCAGCCAAGCAAATACTACGACTTACACTTAACTAACTAGGGTTATCATATGCCTAATTACTAAACAAGATACAAATGAGAAATTCCCGATCCCAAGCCCTGCAGACTATCCAGTTATCCTTCCGCAGGTTGAGAGTATGGTTGGGTACATTGCCTGGGAGACAATGTACCCTTAGGTGACTTAGAGGGTGCAACACATGACAGTATGCTAGAAATGTGCCCTACTCGTCGGCAGGCTACAAGTCCATTTAAAGCGCCCAGATAAGGAGATCGCCTGTGACTAGGAATTCTTCATGAACTATAGTTTGATCTAGTAATTAGCCTAATCCATATTCAGTACAAATCCCTGACCGTGGTAACCAGGGAGTCAAGTCCTAGACATGATGCAAGATAAGACAAGACAAGTGGATTACACGAAGCAGCAAGAATGAACACCCACGGTGTCAGAGTTGGTTATATGAGTCAAGATAGCCATCGCAACAACATCAAATTATCAAGTCAAGTTACAAGTCAGGAGTGCGCCGTCATGGGCTACTATCAAGTTTTCCAGTTACAAGATTAATCACGAATCACAGTTTACAAGTTAAGACCGCACCCCATCGGGTCACTACTAAGAAGATCAGAAGTACTAGGATCATAATCACAGAAACTACGAAAACCGTACTAGTCATAAGCAAAACACCGAAACCGTGCCAGGTCGTGTTGGGTTGAACAAGATCTCAGAACTCTAATCAACAAAAGATAAACCAAACTACCATAGGCAAGTAGATTGCGCTGGTGTTCCTGGGGTCGGGTTGCGCTAGGGTCAGAATACGCTAGGGTTCCTGGGGTCGGGTTACGCTAGTGTCAGATTGCGCTAGGGTCGAGCTGCGCTGGGGTTGAGCTGCGCTGGGGTCGGGTTGCGCTAGGGTCCAGCTGCGCTGGGGTTGAGCTGCGCTGGGGTCGGGTTGCGCTAGGGTCAAGCTGCGTTGGGGTTGAGCTGCGCTGGGGTTGAGCTGCGGTAGGGTCGGGTTGCGCTAGGGTCAAGCTGCGCTGGGGTTGAGCTGCGCCAGGAAGTGAGCTGCGCTGGAGTCGGGTCGCGCTAGGGTCAAGCTGTGCTGGGGCTAAAGAGAGCCAACGAAGGGGCGCGGTTCGCCAAAAGGCACCGAGCACGGGTCAGCCCAGCGCTAAAGAGCGCTGGCCGAGGTCTTCTTCTCCAACAGGCTGAGAAGAGAACCCAAGAACACCAAAATTCCAAATCTCATAACTTGGCCAAGTCAAAACAAAATTTAGATTTTCAAAGTTCTAACTTGTGTAAAATTGAATTCTCTACCACATGGAAACCTCAAAACAAGCAAAAATCTAAGTTTAATAGATCAAAACCAAAAAAATACGAAAATGGCTAAAACTTAGATCTAGAAAAATGGAAACTTCAAATCACAAAATGCCAAGTTCTAATGTGGTTCACCATGGCCTAATTTAACTAATGGACAAATAAAATAGGGTTCCTATTTGGTGCAAGGTGCACTTGCCTATGGAGGTTGGGTGTTGTGTGGAGGAAGGAAGAAGAAGATGGAGAAAATTAATGGAAGAGTAATGAGAAGAGAGAAAAGTTAGGTGGGGTTTTAATGAGGGAGGGTGTGTTGTGTTGAGGGTGGAGTTTAACTAAGGGTAGTCCAAAGCAAACCAAACCAAATTCTCTCCACAAGGAATAAAACCACGCCAGGTCCAAAAACTCAATTTACGAGAAAACCAAAGTTCGCAAGTCGAGCCAAAATACAATTACAGGCCAAAATCCGAGAAAATAAAATACAGGTCCAAAATACGTATGGGCCTAATCAAAAATACGTATTCCGAAATACGGGCGTTACAGGACTTTCTTGCAAAATGTGACAAATTCAAATAATGCATCATTCTTGCGTGCGAGAAAGTATACCCACGTGTATCTAGAGAAGTCATCTACTATTACAAATGCATATAACTTTACACTTAGGCTAGCAATTCTACTAGGCCTAAATGTATTCGTATGCAGTAATTATATAGTTCTAGTGGTACTTACAGTATTTTTGGACATAAAAGTGGATCGAGTAGCTTTTTTCTTTTCACATTCACTACATACCATATCCTTCTTGAAAATAATATCCGGTATGCCACGGACCAGTTTCTTCATGGATAATCTTAAAATTGTGTCCATGTTTGCATGATCGAGTCTCATGTTCTATAGTTGACTCTTATCGTTCTTGGCTAATAAACATCTACCTGCTTTGTTAGCATCTTCCAACAAATAAAAAACATATATGTTGTCTTCCCTAGTACCTTCAAAGATACTACTACCAGTTGAGCTTTCAACTATAGTACATTTGTCTTTGACAAAATAAATACCATAACCATGGTCAGCTAAATGGCTTATGCTGAGTAGGTTGTGTTTTAACTCAGTTTCTAGATAGAAATCGTTATTCACAGGGTAGGTAGCCATACCAATGTTGTCGATACCTACATATACCCTTTAAAGTTATTACCAAGGCGACGTATCTTTCTTTCTTCTTCGACAGTATAGCGAATAGAAAAATATCACCAATCATGTGCCGTGAGCAACCACTATCGAGGATCCACTTAGTTCTAGCATGAGTAGGGTGTTCCACCTACAAAAAAGTTTACCGATAAAAGTTCTGGTACTTATTTCTTGTATGGTCCGGATATGTTAGTCTTTGGTATCCATGCACATATATTCAAATCAACTAACTTTCTTACTCTACATACAGGAGAGATATTACCAATGGTGCCATAATAATGACATCTAGCATGATGAGTGTTAGGTGTAGTGTGTTGTGCATGATTGGTTGGTCTTGGTGTTCTAGTTGGATATTTGTAGTAGAATTTATGTCGGTTAGTCTTTTTGGGCAAAGGTTTGGCTGTGTTTGGTCTGACAGTATTGGGTTTGACTGTGTTTTGGTGTTTCGATAATTGACAGGTGTTAGGGTAGGAAGCAGCAACTTCAGGATGTTTTTCTAACCTAATTTCCTACTTTTTGGAGGTGTCATAAAGTGTGTTATAGTCAGCTGTGAGTGCATCATTTCTGACTAGTACACAGTGATGGGTCTTCTTCTTTTTGAGTAAATCTTTCCCAAGTTTAGCAATGGCCTTATATTTTTCTTCGGATAGACGTGTAGTCTCGTATAGTTGCAATCTGACAGAAGAAAGCTCACCATTCTCACTAGGGTTTACACTATTTCTAACCTCAACAAGTAAGTCGGTAAGTCTTCCTATTTCACCTTTGTACTATTTGAGTACCTCCTTAGAGTTTTGGTACTTGCTAAGCAGCTTTTTGTGGTCATCTAAGATGTCACTAAAAGCTTCACCTAACTATTCAAAGGTAAAATCATCATTATCAAATAGAGCGTTTGAGTTTACCTGATCATATGCCATCAAGCATACATTTGTAGCATCCTCTAATAGTTTATCTTTGAGTCGCTAGATTCACTTTCATGCCAGATTCTTGTGTTGGCATATCTTCTGGAAGTAGATTTCTTCAAGTAACACTTTTCATATTTATTCCCCTTCCTGGTTGATGATGATGCTGTCGGACAGTCCTTCTTGATGTGTCATTTTTTCTTGCAACCGTAGCAGATTGGATCTTCTTCATTGTTGCTGTTGTTGTTATTGTGTTCCTTTTTTCTTTAGTTGAATCTGACAAACTTCATAAATTTCTTCACTATGAGAGCTTGATTCTCAGTGTCGGAATTATTGTCGTCAGAATCGTCTTCGACCGTCCTTCAGTGTTGAGCTTTAAAAGCGATTAATTTCTCCTTTGGTGCAACGTCTTCAAAGTCTTAAAGTTCCAGCTCATGAGTGAGTAACTTTCCCATGAGTGTACCAAGAGACATGGTAGAGAGGATATTTCCTTCAATAATTGATGTAGCCTTCGGAATCGAGTTCTTTGTGAGAGCTCGTAGCAACCTTCGAATCTTCTTATGATTATTGTATTCCTTGCCTAGGGAGGACAAATGATTTACAATATCCAAAAATCTTGTGATCATTTGTGTAACAGATTCATTTGGCTTCATCTTGAATGCCTCATATTCTTGAGTAAGTCTACTGATCTTCGACTCCTTGACTTGCTTCATGCCTTTATGAGTACTTTGACAATTTTCCATACTTCATTGGATGTTATGCATGTAGACACCCTCTTGAATTCAGTCTTATCTAAAGCACAAAATAAAGCATTAATAGCACATACGACAAGACTGGCCTATTTCTTTTTGGAGTCAGTATACTTGTCACGTGCTTTTTCAACCAAATTTTCATCAATAAGAACATAAAGAGGCTTTTATAGCTATCAACTACAATGGACCATAGGTCAAAATTTAGATATTTCATAAAGAAACTCATACGTATTTTCCAGTAAGTGTAGTTAGTACCATCAAATAGTGGGGGTCTCTTTGTGGCTTGGACTTCACTTGTGAATTTCATAGTTGCCATATATGATATAGTGATCTATGTAATAAAAGTTATATATAGAGAAAATAATATTAATGTTACCTCGCTTTACCTGTATAACCCGATCGGATACCAATTGTAGGATCAAAAATATTAGCTATTAAAGTAGGAAGCGAAATATTAGCTATTAAAAATGTTAGTAGCAAGATCACAGGAATATATCACAGATATGAAAAAGTAAAAGTAAAGTGCAGAGAACAAATGCAAACACGGCGATGTATATTGGTCTTCGTCTTGTGAGGACTAATCCAGTCAAGAGAACTCTAGCTCCCGGTTGAAATCCACTATGGAAAATCGCAAGTTTTCATACGAAGCCCTTGCAACTTCTATAGACGCGAGCTTTGATCCGAAGCACTCGACCAACTTCAATTGTGAAGTATCATATTTCTCTATCAAGCCTCTTGATACAATCAATCTCAACTTCTAGACAGTAACGTACTGGCAAATTGACTAGAGAATTGTAACTAGCTTAGGGTTTGAAAATGAAAGCTTAGAATGCTTTGGAAGAACGTAGTAAGCTTAGAAAGAAGTGATAAGAAAGTGATTTGGTGTATTGGAATGGTAGAAGTTCTTCTCCATTTATAGGATTTCCAAATGAAGAATTCGAACAGAATTCAAACAGAATTCTATGAGAGGATCTCGGCAGATAGTCGTTGCATCCGTAACTGCGAAAGACTGAGTTTAAAAAGCAACCTTCCACCAACCGAACTCGGGGCAAATTTGCCCAAAATTTTGCTGGTTCAAAATGGGTGAAATTGGGTTTGTAACTCAGGTTTTGGTCTTTTGAAAAGTTGTCAAGCATTTAGGAAATGGGTTTTTCTTTTTGGGCTAGTTTTCAAAACGAATGGATATTTTTTAAAACATTTTTGGGTAGCCTATTTGCCAGTACGACTCGGTTTACATTGTAGTCCTAGACTCAATAAAATGTAAAAAATACATTGATAATTGATAATAGAAAATACAGACGTAATGACAAATACAGCTCTAAGTCTTGAACGGAAGCAGACACAAGTTGTAGCAGTTCGTCCAAGTTGCCCTTATATCGAGACAAGGTTAGACCAATTATTAAAATCTGGTTCCAATATGAACAATGGGCCAACACTTAGGACTCCTTAGAAAGCCTTGATTTCATTCCGCAATATCTAAGTTTTGTATTCCATATAGGAAGTTGTACCATTTTTTACGTTGACTTTTGTGTTGTCATCATACTAGTTAGGAAGTATCTATAATTGTGTGTGCTTAGTTTTAGATAGATCTTGTAAACTTAGAATTCCATTGGTATAAGGGTCTATAGAAGCATGGAATTTTTAGGTGCATCCAAGGTAAGAACACCTATGCGCCCCCATGCGCCATGCGCCCCAAAACTGCATGCGCCAAAAGACCAAAGACAAAATATTGGCACACCAGAAGACAACAAAGAAAAGAGGCACATGAAGATCAAATTTTTATTTTACTTGAAAGTCTATTACATGTCCAAACTCTTTGTTACAATAAAAAGTCTACTACAAAGAAGCTTAGCCTAAACTACAAACTGGGCGCATCACTCTGATGTCTCAGCTAGACGCATCACTCTGCCATCTCAGAACAGGCGCATCATTCCTCCTCATCAGAGCAAATCACTTCTTTGTCAATACATGAGTGCTTCGACCAATGAAGCATTTATTGAGCAGAATGCGGGTTGGAAACCAATCCAAACCCGTTGGCTCTTCTAGCATAACGAAAGTCAGGACACGATAATCCCGATCTTTGGATGCAACAGGCACCTAATGCCATCTCGTAGAAGAACACTGCCGACAAGGGGTCCGAACATAAGCTTTTGTGCCCATAGCTCTTCCGGCACATCTCAGTCTCTTGAAAGAGTTCGTCATCAAAATCAAAGCTTCTTTGAATGAGGAGATCCATAATCCGCAGTGCAACATCTTGCCAAAAAGGAGGATCGATCGAGTTTATTTCAAATGAGATGTTTGAATGAAAGAATGAGCAAACTCTCTACACTTCTATACAGGTCGGGGCAAATCACACCTATGCGCCAAGTAGTAAACTTCTCCGAAGTTAGTGCAATGAACCTCCATTAATGGTGATGAATTTGCCACCTAAAATTGCAACTAAAGTCATAGAGTCATCAATGCCTCGAAAGACTCAGCAAGTCTGACAAAAGGAGATGCGCCACGTAGTAGACGCGCCCCTCAGCACCATGCGCTCCATGCCGATGCACCCAAAGGAGCACAGACAGATGTGCCCATATAAGCTCGTTACCCATCAAAGTATTTAATACTACATGACATAAATGACATCAACATGGATCTCGAAGTCTGAGCAGTCAACTTTTCTAGAATACGAAGAGACACAATCCTCACCCTTTGTCAGTTACGACTGTGCTCTGCCACGTGGCCGACTGATCACTCGCATGCGCCTCCATAGACGTGTGCCCAGGACTCGTATGCACTTCTACAGCCATGCACCAAGAACTCTGTATGTGCCTCAAAAGCCATGCGTCCAGACTTGCTTCTGACCTCAAAAGTTAGAAGCCGAGTCTCCTTATGCGCTCGATCCTAGGCACATCCACCCAGGTCAACGTACAAAGATCTTTAAGCTATGAACATGTGCCACGTGTCATTGACTCAGTTTTGCCTACAAATGGGTGCCAACCACCCAAGATCTCAGCAATAACCGAATCTTAACGACTGCCACGTGCCATCTCCCCCACAGCTCAAAAGTACAGTTAAAACAGATTTAGCTCCAGCTCCCTAGCGTATCGTCCATATGCCTAATAAAGTCAGCCACGTGGCATGCCTACGTGCAAGTTCTCTATACATGCGTCGCATATGTGTGCATAAGTAGATCATTCTGTTGCCTATAAATAAAAGGATCATTCCTTTATTCAATCGCTCGAAGCCCCCACTTCTTGAACAATTTTTAACCACTTCAGCATCCAGAGCACTTGCAGGAGTCCCAATCCTCTTCAAGTCACTTCCCGTTCCAGAGCAACCCAGACTTTCAAAGAGTTCGAGATCATCGTCAGATCGTCAACGGAGTCAAAAAATTACCACTCGCTCCTTCTCCACGGCTCTCAGATAAAACCAAAAGTATATTCTAAGGATTACATCATAATCCTATATTGTACTATGTTCTGTTTGTAATTAAATACAAAGTTCATTCGATAACTTGCTTAATGGCAAACAAGCTGGCGACTCTGCTGGGGACCACCTTCTCTTCCAACGAGAAGGTTTTGTCGCAGTATGACGACAACAAGCTTGGCTCCTTCCAGAATATATTGGTGGTACGCCTCAATCAACAGGCGTATGAGGAGTTTATCTCTGAAGGCAGTGCGAGTCCTTCGAAGCAACTGCCAAAGCCGAAGAAGACTCGCCAAGTTTGGGTATGCAAAGGCGATGCGCCGAGCACCACAACTGAAGAAGCTGTGTCGACATAGCCAATCCCTTATGTTGATGTACTCAGTAAGTAAAATATTGCTACTGGGAAGTGTAGTGCTAACTGCAGCTCCCAACCTTCTTTTTTCTAGTCAAAGAAGATGCGTCGATGGAACAAAGGCGTATCCGCTTTCCGGCGCATGAGCTCTGATGTGTAGGGGAAGACCTTTGTCTTTGACAGAATCACTCACTTTCATAGTAAGAAAGAATTGGATTCTGAGTACTATGCGCCTTTATGGGCTAGTACGAATAAGTCCAAGGCAGCACAGGCCCTGTGCCTCAAACGTGCTATGCCAGCAGCGAACCAAAAATGAGCGCTAAAAGTCATGCATGCAGGTGATTATAAGCTATACAGAGTCGACTCGGGTGCTTTGGCACCAGCAACGAGTCGACTCTCGAAGTCCCTTTCCCACTTGGGCGCATCCCCTTCACAGGAAACCAAGCTGGGTGGGGCAAATCTTGCGGCTTTGAACCCATGCGCCCATGTAGACTGTACGCATGAAGTGGGTACAAGTCGCAATACATGTTACTCTTCCACCAACGATCTAGACACATTTCATGCGCTGGAACTAGATTAGACGGTACAACATTCACATAACCACCCAGCGCTTGGCCTTGCTATACGCCTGAACCGGGTGCGAATGTGAAACTCTCCTCACACGGTCTACGTAGTGTGATCACTAACAGACGTAGACTGGAAGAGATGGCCTCCATGCACGATGTGCCTCTCGTGGGGCATACTTGTGCTATAGTCACCATCAATTGCTGTTGTTGCAAAACAACGGTTACAACATCAAGGTAGTCTGTATTCCAGCGGTTGCAACCCGCTGCACCCATCCGACATTGCCTCGAAAAAAGAGTGACAATCAACGAGAAGACAGAACCCCCGATCGCCTCGTGCCATATCATCTCAAATTCCCATGCATCAGGGAGAACCACTAAATCCTCAGCCTCGACTAGTCCATCAAAAAGTCGACCGAAGAAAATTAAAGCAGCAGTCTCGCCAACTGGGGTGTTCCAAAATACTCGACTAAGAAGGAGGTCTCCAACAATGATGCAAACTAGGGATGATCAGACCCCGACTGTCTACGACAACCCCTCGTTCGAAGATGAGGGTATCCACCAAGGAACTGACATCGGTATAGCTGGGGGTAGCTAGTACGAGGCACGAGAAAAAGAAGCTCTCAGGCCAATCTTTCCACAAAAAAGCGAGGCTGAAAGTAAAGCATCGATCGATCCATCTATTTCCACCCATGTCATGCCCATCTATATGGCAGGGGGTAGCAACGAGGAAGAAGTAGAAGCTTCAGCTCAGGATCTCGTACGGCGTATAGACACCTTGGAAGATGGCCTCAAGACCCTCTCCACCATCATGCAATCTTTGACCCAAGTGGTGTTTGAGATTCAGAATACTCTGACTTCTCAACCTTTAACAAGGGCACATGTATCTACCAGTCCTGATCCTAGGGCTAATGGAGAGACAAGTATACCCCCTCAACGGGTATCTTCAGTAACAGATCATCACACTGTACCTCTAACATCAGCTCTTTAGGTACAGAGCTTCACACTTTACCTCCCACACCTGCTCCTAGCTCTACGAAGGAGCTGGTTGAGATGGTACGAGACTTACGCAATCGCTTTGAAGCGCGAACTAAATAGGAGGAATGCCAGAAGCTTGGGATTCGACAACCTTATCCTCCTGAGTAAAACAAAGTGGTTTATCCCCCCAAATATAAACCACAAACATTGACACCATTTGACAGAAATGAATCTCCCCGCCGATACTTGACCTACTTCCAATCTGTGATGGGACATCTCCCGAAGGAATACGCCCTACTTACAAGTTTGTTCATCGGGGCACTGAAAGGAGTTGCCAATGACCGGTACTACAGTCTCACTGACAACTGCATATCCTTCTTCAAAGCCTTAATGCATCTTTTCCTTGACCGATTCTATGATGGAGGAAAGGACATGACGATGTCGTCTCTGATAGATGTGGTCCAAAAGGAGAAAGAGACCGTTCGAGATTTCATCGAGCGCTTCCGTTAGGAATGTCTAAGGTTACGTCCGGGTATACCAGAGCATGTGTTGATAGATTCCTGCAGCATGAATATGACTCCCGCAATCAAGCTCTGGCTCGACTTTGCCCAGCCTCCAGATTGGAGTTCTGTAATCATCAGTACCGAAAGTGTTGAGAAGAAGGCACGTGACGCTTGGCTTCTGGGGGTTAGCTTTTCTACGTTCGATGATAAGGGGAAACGTGCCGCCGACAACAATAATGGGCACGAACCAAAGAAAAAGCAGGCATTAACTGTGAATGCCTCGAAAAGCACACAAGGTCCCGCTCAGAAACCACCACCCATACTAAAACTAAAGGAAGTTTACACCTTGAATGACGAAGACACCCTGCAGCTCTTTGAGATGCTCAAGTAAAGCGACAAGATCAAGTTGCCTGATCAAAGTGTCCCGACGAGGTTGACAGGGTAGGCTACTCAAGGTACTGTCACTACCATCGGTTCGTCGGACATCCAACCTGAGACTGTTATATCTTGAAGAACTATATACAACGCATAATTAATGCGAATGTCATCTTGCTTGATTATGAAGAGAAGATAGTCTCCGCCAACATGGTGTCACTCCAGTTTGGCACCTTTCCACCTACTGAAGCTCAAGATGGCGTCATCCCCATCCCAAAGGCGACGATGGAAGTCATCAACCTTCCACCAACTTGTGACAATATGAGTGGACTAATACCACTTACGACATCTCGGGGAGAGATCATGTGGGTCCACCCAGATCTAGCTCTGAAATTGACACAACCGGGGGTACATCCTACCTCCAAGACCAGAGACAAGAAAACCAAGTCTTGTCGGATGGTTTTTTCCTTCCCTGAGGAGGCCCTTTCCTTTCAGATACGTTCACAGCAGAATATTCAGCAAGAGGAGGCTCCAGTCGAAATGACGCCTCTTGTCACCACCACGGCTGCCCGAGGGGAAGGTTTATCCCAACCTCTAGTAGTCGAGAAACAGAAGCACAAGGAGGATCGTTTTGACAGGCTTCTATGAAAAGACGGTGCTCCGAGGTTAACTAAACCTCACAACTTCGACATACTGGCATAGCTCGCTAGTACTCCAGCTTGGCTATCCCTATTTGAGCTCCTCCGACTATCCAAAGATACTTGTGAGGCTCTATCTGTCACGACCCGTACCCACCGTGAGGGTACGAGTACGTAACAGCGTCCAACCTATGCCGCAGTGTCGACGGTAGAATGCTGTTCTAGGTTATGAACTATAACTATATAACATGAATATACTCTCTAAAAGGAGGCCAACACAGGGGTACAACTCAATCACAATCTAAGGTAGAATGTAGCACGATGGAAATAGATAAGAAATCCTCAACTGAGGTACAAGAGAATGAAATAACAGAGTCTCAACAACTACCAGTCTTAACATCTCTAAAATATACAACTCTGAAAATAAGGACAACAGCTAAACACGAAAAGAAAGAACAGTCTAAGCTATCTACACTATGCAAGGTATCATCCTGAGCAGCTGCCTGAACCTCCCCAGGGGTCCAGGTCGTGAGTGTCATCTAGGCAAGCTCCAGGTAAGGGGTGCAGGGTTCCTCATCATCCTCTGTAAAATTTTCAACAGGTCCAGTCAGGACAGGAGCGAGCACAATATATCTCAACAGTTCATAGCAGGTTAGAAAATATAATCATGCAGTAAAGTAAGATATAGATACTGAAGAAATGTAGTATGTAAACAGAGAGAGAGAGAGATCTGTAATAGAAATATCTACTATACGTAAAGAGCTACCAGTGACTAGTGATTTAGAGTACAAAGTTGACATGTGAACGGCTTGATTTGTATATGGCTATACTAAAGAGGCGTACATGGCTATTCTACTTTGGAATTGTTCACATGGCTATTTATACTCCCCCGTACCCCCAATCAGTACACAAGGATCCAACTAGGTTATGTTATGATTCTATGTAACAGCCCCCGAAGGGTGGTAAGCCCCCAAAGGGTGATAAGCCCCCAAAGGGTGGTAAGCCCCCAAAGGGTGATAAGCCCCTGAAGGGTGGTACATAGTAGTCCCATAAATGGGGATTCTAGGAAACCTAATAAATGGTATAAGGATTCAAAGAAGACTCTGTGATCATATGAGTATATGTCACAAGTGATCAAAGAACCAAAGAAGCATAGTGATACGCCATGTAAGTGAAACGCACAGAACATAGAGTACCCCGATGCTCCCTGAAGGGATAACATCTCAAGAAGGGATCCATATAGTACTAATCCGTGTGACCAACGTGACAGTATCAAGTAAAGTAATTTAATACAGAAAATAATTCTAAGCAGGATATGAAATGATCAGAGAATGTACTCGTCTCGTATCTGAATGTCTGAAGTAAATGTACTGTCCGAGATGAGGTACCTGACTCCTATTTAGAGCAACACAAGTCAAGATGTATACATGGGATGATAAATGTAATCTACGATGCGTCTATATGCTGTCTAGATCAAACTAGACTAAAGTCAACACTTGGTCAACTCCAGTCAACCACACTAGTCAAACTAGGTAAACTAGGTCAAGTCCTAGTCCAAACAAGTCTAATAAGTCTCACTAGGCCTAACCAAGCCTAGTCTAGCAATCACACACCAATCACAAGGCTATACAAGCCAACACAAGTCACATATCAAGGTACATCATATTCATGCATAATCAACATTATATATATATAAGAGGAAGGAACTAACATGTAAAGCTATGTGTGTGTATGAACATGGAGGTGTACATGAAAAAAGAATTCAACACTAGGCCCTATATCACATATATGTATATATAACTATAGGAAAACTCTATTTACCATATTAACACATTTAGCCATGTATAGTATATATATATATATATATAGAGAGAGAGAGAGAGATAGAGAAGAGCATGTAATGTGTTCATGTGTGTTAGTGAGAGTGTACAGGAGTGTCCATAGGAGGGTGTGAGAGTGTGTGGGTAAAACAGTGTGTCAAGAATGGCAGTTAGCAAAACATGAATACAAAACAGTGTACTAATAAGAATGTAGGTGACAAGTTTCAGGTTTTAATATCTAATGACAGTTCTATTGAAATTAATCTCTAGTAGTTAGCATATCCAAAAGTCCATTTCAACCCATTGCTCAACATAGTTAAGAAAGGAAAATTTGAGGTTTTATCCATACAATATTAGGGAATCAAAGCCTATCATTCACATGTGAATCTCATTCTATCCCAGGTTCCATTAAACTGAAAATTTAGTAACAAACATTTCAGGTAAGAAGGAAACATGAATTTCAGGTTTAGCTATCAGTTCCATTCACAGTTATTAGGAAAAGAAAAGGGAATCAGTTCAGTATTAAGAGAATAAATTCTCAGATTTGTGTGTGACATAGAGGAAATATAGTGAGTCATAGCTCAGTTAATGAGGAAGGAAAAACCAGTCCATGGTGTGTGTGCTTGTGGCAGTGGTGTGTGTCAATTAGGAATTAGGAAATCAGTGGATTCATGTTGTGCTCATGGGTGTGATGTGTCCAGATATTCAAGTGTCTGTGTTTAGGTGACAGGAGATATGTGCAATGGTGTAGTGTGTACATGTGTACAGGAAATTAAGTGACCGTGTCTAGTATCAATGTTGCTTGGTGTGTGTGTATCTAAGTTAAGTTCTCAGTTAATGGGACATTTCATTCTCAGGTTTTTGTAGAGGTGTCTCAGGTTCTTTTGGAGAGGAAAGTGTGATATCATCACAGAAAATAGTGTGTGGAGGGTGCACCTATTTCAGAATGTGTATATAGGCTTAACATGTGTGTGTGACGATTAACTAGAGGATCAAACCCCTGGTTTCAGTTTTCAGGCTCAGTTCAATTGCAATGAACCAATCTCCATTCTTAACAACCAAATCTCAGGTTTTTGTAAAATGTTTCTCAGGTTGACAGTTCAGTCAACAGTCCCAAAGCAATTTGTAACCAATAACCAACACCCACATGAACCTAACACTTATAAAATCAAACACATGTGTAAATGAGCTTAAACTAACCATTAACATCAATACTTCAGCTAAGAAAATTAAAACTCTGAAATCAAAATTCAGGGAATGAAACAGTGTATCAGGAATTTGGGGATTACAGTTCATATCCCATTCAAAAACAAATTCGAAGTCAAATTCCCAAACACCAAACTTAGATCATCATTTCAGCACACTAATACACATGTAATGAATTAATCTAGGTAATTAACATCACAAAGCAGTTAGGAATGAATACATTCCAGAATTCGAAACAGGGACTGTGTATCAGTGGTTCCCCATTTGTTTCGAAACCCAATAATCCACAAAACCAATTCAAAAGTCCAAACAAGTGCACATACATGTCCCCCACATTAGTAAGTGTCATGTGGGTCCATTCGTGTCTAGGAAACTGGACACGAAGTATCCAAATAGCTACACGAACACATACACAAACTGTGCACACAACAGTGTCGTGCACGCGTGCACGCGTGTCAAACGTACGACACAGGCCACGTGGGGACACGTGGCCGTGTACATGTGTTCGCCAGGGGTAGGAGTACGTGTCCCACCGCCTGCAACGTATCTACATTGTGTCGTGTCGTGTGTGTGAGTGCGTATCAGTAAGGCAAATCTGCGCGTGTACAGTGCGCGTGCAACAGTGCGTGATCCGTGCGTGTGTGATTGCTCCCAAACCACTGAACAAAAACCTGCAAAAATTTGTAAGCCTCGTGTCAGTCACCTAAACAGTGTCCACACCAAATTTCGTGTCCAGATGTGTCGTGTACAGGGAGTTATAGCCCCCGAGTAGCAGGGCAATGCCCGTGTGTGATACAAGCGTGTTCGTGTCCTGTTTGGACACGAATACGGCTCAAAAATCAACTCAGTCCATGGGGAAATTTGTAAACACATATAAATCAATATTTTCATTCAAATACTTTTCGAAAATAGCAAATAAATTTCCTTTGTGATATTTACTCAAACACCTATACACACATCAGGACACGTGTCCGATACGGACACCAAAGGAACACGAATCGACACAAAACCAATACCTATGGCTAGGGGACACCTAGTTCTTCTTATTCATGCAAAGAAATCGAAAATCTATGGAAGGAATAGGAAGTTACCTATATGTGCAATTTGCATGAAAATGCTTCAAAAGGGGGTGGTTCTTCTTGATGGCCAAGTGCTCCAAATTGGTCCAAACCTGAGATTTCTCTCCATGGACATGAAATAGAGCTGGATTAGGAACTAATACAAAAGACTAGAGTGGAAAAGGAATTAAAATGAATAATCTATGGGTTGGGGAAGAATGGACAAACCTCTTTCTTCAAAACTTGGAGAAATTAATAAAAGAGGCAAGAACAAATGAAAGAGGCATTAAATAGGGTTTGAAACCCTAGGTTGGCTGCCATGGGGCTGATTAGGGTGAGGGTTTGGGTTCCAATGGTGATCTATGGGCTTCCATGGGCCAAAATCACTAATCATGACTTGTGAAATCACAAGTCATTTCCTAATCAATTCAAATCCTATTCTCCCCAAATTAAATCTAATGGGTTTATTATCATTAACTTAGGTCGATCTAGGGTTCCATATCCTAATCAAATAGTCATGACCTAGGTTAGCCTCTAGGTTATTCTCCAAATTCAACACTAGTCAAAGTCAACTATAGGACCAAAATCAATTATACTAAAAAATCACTAAAAATCATATAAATTCTAATGATTCAAAATAATACATAATAATTCCAAATAATTCCCAAAATTACAAAAATAACTAAAATACCCCTCAAACTAGAAATGATAAATGAAATACCCTAATCACAAGGCTAGGCTCTAGGGTTACACTAGCAAGACACCAAATCAAAAGTCATGATTTAAAATAGTTTTAAATGATTAAAAATTACCAAAAATCATGTCATGATTTAAATATCATTAATAAATAATTAAAATCAAAAAATTTTAAAATTACCCTCATTTGGAAAAACTGGGTGTTACAATCCTACCCACCTTATAAAAATTTTGTCTTCGAAATTAAGATGGTGGCAGTCCTTCTAGGTCAAACACCCCACAATCAAAGTCTCAAACATACCGTCAGATAATCATATACGTCTGTCCAAAATCATGATACTCAGAATCTTTGTCGTACTAGTGAGCAAGGCTACGATAATCACAGAGTCCTCGACCAAGGCACATATCTCTAGAATCATGGTATTTAAAATTTTCGCATTGTCGCATGCTTGGCAGCGAAAACCTTAAATTCCCACACCCGAGAAATACGTCCTAAATCTGAATATATGTCCTCACTATGCCAGCTAACACGACTATCGAAGATTCTAGATTCCATAACTGGGTAACCTAGCCCATATGATTTATCTCAGAAGAAAATCAAACATCACACAAGAACAACAGGACAAAATTGATAAATCATCAAGGAGCAGAGAGAATCGAAATTCAAGGCAGTTATAAGAGGCAATTGTGGAATGGAATCAAAAGAACGAAACCTGCAACTAGATCTCCAACTGCCTGAGCATCCTCGACTGTCCTGACGAAAGTTCGCTCCTGCTGGCCTCCCCTGGCCTGCTGCTGATGCTGTATGTACCTCTGCTGCTAAGTCGGTAAGGGTAATCCCCTCTGCTGGTCTACCGGGGCCCTAGCTCCTGCTCCCTGAACTGTCTGTCCCGATGACTCAGAATACTCTCTCAGACGATGATCGGATCCTCCGCAAAGCAAACATCTGCCCAGCCTCTTCCGGCATTCGCCCCAATCGTGCCCTGGTCTCTTACAAAAAGGGCAAATGATAACAAGCTGTTGTCCCGGGGTCTGCTGCTGCCTCTGTGGCAGCTGTGCTTGCTGAAAGGGTATACGGTCCTAAAACTGCCGCTGCTGAAGGTAGACCCTCGGCTGCTGGTACTGCTGCTGAAACTGTAGAGGTAGCATCTGCTGCTGAAACTGTAGAGGTAGCATCTGCTGCGGATACTACTACTGAAACTGTAAGGGTGGCATCTGCTGTGGATACTGCTGCTGAATCTGCAAGCGGGGCATCTGATGCGGATACTGCTCCTGAATCTGGAGGTGGGGCCTCTTGGCCGGGCCCGCACTGTTACTAGCTCCCTGAGGGTCTCACATCCTCTTCTTCTTCAGCCTAAGATCGTCCTCCGCTGTCATGGCTCCTACCAGAATCTGCTCGAAAGTGGCGTCGCGGCCGCTCTTGGTATATGACTTGATCTCCTTGATCAAACCCCTGCGGAACCTCCTCGTCTTCCCGACCTCGGTAAGGTCCTCGATGAATCTGCTCAAACGGCTGAACTCTCCAGCGTACTCCTCAACGGTCTGGTTTTCCTGAACCAAACTCTCGAACTGCGCCTCCAAAGCACGGAGTGCGGTATCGGGAAAGAATTTCTCCTTGAATAGTTTCTTGAACGCTGCCCAAGTCTGATCGGCTGTACCAACCCTCGGGTCCGTCTGGTACCAGGTACGGGCTAAGTCCTGCATCTGACTGGCGGCTACCTCGATCTATAATCCTGCTGGTATCTGTGCCAATCGGAATATCTCCTCAATGTACTCTATCCAATCGTCAGCGTATATGATGCCCTCTGTGCCCTTGAAGTCTCGGGGTCCCATCTTCTTGAAGGAATGGATGTCTGGAGTCCTTGGCTGATACGGCTACATCTGGCCTCCCTGTGGCTGAGCAGCCACCAGCTCCACTGTCATCCTGACCAACTGGTGAGTATCTTGTATGCTCTGTCGGATATCAGCAGTCTGGCTCTGCTGTATCTGCTGCAGAAACTTCATGAATCGCTGAAAGAGGGTAAACATCTGAGCCGTATCTACTGTCCCTGAAGGTAACTGCTGCTGGTACATATCTGGAATGACGGGGGAAGACCTCCGGACAGGTGGAGGTGCACTCCCAAAAGCTACAGAAGCTCCTATATGAATAGAAATAGGGGGTGCTGTGGTCCCAACGTCCACAATCAGGCGAAGGGTGGTAGACCTCTCACCAGCGTCTGCTGAGCCAGAGCGATGCGATCGTGTCTCGATCACCATCCTGGAGACAGATCAAACAAGGAATCAATACTGAGATAGAAACGGTAATTCAAGGGAGGACAATTATTCAAGTAAGCAATCTTCAACAGGAATTTAGATGGCAGGAATCCAGTTAAGAGTTTTTCCTAATGTGATTGAGTACCTCAAAAATAATCCTAATCCTACTGCAGGCTGTAGTGATACTCTAGTTCGAATACCACTACACGAACTCGACCTGCATGGACCACCACTAAAAACGTGTCACGACCCGTACCCACCGTGAGGGTACGAGCACGTAACAGCGCCCAGCCTACACCGTAGTGTCGGCGGTAGAACGCTGTTCTCGGTCATGAACTATAACTATATAACATGAATATACTCTCTAAAAGGAGGCCAACACAGAGGTATAACTCAATCACAATCTAAGGTAGAATGTAGCACGATGGAAATAGATAAGAAATCCTCAACTGAGGTACATTAGAATGAAATAACAGAGGCTCAACAACTACCAGTCTCAATATCTCTAAAATATACAACTCTGAAAATAAGGACAACTGCTAAACACGAAAAGAAAGAACAGTCTAAGCTATCTACACTATACAAGGTATCATCCTGAGCAGCTGCCTAAACCTCCCCAGGGGTCCAGGTCGTGAGTGTCATCTAGGAAAGCTCCAAGTAAGGGGTGCAGGGTTCCTCACCATCCTCTGTAAATTTTTTAACAGGTCCAGTCAGGACAGGAGCGAGCACAATACATCTCAACAGTTCATAGCAGGTTAGAAAATATAATCATGCAGTAAAGTAAGATATAGATACTGAAGAAATAAGTATGTAAACAGAGAGAGAGAGAGAGATCTGTAATAGAAATATCTACTATACGTAAAGAGCTACCAGTGACTAGTGATTTAGAGTACAAAGTCGACATGTGAACGGCTTGATTTGTATATGGCTATACTAAAGAGGCGTACATGGCTATTCTACTTTGGAATTGTTCATATGGCTATTTATACTTCCCCGTACCCCCAATCAGTACACAAGGATCCAACCAGGTTATGTTATGATTTTATGTAACAGTCCTCGAAGGGTGGTAAGCCCCCAAAGGGTGATAAGTTCCCAAAGGGTGGTAAGCCCCCAAAGGGTGATAAGCCCCTGAAGGGTGGTACATAGTAGTCCCATAAATGGGGATTATGGGAAACCCAATAAATGGGATAAGGATTCAAAGAAGACTCTGTGATCATATGAGTATATGTCACAAGTGATCAAAGAACCAAAGAAGCATAGTGATACGCCATGTAAGTAAAATGCACAGAACATAGAGTACCCCGATGCTCCCTGAAGGGATAACATCTCAAGAAGGGATCCATATAGTACTAATCCGTGTGACCAACGTGACAGTATCAAGTTAAGTAATTTAATGCAGGAAATAATTCTGAGCAGGATATGAAATGATCAGAGAATGTACTCACCTTGTATCTGAATATCTGAAGTAAATATACTGTCCGAGATGAAGTACCTGACTCCTATTTCGAGCAACACAAGTCAAGATGTATACATGGAATGATAAATGTAATCTATGATGCGTCCGTATGCTGTCTAGGTCAAACTAGACTAAAGTCAACACTTGGTCAACTCCAGTCAACCACACTAGTCAAACTAGGTAAACTAGGTCAAGTCCTAGTCCAAACAAGTCTAACAAGTCTCACTAGGCCTAACCAAGCCTAGTCTAGCAATCACACACCAATCACAAGGCTATATAAGCCAACACAAGTCACATATCAAGGTACATCACATTCATGCATAATCAACATTATATATATATATATATATATATATATATATATATATATATATATATATATATATATATATAAGAGGAAGGAACTAACATCTAAAGCTATGTGTGTGTGTGAACATGGAGGTGTAGATGAAAAGAGAATTCAACACTAGGCCCTATATCACATATATGTATATATAACTATAGAAAAACTCGATTTACCACATTAACACATTTAGCTATGTATAGTATATATATATAGAGAGAGAGATAGAGAAGAGCATGTAATGTGTTCATGTGTGTTAGTGAGAGTGTACAAGAGTGTCCATAGGAGGGTATGAGAGTTTGTGGGTAAAACAGTGTGTCAAGAATGGCAGTTAGCAAAACAGGAATACAAAACAGTGTACTAATAAGAATGTAGGTGACAAGCTTCAGGTTTTAATATCTAATGACAGTTCTATTGAAATTAATCTCTAGTAGTTAGCATATCCAAAAGTCCATTTCAACCCATTGCTCAACATTGTTAAGAAAGAAAATTTTGAGGTTTTACCCATACAATATTAGGGAATCAAAGCCTATCATTCACATGTGAATCTCATTCTATCCCAGGTTCCATAAAACTGAAAATTTAGTAACAAACATTTCAGGTAAGAAGGAAACATGAATTTCAGGTTTAGCTATCAGTTCCATTCACAGTTATTAGGAACGAAAAAGGGAATCAGTTCAGTATTAAGAGAATAAATTCTCAGATTTGTGTGTGACATAGAGGAAATATAGTGAGTCATAGCTCGGTTAATGAGAAAGGAAAAACCAGTCCATGGTGTGTGTGCTTGTGGCAGTGGTGTGTGTCAATTAGGAATTAGGAAATCAGTGGATTCATGTTGTGCTCATGGGTGTGATGTGTCCAGATATTCAAGTGTCTGTATTTAGGTGACAGGAGATATGTGCAATGGTGTAGTGTGTACATGTGTACAGGAAATTAAGTGACAGTGTCTAGTATCAATGCTGCTTGGTGTGTGTGTATCTAAGTTAAGTTCGCAGTTAATGGGACATTTCATTCTCAGGTTTTTGTAGAGGTGTCTCAGGTTCTTTTGGAGAGGAAAGTGTGATATCATCACAGGAAACAGTGTGTGGAGGGTGCACCTATTTCAGAATGTGTATATAGGCTTAACATGTGTGTGTGACGATTAACTAGAGGATCAAACCCCTGGTTTTAGTTTTCAGGCTCAGTTCAATTGCAATGAACCAATCTCCATTCTTAACAACCAAATCTCAGGTTTTTGTAAAATGTTTCTCAGGTTGACAGTTTAGTCAACAGTCCCAAAGCAATTTGTAACCAATAACCAACACCCACATGAACCTAACACTTATCAAATCAAACACATGTGTAAATGAGCTTAAACTAACCATTAACATCAATACTTCAGCTAAGAAAATTAAAACTCTGAAATCAAAATTTTGGAAATGAAACAGTGTATCAGGGATTTGGGGATTGCAGTTCATATCCCATTCAAAAACAAATTCGAAGTCAAATTCTCAAACACCAAACTTAGATCATCATTTCAGCACCCTAATACACATGTAATAAATTAATCTAGGTAATTAACATCACAAAGCAGTTAGGAATGAATACATTCCAGAATTCGAAACAGGGACTATGTATCAGTGGTTCCCTATTTGTTTTAAAACCCAATAATCCACAAAACCAATTCGAAAGTCCAAACAGGTGCACATACATGTCCCCCACATTAGTACGTGTCATGTGGGTCCATTCGTGTCCAGGAAACTGGATACGAAGTGTCCAAATAGCTACACGAACACAGACACAAACTGTGCACACAACAGTATCGTACACGCGTGCACGCGTGTCAAACGTACGACACAGGCCACGTGGGGACACATGGCCGTGTACATGTATTCGCCAGAGGTAGGAGTAAGTGTCCCACCACCTGCAACATGTCCACGTTGTGTCGTGTCGTGTGTGTGAGTGCGTATCAGTGAGGCAAATCTGTGCGTGTACAGTGTGCGTGCAATAGTGCGTGATCCGTGCGCGTGTGATTGCTCCCAAACCACTGAACAAAAACCCACAAAAATTTGTGAGCCTCATGTTAGTCACCTAAATAGTGTCCACACCAAATTTCGTGTCCAGATGTGTCGTGTACAGGGAGTTATAGCCCCCGAGTAGCAGGGCACTGCCCGTGTGTGCTGCGAGCGTGTTCGTGTCCTGTTTGGACACGGACACGGCTCAAAAATCAACTCAGTCCATGGGAAAATTAGTAAACACATATAAATCAATATTTTCATTCAAATACTTTTCGAAAATAGCAAATAAATTTCCTTTGTGATATTTA
The DNA here is from genome assembly GCA_029216955.1 of Iris pallida. NCBI lineage: Eukaryota > Viridiplantae > Streptophyta > Magnoliopsida > Asparagales > Iridaceae > Iris > Iris pallida. The sequence continues at coordinate 15,031,077 of JANAVB010003600.1, forward strand.
CTCAAACACCTATACACACATCATGACACGTGTCCGATACGGACACCAAATGAACACGAATCGACACAAAACCAATACCTATGGCTAGGGGACACCTAGGGCTTCCTATTCATGCAAATAAATCAAAAATCTATGGAAGGAATAGGAAGTTACCTATATGTGCAATTTGTATGAAAAAGCTTCAAAAGGGGGTGGTTCTTCTTGATGGCCAAGTGCTCCAAATTGGTCCAAACCTGAGATTTCTCTCCATGGACATAAAATAGAGCTAGATTAGGAACTAATGCAAAAGACTAGAGTGGAAAAGGAATTAAAATGAATAATCTATGGGTTGGGGAAGAATGGACAAACCTCTTTCTTCAAAACTTGGAGAAATTAATAAAAGAGGCAAGAACAAATGGAAGAGGCATTAAATAGGGTGTAAAACCCTAGGTTGGCTGCCATGGGCTGATTAGGGTGAGGGTTTGGGTTTTAATGGTGATCTATGGGCTTCCATGGGCCAAAATCACTAATCATGACTTGTAAAATCACAAGTCATTTCCTAATCAATTCAAATCCTATTCTCCCCAAATTAAATCTAATGGGTTTATTATCACTAACTTAGGTCGATCTAGGGTTCCATATCCTAATAAAATAGTCATGACCTAGGTTAGCCTCTAGGTTAGTCTCCAAAGTCAACACTAGTCAAAGTCAACTATAGGACCAAAATCAATTATACTAAAAATCACTAAAAATCACATAAATTCTAATGATTCAAAATAATACATAATAATTCCAAATAATTCCCAAAATTACAAAAATGACTAAAATACCCCTCAAACTAGAAATGATAAATGAAATACCCTAATCACAAGGCTAGGCTCTAGGGTTACACTAGCAAGACACCAAATCATAAGTCATGATTTAAAATAGTTTTAAATGATTAAAAATTACCAAAAATCATGTCATGATTTAAATATCATTAATAAATAATTAAAATCACAAAATTTTAAAATTACCCTCATTTGGAAAAATTGGGTGTTACACTATGTGAAGCGCTGAAGGATGCTGAATCGTTCATCAGTCAGGTTAAACGACCTGAAGAATACCAGCAACATGTATGCACTGCCATAGCATTGGTGAAATCATCACCAATATTACGTTCGCTCAGCAAGACATGCTACTCAAGAACAATCGACACAATATATCGTTGTATTATACAGGATATATTGGTACCATCAAGGTGAATCAAATCCAGATCGACCCTAGGTCTTATCTTATTATTATCCCCAAGACTCTGCTCCAGATATTGGTGATCATGATGCATCGCTTGATTGCGTTTAACACGATAATCAGTGGCTTCAACGCTAGCAAGAGCGAACCGCTGGGAAAGATCCGGCTGAAATGTCATATCGGTGATCTCCAGGCTGAGATGACTTACTATGTCATAGATGCGGACATCAAATATAACATCCTGTTGGAGCGGCCATGGATACTTGAATACATGGTGGTGCCATCCACTCTTCACCAATACGTAAAATACGTGTCCACCAATAGCATAGTCAGGATGGAGTGTGCTGATGTCGATCCGTTCAGAGGGATTGAAGCCTTTTTGACCGACTCTAATTTGTACAAATCAATTCATCTCGACGATGAAGCCAACGATGCCAATGATGAAGCAGAAGCCAAAGCAAAGGCCGACACTGAAGCAGAAATAATGACCAGTTCCCCTCTGAAGGTATGACTCAAGGGGAAACCTTTCCAAATATCGGCCCATATCGTGGTCAAGCTACGCGGTAGGGCACCGACCTCTTTTGTTGAAACAACAACCGAAGCCCCTTTGAAGATACGACTCAAGGGAAGACCTCCCCAAGTGTCGGCTCCTCTTGTGCTTAAGCTGCATGGGAAAGCACCAGTCTCCGAGGCACCAGCTGAGGCACCTCTAAAGTACGGCTTAAGGGGAAGCCTTCCCAATCATCGGCTCCCCTCGCATTCAAGATTTGAGGGAAGTCCCCAATATCTCTCTCAGCACAGGTTCAAGAGCCAATATGGGTCAGAATTCCGATGAGCTCCCCCGAATCGCCCAAGGCTACTCCAGTTCTTACTGACCAAGAATTGGGAGAGTACATATCTGCCAATGTTGATGCCCCGTATCTTGATAATGTAATACCCCGGGACAAGATCCCATATTTTATCAATAAAAGGCTGTCTTTGAATTATTCCGGTTTTCCATATTGGAATGCCATGTATACTCTAGACAATGCCTTGCAGTCGTTGCAAACACAAATAACGATGTTTAACCAGGTAAATCAAGTCGTCCGGTACAGAGGAGTCTGTTTTATTATTCCGCCCCGGAGCCAGGACGAGAAACTTATCTTTTTCGACAAAGTTGAGTGCCATCAAGACCTCCTGCCGGTAAAGCTAGAACCTGATACCGGAAGAATACAAGTATATCGATACACCGATCAAGCAAAATACCTCATCCAAAAGATGGGCTATGACCTGAAAAGCGGCCAATGTCGGAACTATGGCAGAGGCCGGCGCCTTCCTTTAGGACTCCCAGTTCTAAAATGGAAGGCACAAGACAATTACCATCGCACTCGACGGGGGGTAGGTTATGTCATGCGGTCCACAATCCCGGAGAGTTCAGAAGCGGAAGAGGCTACACACTCTCACTCATCTGAAACTTCAACTTGGGAATCCGACACCAGTATCGGCCCGATCTTTATGAAAGTGTTCTTAGCCAACATGACATCCACACATCCTTCAGAACTACGAGAACCCCTACCGAAGATGAAGTCGAACAGATCTTTCTGGGAGATAAATCTTCGTCTAAACCCATATTCATTAACAAAAGCTTGGCAAGGGAAGATCGTGAATCTTTATAAGTTCAACTTTTCAAATAATATATAGACGTCTTCGCCTAGAGCTATGAAGACATATCGGGTTTAGACCCGCAAGTCGTAATGCACAAGCTTAACATCTTTTCTAACGCTAAGCCTATTAAGCAGCAACAGCGATGCTTCCATGCTAACATCATGGACGCCACAGAAAAAAAGGATAAACTCTTAGACAGTGGGTTTATTCATAAAAAATAACATCCAGATTGGGTAGCCAACATCATTCCCAATACTAAAAAATAGAAAGATTCGGGTCTGCATCGACTTCCGGGACCTCAACTCTGCTTGCTCGAAAGATGAGTTTCCACTCCCAATCAACGACGTAATGATCGACAACACATGTGACTTCGAATGCATGTCCTTCCTGGATGGGTATTCGGGCTACAACCGGATCAAGATGTTCCTGGAGGAAAGGAAGCACACGTCGTTCAGGACTCCAAACGGGGTTTATTGCTACACAGTGATGCCCTTCGCTTAAAGAGTGCAGGTGCGATGCGCTGACGAGCTATAAGCACCATCTTTTGCCAGCACCTCTACAAGATAGTTGAATTCTATGTTGATGTCATCGTTGTCAAGAGCCGCCTGTAAAACAATCACCTGCAGGATCTGAGGACAATCTCAATCTTATGCGGGCACAACAACGCAAGATGAAACCCGCTAAGTCCTTCTTAGGGGTTTCTAGTAGCAAATTCTTGGATTTCATCATCACTGCGAAAGGCATCCATGTTGACCCCGAGAAGACCAAAGCCATCCTCGACATGGACCCTCCGAAGAACCTTAGAGAACTTCGAGACATAAAAGGACGTCTCGCCTATATATGAAGATTTATAGCAAATCTTTCCAAAAAATGCCAACCCATTACCAAACTCTTAAAGAATGGAGTCTTCTACGTCTGGACAAAGGAATGTCAGAAGGTATTTGACAACATCAAGGCTTATCTCACAACGGTCCTGGTGGCACCAGTTGTAGGTAAACCCTTTTTGCTCTATGTCCGTACAATGGGTCATTCTCTCGACGCCCTATTGGCCCAGAATAATGATGTAGGCTATGAGCAAGCTATCTACTACCTGAGTAGAACAATGATTGGAGCCGAACACCGATACAACCCCGTCAAAAAAGAATGTCTAGTTCTAGTATTTGCCATAAAGAAGACTCATCATTATGTCTCGGGTCAGGCGATCCACGTCATTTCCTGAGTCAATCTGCTCAGGGTCCTCATGACAAATCTGGGAGCAGTAAACTCTCGATTAGATACATGGGCAATACTATTGACACCATATGATATGGTATTTGTCCCACAAAAAGCTGTCAAGGGCCAAGTACTGACAAACTTCTCAGCTGTACATTCTATTCCGGAATCGTCCAAACTCTATCAAAACATTCCATATGAGGTGCTAGAGTCCAACGTTGTCGAAGAAAACTACGTCTGGCGGATGTTCTTCGACGGCGCTTCAAGAACAGGCCCTATCAATTTATCACAGGAGTAGGGGTGGTCTTGATCTCTCCCGACAAGCTGGTCATCCAGCGTGCCTATTCTCTCACAGAGCCATACTCCAACAATGTGTGGAGGATAATGCCCTCATCATAGGACTCCAGTTAGCAAAGCAGTTGGGGGTTGAACACCTCAAGTCTTATGGTGATTCAAAACTCATCGTCAACTAGGTCTAAGGACAATAAGAGGTACGCCACGAGGACCTAGTATCTTATCACAAAGCAGCCTTAAACATCATCTCAAACTTCACCGAGTTCTTTATAGAATATGTACCTCGGCTGTAAAACCTGGAGGTTGATGCTCTGGTCTCACGGCCTCATTGGCGGCACCTATCGGTACTCAACACATCGTTACAGTGGTTGACTGGGATTTGGCATACCCCAGAAATAATCAGTGCATGTGTTTGAACCACGCCATGCTTGTAGACGCCAGTGTCAACATTAGAGACTGGTGGTTTCCGTTCATCGACTTTGCAGCCTATAGAATCCTTCCAGATAACCCGAAGAAAGCAGTCTCTATCAAAAGATGCTCCCTGTGATTCTACTACAATACAGCCACTAAAACGTTGTATCAGCGCTCTTATGACAGGCTTTTCCTCCGATGTTTATCAAACGAGGAAGCAGCCAAAGCTCTTCGGGAGGGTTATGACAGTACCTATAGAGCTCATCAACTCAGTCCTAAGCTATAAGACCGACTCCGATATATGGGCTATTGCTGGCCTACCATGATTGCAGATGTTATTGAGTACGCTAAAAAGTGTCATATCTACCAGCTGCATGCCGACTTCATCTATCGACTGTTGGAGTTTTTACACCTAACGGTCGTCTTCTGGCCGTTTGAAGCTTGGGGAATGGATATAGTTGGACCAATTACCTTCCCATTGTCGAAAGGACATCGCATCATCTTGGCAATCATCGACTACTTCTCTAAGTGGGCAGAAGCAGTACCACTGATAGAGGTGAAAAGCTCGAAGGTGATCAGTTTCATCAACTATCATGTCATCTACCATTTTGGAGTACCCGGAGGATCATCCATGACAATGGTCCACAGTTCATAAGCTATTCGTTCAGTAGGTTCTGTGACAAGAATCGTATTCAGAACATGGCATCAACCACTTATAATTTAGCAGCAAATAGATTGGCTGAAGCTTTCAACAAAATAATTGTCAAGCTACTGAAGAAAGTTATGTCAACCAATAAACGTGACTAAGACGAGAAGTTAGAAGAATGTCTTTGGGCCTACCGTACAATGGTACAGACTCCAACGGACAACACACCACTCTTCCTTGTCTACGGGAGCGAGGTCATGCTTCCTCCTCGTTGAGAGTGGCTATTACAAACCAATTGATGGAGGAAGACAATTAGCGCCGCCGTCTGCAAGAGTTGGAGGCGCTGGATGAAAAATGCCTCTTGGCACGATAACGCATCGAGCTCTACCAAGCTCGCATTTCACAAGCTTTCAACAAGAAGGTCAAACAAAGAACTTTTCAAGTACGTGACCTTATTCTGTCAATCAGAAGACCAATGGTGATGACTCACAAAATGCCAGGAAAATTCGAACCCAAATAGGAAGGCCCCTTTATCATAGAGACGGTGTACTCTAATGGTGCATACCGACTCGCAAAACCAAATGGGGACTTGTTCATGATGCCAATCAATAACAAGTTCCTAAAGAAGTACTATGTTTGAAACCCTCAACATGTACTTCTATCTTTCCAGCAGGAGAAATTATGAACTCGATCATCGAGTCCATCCACTTGATAATGATGTGCTTCTGGAGCCTAGTCGCTCCAGTGCACTCTCTCCCTAGTAGAAAGCATCCATGTCCATATCACCTCTGAATTGTTTCTCTACATTCCCCCGAAGCTAAATCCTATATTCCTGTAACATGATGCTAAAATCTATGTTTATCATGTCTACATTACCTCTGAGTAAACATCCCATCCAATAACCCCCGTGTTGTTGTATCTCAATCATTGAACATCCACGTCTATATCACCTCTGAGTTGTTCTTTGTATCCCCACTGAGTTCATTTCTACCACGTTTATATTACATTTGAGCAGAAAAACTCTAACATCAACCCTATATTTACTACGTCAATATTACCTCTGAGTAAATATGTTGGTTCTCCTCTCAACTTATTATCGGTACCTAGAAACCAAGGTGCACCAAAGATGATAAGTCCACAAAAGCACAAGTTCATGACAATAAAACAAGCAAAAGTTCTTTATTGCTTCATCCAATGAGAGTAAAGGACTACATTTGCATTGAAAAGAAACTAAATCTCAAAACATCAAAAAATAGAAAGACAAATAGGAAACACTAAGACAAGAAAATATTAAAACTCTAGCATATTTGTTTATTATGGCAGCGACAAAACAGTCGACGAAACCCTATAGCTAGGGATAATGGTTACGTTGAGGTAGGTACCACTCCCTAAACCATCTCGCATACGAAGCCACCAACTGATTTAGGTCCTCTGTCGGAGCAGGATGATTAGAGCTCCCGGTGTCACTTCCTTCTGATGTTGGTTCTTCCTTAACAACAACTTCAACTTTAGAGTTATCTCCTCCTTGATGGTCCTTGGTTCTCCTTTGACAAAAGAGGACAGTGTCTCCTCTTTCACGACGGCCTCTACTTTCGGTACATACACTACAATGAAACAAAAAGGGAAAGAAGAGTTAGCAAAATAACTCAGTCTTTCGAATTAAAAGACGTATGCACAGCTTGGCATCGGTGCATACAAATAGTTGCATATCAAAACCATGGTGCATCATTAGGACAAAAAGTCCATATGCACTAATTGAATTCCACTGTGGCACATCTACAGGACTGAAGTCCATGCACGTTGAAAGAAAAGCTTCGGCGCATCGTCAGGACCATAGTCCATACGTGTCAGCAGAGAAAGCTTCAGCGCATCATCAGGACAAAGTTCATGCGTGTCAACAAAAAAAGCTTCGGTGCATCATCAGGACAAAGTCCATGCGTCTGATGCGTGTTCCAAGATGGGTTGATGTGTGTTCCATGATGGTTACCCATCCATGCATTTGAAACCGTACAACAAAGTATTTTTGCAAACCCCAAAGTAGTAGATCACCCACCGATTACTTCCCGCTATACTCGACGTGCGTCGTCTCGACAGCTTGGGAATCCTCGACGTCGACTTCAACGAGCCTCTTGCCTTTGCCTTTGCCCCGACCAGCAGCACACGGGGAGCCTTGGGGGCCATTTATCAAAAGCTAGGGTTTTGTTTGAAGAAGAAAACACTTAAAGAGGAAGAAGAAGGGAAAAATAGAAGAAGTTCTCTCTCCCCATAGACTCTTATTTATAGGCATAAGCCACGCAAGTAAACTGATAAAAATATGATGTCAGCATCTCTTCGGGTCTCATAAAACTGACAGCTACATATCTTCCATAAATAGATCATCATTAGTCACCCGGAATTCGAGGCGTTATCTTATTTCATTTAATCGATGAGAGTATGCGCCAGTAGAGCCATGCGTAGAATAACCATACGCCCAGACAGGGCATGAGCTCAGAACGTCTACTGCCCATGCTTTTTGGTTCAAAGTATTCCAAAACTTGGTAGAAAGTTTTGAAAATTTTAAAGGGGCTTGTAGAAGCATAGAATTTTCAGGCACATTCAAGGTCAGAACTCCTACGCACCCCCAAGCACCATGCGCCATAAAACAGCATGCACCGAAAGACCAAAGACAGAATATTGGCACATCAAAAGACAACAAAGAAAATAGAAACGTGAAGATAGATTTTTATTTCACTTGAAAGTCTATTACATGTACAAAATCTTTGCTACAATAAAAAGTCTACTACAAAGAAGCCAAGCCTAAACTATAAATTAGTCGCATCACTCAGACGTCTCAGCTAGGCGCGTCACTCTGACGTCTCAGAACAGACGCATTATTCCTCCTCATTAGAGCGAATCACTTCCTCGTCAACGCACGAGTGCTTCGACCAATGAAGCATTTATTGAGCAGAACACGGGTTGGCAATCAATCCAAACCTGGTGGCTCTTCCAATATAACATAAGTCGGGACACGTCGACCTTGATCTCTGGATATAACAGGTACCCAATGCCATCTCATAGAAGAACACAGCCGACAAAGGGTTCGAACATAAGCTGTTGTGCCCATAGCTTTTCCGTCGTATCTCAGTATCTTGGAAGAGTTCATCGTCAAAATCAAAGCATTTTTGAACGAGGCGATCCACAGTCCACAGTGCAACATCATGCCAAGGAGGAGGATCGATCGAGTTCATTTCAAATAAGAAGTAAAAGAATGAGTAAACTCTCTACACTGCTATTTATAGGCCGAGGCAAATCATACCCAAGCGCCAAGTAGTAAACTTCTCCGAAGTTAGTGAAATGAACTTGCATTAATGGAGCATAGGAGCATAGACAGATGCACCTGCATAAGCTGACCATAGGAGACGTTCCACGTAGTAGATGCACCCCTCAGCAAGTCTGACCAGAGGAGACATGCCACGTAGTAGATGCACCCCTCAGCACCATACGCTTCATGCCGATGCGCCCAATGGAGCATAGACAGATGCACCTGTATAAGCTTGTCACCCATCAAAGCATTTAATGTTACATGACAGTAATGACAACAACAAGAATCTCGAAGTCTGAGTAGTCAGCTTTTACAGAAGAAAAAGAGATGCAATCATAACCCTTTTGTCTATTACGGCGGTGCTCTACCACGTGGCTGACTGATCACTCGCATGTGCCTCCATAGCCATGTGCACAGAACTCGCATGCGCTTCCACAACCATGCGCCCGGAACTTTCCACGTGCCTCAAAAGCCATGCGCCCATACTTGCTTCTGACCTCAAAAGTCAGAAGCCGAGTCTCCTCATGCACCTGATCCTAGGCACGTCCACCTAGATCAATGTACAAAGATCTTTGAGCCTCGGACACGCACCATGTGTTATTGACTCAATTCTGCCTACAAATGGGTGTCAACCACCTAATATCTCAGCAACAACTGAATCTCAATAACTGCCATGTGTCAGCTCCTCCGCAGCTCAACAGTGTAGTTCAAACAGATTTACCTCCATCTCCTTGGTGCATCATCCATGCGCCTAACAAAGTCAGCCACATGGCATCCCTATGTGCAAGTTCTCCATGCATATGTATGTGCGCATAAGTAGGTCATTCTGCTTCCTATAAATAAAAGGATCATTCCTTTATTCAGTCGTTCGAAGCCCCCACTTCTTGAAAATTTTTCAACCACTTCAGCATCCAGAGCACTTGCAAGAGTCCCAATCCTCTTCAAGTCACTTCTCATTCCAGAGCAACCATGACTTTCAGAGAGTTCGAGATCATCCTCAGATTGTCAACGGAATTAAAGAATTACCACTCGCTCCATCGCCACGGTTCCCAGATAAAAACAAAAGTGTACTCTAAGGATTACATAAAAATCCTATATTATGCTCTATTCTATTTATAATTAAATACAAAGTTCATTCCATAACTTGTTTAATGGAAAACACGGTCCTCTAGAAATCATGTTCAAATAGTTTCATTTATGCATGCTTTAATATAATTTTAAGGGCATCACAGAGGATCGATAAGACATCCATGAGTACATCTTCAACAGAGGGTCGTCCCATGCTAGACAAAGGAGCTCCTGATTAGTCACTTTGGTGGCTAGAAGTTACATGTTTAGAAGGATTACAAGACAAAGTTGGGATTATGCCATTGATTATTTATTAGTATTAATATTATGTGTTCTATGATATGGTATGTCTATTTTCAATGAGGAAATTTCATAAGGTGGGTAGGTTGTAAGTCCACTAGATTTTTAGAGTTATTTTTTTATTTTTTATTTAATATAGTTATTAATAGATAATTTTATTTTATTCATGATCATAAATATACTCTTCCGTAGCTTTGATTTTTAGAGCACAAAAAATGCCAAACTCTAGAAACTTTCTTCATGAGTTTTGACCTAGACAAGTTTATCATTGATTTGGTATATCATGTCCCACTCAGATATGTCTTCTTGTATTATATCTGCTTCGCACAATTTCGGGGTCAAATTAGGCCAAAAAGTAATCTACCGTGAGGCTTGTCGTAACTTCAAACTTAAATTTTAGACTCGACATTGACCCAACCTAAACTTCCCAATATATAATTTCAATTATTTTTGAGCCTACTATACACATGCCTATAATGTCCCACTCAGTTGAGTTCGCATGTGCTATTTATTTTCAAATGGCACATAAGGCCCGTTTTAGCCATTTTGGTGTTTATTTTGCTTAGAAATAATTATGGGACTTAACCCTAGTCAATCTAACCTAGTGGGAACCACTCTACGATGGAAACTCATGGAAGAACACTATTAAATAAATTTATGTGCAGCCATGTGCTCAAATCTCTACTACTTTCATCAAAATCAAGCATCCTATCCAATTAAGGAAATCTTTTCCACTCAAATTTAAATTGATTGATTGGAGGACCAAATAAACTCCAAATCTAATCAAAACAAATCCTATATTTCCAAAATTCCTTTAGGACCAAAACCCTATATGCAACCTCTCTTGGCTGCCTACTCTTTCCTCCACAACCTAAAATCTTCCTACCTATAATCCAAGTCCGCCAACTACATAGTCTTTGGCTGACCACTTCAACACCCTAATTTCTCTACTTCCAAGGCCATCCAAACCACCCTTGATGAAGCCAAGACCCCCCTCTATCATCCCAAGGTTCCCCATAGGCTATAACAGTCTGTGTAAGTCATAACAGCTGACTGCAAGTCGAACTAGGGTCGGCCGACCAACAGCAGAATCTGAATTATAAGTACTACTATTTTCCTAATTTATTTGACCTATCTATTGATGTCCGTTTTTGAGGAAATAAATTTTATTGGAAAGATCTACATCTCTAGTTTCCTAAAGAATTATAATCAAATTCCTTACCAATATTTACAGAAAAATTGTCTTTACAGCATGTCCAGAACTGGCATACGGGACAGTTTTGAACCATATAAATTCACTTACCATTGATATCATATATGAAAACAATCGTATTTCGATTACCTACAACTTTCGTTGAATTGGTTTTTCATAATTTTGCTGTTTTAATGCTTGAATTATTCAATCTTTGAAGGAAAAAATTCTACCTTAAAACGAACTATCGACATTACCATCTTGTGAGTCCCAACTAATTTTGTTTGCATCCAATGCTCCGTATTATCGATCCTCGACTCAGAATCATGAATATTTAATAATTTAAATAATTGTTTATCTTTTTTTATATAACTAAAGTTTGTTTATTTATGGTAAAATAATTTCTAATAACATTAACTTATCAATATGAATATTAGTTTGATCATGATAAATGGATTTTATGCAATAATAAGTATAAAATTAATCATGTTAGTGTGGTTATTAATGTTCTTTATTATTATTATTTATAGGAGTTTGTAAGACCGCGACTGCAGAAGTTGAAACCGGATCCATAATCTACATTCTCACGGCAATTCCAGGCAAGATACCTTACCATCTTGCACTCGTACTTGATTCATGATGTTTGTGTGTGTTGGTAGTATTTTACATTAGTAGAGTTCATCCAAGTATGACTTGGGTGCCATCGATATGTCTATCGATGTTTATGTGCATGCGTGTGTGTGTTGACCATATGTGTTTGTTGATATTTCTGATGTGTTAAAGTTATGCTTCGTAACTTATTTGAACTGCTGACACATCTCATACACAACACAAGAGTAAGGATAACAGAGTTGGCAATGAACCTATGTTTTCGGCTAGCTACCGGTGTAAGCGGTTCGTTTGTTGGTGCATGTAAAGTTAGATTGTCTAGTTTAGTGACTCGCATTGAGAAATGGATTGTGCGAGCCATGGATATAACTTGTACCATTCATAGACAGAGAAGACTACTAGTAGGCATATAGGATAGCCCCTTTAAACTGTATAATCTTTAAAGGAGATTACAGAGTTATGAGCCTCATAGTTCCATAGTTGTCTATTTGGCTCATAGCTCATAGTTCATAGCATCGCCTCATGATTCGACACCGACCAGTGATTCGGTGCTATATCCTTATTACCTACCCATATGCCCAACGTCGTTTTTAACATGAATTCATATAGTACAGTAAGATGCTATACTTATCCCTAACCATAGCATGGAACCATGTCTTGTCACAGAATAGTAGGCTACATTTTGTCCTTGTTTGGTTGTGGGTGTGGTTCACTGTTTTGACGACGAGTTTGTGGACTGTGTGGTGGTTCGAGATAATTATTCAGTTCATATTATAACATAGAATAGTATCTTATCTCCGAATGGTGGGTCACCCCATGTCCTTGTTTGGTTGTTGGGGTGGCCCACTGTTTCGATGATGGGATGCGAAACCATGTTATAACCCGAGCTATTATTACCCCTTCTCATGTTTCATTTACAGTTCGTTATGGTATTTTTTATGTATCTTGCTAGTCGTCTAAGGACCTGGTGATCTATCCAAGTTGATGATTGTGCCGAGTTAGTTCGCTGATTTGTTGGTGCTGCTATTTCCTATTCATGTATCCTTTATAATTTTATATTTACTTGATCTCTGCTTATTAGCTTAGCTTTATAGGCCCATATTGTTCTTTGGGTCCAATCAACATATATGTTATTGGGCTGCAGACCGTGGCACATATTGTTTATTCTTGATTTTATTCTTTACTGTGGATTGAGATATAGATTAGTTAGCACATGTTAGTATACCTTACAGCGTACTATGATTAGGATAAGTCCATTAAATTGGTATACTTATTCAAGTCGTAGAACTGGCATACTCATGCCTTACATTCCTTATATATTTTGGAACTGGAACATGATACTCGTTACAAACCTTTAGCGGACGTTTTGACCTCAGCACGAATGTACTTGCCCCATGGTACTCAATTGGTTATGGAGATGGAGTTGGATGCCTATCCAGACTCGTCGGGTGACTCAAGTCAGAAGCGGTTGGCCTCGGACAGGACGAATCCGTCACCTCCAAATAAGAGGATAAGAAAGGTGGCGACAACTAAAAGTTTAATAGCCTTAGGTAAACTAGGTACCACATCCAAGTCCAACAGGAAGTTTCTGAGCCAAACAGCTTCTTTGGCTGCCACATACTCGGCTTCCAGGGTGGAATCAGCAACACATTTTTACTTGATACTCCTCCATACAATGGCTCAACCTCCCAAAGTAAATACATAACCTGAGGTAGATTTTCTAGAATTCCTATCTGACCGAAAATATGAGTTGTATACCCCAAGGGACTAAACTATTTGTCTGCTAAACTAGCATATACTCTTTAGTCCTTTTTAGGTACTCAAAATATGCTTTACGGCTGTCTTGTGCTCTTATCCTGGGTTAGACTAATATTTGCTGACCATGGCAACGACAAAGCAGATGTCTGGTCTCGTATATAGCATTGCATACATTAAGCTTTCTACTGCTGAAGCATAAGGAACTGCTTTCATGTTCTCTATTTCTTTAGGTGTCCTCGGACACTCCTACTTTGATAGAGCAATTCTATGCCTAAAGGTAAGAAACCTTTCTTAGAATTTTGTATGCTAAAACGAGTTAGTACAGTATCGACATAGGAAGCTTGGGATAAGACCAACATCATTTTCTTGCGATCTCGTAGAACTTTGATCCCAAGGATGTGACCTACTTCTTTCAAGTCCTTCATATCAAACTGTTTGGATAACCATACCCTTACATCAGATAACACCTTCATATTGTTTCCAATGAGCAAGATGTTATCTACATAAAGTACTAGGAATACCACCATATTTTTGTCATACTTTCTGTATACACATGATTCATCTTGACATTGATCAAATCCATAGGATTTTATCACCTGATCAAAACATATGTTCCAAGATCGGGAAGCTTGCTTAAGTCCATAAATAGACTTGTTGAGCTTACAAACAAGATGCTCTTGGTCCTTTTCAATGAACCCGTCTGGTTGCTTCATATAGATGTCTTTCTCAGGACTTCCATTAAGGAAAGCTGTCTTAAAATCCATTTGCCAAATCTTATAATCGAGATGAGCTGCAATAGATAAAAGAATCTGGATAGACTTAAGCATGGCTACTGGAGAAAAGGTTTTCTCATAATCGATACCCTCTCTTTGAGTAAAACCTTTTGCAACAAGCCGAGCTTCAAAGGTTTCAACCTTACCGTCTAATCCTCTTTTTCTCTTATAGACCCACTTTCATCCAATGGCTTTTACACCAACGGGTTGTTCTACAAGCTCCCAGACCTGATTGGAATCCATAGATTCTATTTCATATATCATTACTTTTTGCCAAGACTCTGCATCTTTATCTTGGAGTGCTTCGTTGTAGTATAGGGATCATAATCTTGTCCTCATAGACGAAGTCTGATGACTCTTCCAAGAACATATATCTATCAGGTTGTATCACAATTCTCCCACTACTATGAGGCACTATCGGTTGTGGTGTAACATTTGTTACACGTTGTGCAGCTATTTGTGGTTCATCCTCTTGTACTGTTAGTACTAAAGTACTTGGTGTCTCACCTCTCAGTTCTTCTAGAACAACTCTACTTGTGGGTTTATGGTTCATCACATAGTCTTCCTCTAAGAATCGAGCATTGGTGCTAACAATGACCTTCTGATCCTTAGGACTATAAAATGAACCTCCTTTCTTTCATCTTGGATAGCCTACAAACAAGCGTACTTCTATACGAGATTCTAATTTATCTGCTTTTCTATTCAGCACATATGCTGGACTACTCCAAATTCGAACATGTTTTAGACCAGGCTTACGCCCAATCTACAGCTCTGTGGGAGTAAGAGGTATGACTTAGAAGGAACCAAGTTCAGAATATAAGCTGCAGTCTCTAAGTCATATCTCCAAAATGAAACTGGTAAATCTGAATAAATCATCATTGACCTAACCATCTCCATAAGAGTTTTATTCCTTCTTTCGGCTACACCATTCTGCTGGGACGTTCCAGGTACAGTCAATTTGGATGTAATCTCAGTCTCTGATAAATAATCCCTAAACTCTCCAAAGAGGTACTCACGACCACGATCTGATCGTAATGACTTGATACATTTCCATGACGTTTCTCCGTTTTAGCCTTGTACTCTTTAAATTTCTCAAAGCACTCAGACTTATGGCGCATCAAATAAATATATCCATACCTTGAATAATCGTCAATAAATGTGACAAAATATTCAAAGCCACCTCTAGCTTGGATAATCATGGGTCCACACAAATCAGAATGAACCAATTCTACCCTATACCCCTTTGTCGTAAAAGGCCCTTTGCTCATTTTATTTTCCAAGCAGGATTCACAGACTGGTAGTGCCTCCACATCCAATAAACTCAAAGGTCTATCTTCGACTAGTCTTTGAATCCTTCTTAGGTTAATATGCCCCAATCGCAAGTGCCAAATATATGTTTGGTTCATATAAGAAGGTTCCTTTCTCTTATTTAAGTTAGCTGACATATTATTCATTTCCATAAGTTACATTGTGGGTGAAATAGGATTAATAATATACAGATTATCAACTAATGCACCAGAACAAATAAAATTTTTATTCTTTCTAATAATAATATTGTCATTAAAATAAACTGAATATCCATCCTTAACTAACATAGAAACAGAAATTAAATTCCTTCTATGTGAAGGTGCATAAAGACAATCTCTCAATGTCAAAGACTTATTTCTACCAAACGATAAAGTAACATCTCCTAATGCAACGACCACTACTTTTGTAGCGTCACCCGTGAACAAGTATATCTCTCCATCTCTGACTAGCCAGGTTTCCTGGAACCCCTACAATGTATTGCAGACATGATTAGTCGCTCCTGTATCTACACACTAGGTGCCGGTAGATAACATGGCTAAACATGTTTCAACTACACGTAAATGAGATATACCTTCTTTGTTGCCTTGTTTGAGAAGTGGACAGTCAGTCTTCCAATGTCCTGACCCTTTATACTTGAAACATTTGCCTTCGACTTTTACACAGTGTCTTGAGATCTCATGCCCTTCTTTGCTGAGTTTGCCTATGTCTGAATGTTATTCTTCTTTTTACCGCCTTTTGCCTTAGAAGTAGAAGCCTTTTTATAAACAAAAATATGACCACTCTACCTAAAGAGAGATTCAGCATCTTGTAGCTCTTTTGCAAGTTCTGTCAAACTATACAACCTTTTGTTCATGTTGTAATTAAGGCAGAAATTGTCAAAACTTTTAGGCAGAGTCCCGAGAATGATATCGACCTAGGATTTCCTATCGATTTTAGCTCCAAGGATCAGTTGTGCGATGCAAAGATAGTACAAGGGAACAAGTTTGAGTGGGACATGATATATAAAAATGAAGATAATCTTGTCTACTACAAACTCATGAAGAAAGTTTCCAAATATTGACATCTCTGACGCTCCAGAAATCAAAGTCATGGAAAGAACATTCGTCTATCTAGAATACTCTCTCTAGGGTGTCTACCTAAGTCTTGATACTGTCTACACAAGGCACTAACTCCTCTATATGATACTTGGATGGTACCCATATACTAGGTTGCTCATGCCTCTCCCCAACTAATCACTAAATTGTTGGTGCTTAAACTTCTATAACACTTAAAATACTTCATCTCTAGCTACTAGGGTACTCCTCCTATTCTGGTACTTTGTGCAACTCCTACCTTGACACCTATTGATTACTCTAGGGTTCTCATCTATATTTAATTATCAAAAATCATATACTATTACTTCATAACCATACTCTAAACTATTAACACTACTCAAGGACTCAGACCAATTGCAAGTCACCAAGCCATCACACTATGACGAACCTACAATGAAATAAGACTTTACAAGGACCTGGACTAAAGAACTAAAAGTATTCCTACTCCTAAGCTAATTGATGATGGAATAGAATCTATAATAATAGAAGTAAAATAATAGAGATGACATGTTAGGACCCTTCTCAAGATACAATCTGATAATCATACGCGTCTGTCCAAAATCATGATAATCAGAATCCTCGCCATGCCAGTAAGCAAGGCTGCGATAAAATATAGATTCCATAACTGGATATGCACTTCTATAATCATGTCATCTGGAATCCTCGCTACGTCGACTAGTATAGCTGCAAGAAATACCAAATCTTATAACCAAGATATGTACATCCGAAGTCAGGTCTTTATATTTTGCCATGCCGGCTAATATAGCTGAGATAAACTCCAGGTTCCATAACCAAGTAGACATTTTACCTTTCCTGTTACTCCCGTCAACATATGTTATTAGAAGATACCGTAACTCAGGCCATAAAATTCATCTCTATGTGAAAATCAAAATCAATGATGATCCATTAAAATCAAATTCAATAACAAGGAGCAAGGGTGAACAGAAATAAGAGGAAAGGATTTCAACTTGACATTCAAAATAAGATTTTCAAGGGTCGTCCCAGAAATCTTTCAAGAAGTCCTAACTGTGATTGAGTAACTCCTATCATAACCTATAACCTATATCCTAACTGTAGGCTCGTAATTAGTACTCTAAGTCGAGTTCCATTAGAAATTACACTAGTTGTGACACAGACCTGCATGGGCCACCACAAAAATGTGTTACGACCCGTACCTTGATAAGGGGCACGAGCACATGGGTACGTCCAGCCTACACCGCAGAGTCGATAGTGGAAGCTGTATAGGTCAACTAGAAAATATAACAACTAGACACAATATATAACCTATCATCTCCGCACGGAAAAATATAATCACAACTCAATCACATGACATCTAAGGAAGATAAGCACGAAAATGACAAACATATGATGGAAAATAGATAAACTGAAATAGATGCAAGTCACAGACAGAAGTTCAGAATTTAAGACATAACACAAGATTCGAAATAAAGTATACTACAAGTCTTAAATATCCAGCTGGAATGCAATCCTATCAAACCTAACTAAACTAGGTCGCTACAGGCTGTGTGTCCTCTATGACCAACGAGTCTATAGGAAGATCCTGATCGAAGTCTTCGTCTATGCCAAACCCGTAGAAGGTCGAGCAATCAGCATCTAAGTCCTCTGTAATAATAACGGGGTTATCCTGTCAAGATATGAGCAAGTAAAAATGCCAATAGTAGTTCCATGTGAATTAAAAATACTATAAAAGACAATTATAATGGAATACAAGATAAAATATCAAGACCAGTATCAAGACTAGAAGAAAAACAGTACAGGTGAACAGGATATCATGTAAGGGTATGAATATACTGGAATATAAAGAAGTACAGGAATATCTTATATACAATGTAAATATATTCAGTGTCTTGAGATATTAGAGCATTATGTGATCGGCTTGGGTCTGGATCAGGCTATTCTATTTGACCGACTATGAAAAGGAAATATATATATATATAGGATCAGGCCGACCAAAATGGAAAGCTATGCACAGAAAATATCAGGTCACGCTGTACCCTACATACGGTGAGGGTAGAGCTATGCACAGAAAGTGACAGAAGGGGTATTGATCACGTAAACTCTAATAACTTCCCACCCCCGAATAGTATAATGGATCCGGACATGACACGTAATGACACGAGATTCAAAAGCAGGGGGCCAACCCACTCCTAAATCAGTATCTATGCAAGTATAGGAAATAAGATCGAACAATGTACCCATATACTAGAAAGTCCAGAAATAACATCTTATGACAGGATCCGACGTATACTAGTCCGTATATCATCGTATCGGGAATCAAATAAAATACTACAGCTGAATCAGATATAGTAGATATCAAGACAATAAAAAATATCAGAGAATGTACTCGCCTGTGGTCCTAAGTTGTCAATAAAAATAGCGGCTCAGAGTGATGTCACAGACCTAAAGATGAGATATACATGAGTTAAATAGGGTTTAACAGTTTTAGGCATGATTTTCTAGTATATACTATGCAATCTAGGTCAAACTAAGTCAAACTAGGTCACACTAAGTAAAACTAAGTCAAACTAGATCAAAGGTCGACTTACAGTTGACTTTTGGTCAACTGGTCAACTCTGGTCAACTCCTAATCCAATCTAGGCTATACTAGGTCAATGGTTGACATGCAATTGACTTTTGGTCAACTGGTCAACTCTGGTCAACTCCTAGTCCAATCTAGGTCAGATGTTGACTATACTTTGACTTTCAGTCAAAATAGTCAACCTTTGTCAAACAAGGTCAAGTCTAGGCTAAGTATCATATTTCTAGTCTTTACCTACCAAGATACCATATACCTTGCTCCCATTGGTATCCCAATACCAATACCTTAGTTGGAAGCTAATACCTTAGTCTAGGTACTAATACCTTAGATAACTAGTAAACCCCCTTACCTTAGCTAGTAGGTAAAACCCAAGATATCCTAAGATACTACTTAGGTAGGATACTAACTTATCTCTATATCCTAAGATACTTACATATCTATGGATATCTAACTACTAATCTAAGATACTAATTCTAGATACCTAGGATACTAACATATCCTAAAGTACTAATACCTTACCTCTAACACACTAACATATATCCAAGACACTATCTTAGAAATAACTTAGGATACTAAACTAAAATACTAACTATTTAACATAGATACTAACATATATCTATATATCTAACTCTAACTCTAACTCTAACATACACTAACATATATACATATCTAACTCGAACTCTAACAAATACAAACTTGCATACATACCTAACTCTTGTTCGACATAACAAAAGGTTGAACGAACTTTTTTGCTTTATTGAACGTATAAGGTATCTATGTATAAAGAAGGAAGTCCTAAACAGGATATTATAAGTACAAGGAGAAGAGGTTTATGGAAAAGTTTAACGGTGGAGATCGAGCACTGCAACGGCTCATTTACTCCGTTTACGATCTAACGATGAATCAACCTTGCTCTGGCTCTCTGGCATCTTTGATGGAACTCTGGGGTCACCGATCAAGAGGCTGTCTAGAGAAGAAGATCCCATGGAGGTGGTTGTTCTTCTGTTGGTTGCTTGGTGGATTGTTCCTTCTTTAGATGAAGGTTGTCGCTCCCTTTTTTAGTTGAAGGAGAACTCTTATTTATAGAGAACCAAGCACATATCCAATGTGCATTAGGGTTCCTGAGATATGAAAGAATCTGTCGTTATTGTACGGTATGGGCTTCTGCGGTGCTGACACATGGCGAACATCAAGATTTTCTGTAATCGAGATCACTGGTGGTTATCAACATAACCAAAGGAGGTGACACTGGCGTATGTCGATTTATTTGCTCCTATACAGCCGAGTAAATCTTTAGATTTTATCCTAGATTTGGAGTCTAATTGATCCTGTCTAAGATTTAAATCAATCTGATATTATATCAATTATAATTTAATCCCAATATTTTCTACAAGAGGTGGTTTAAATAAACCAATTGGGTTGGACCCATACTTTCTGCATCTCTGGTGAGGACTAAGAACTGCTGTGCTTCTGGAGCGATGAGTAGACCGTGTTTCTGGAGACGATGGAGCCTCTGTGCTTTCAGGCGACGAATGGACTTGTCTTCGAATGACGATGAGACTTCTGTGCATTTAGAGCAATGATAAAGTTGTGTTAAGGAGCAACAGAGTCACTATGCTGTGGGCGACAAGTAGGATTGTGCCTCAGGTTGGCGAGGATACTGTGCTTTTAGAGCGACAGGCTGACTTACATTGGTTGCAGTGGGAGTTCCCAAGTCTCTTGTAGAGAAGTGACTTAAGCTTCTGGATCAGAGCAGATGACTGTTCCGTAAGAATGGAGATGGTGTTAACATATCACCATCCTGCGTCTCATATGGACGCATATAAGTAGCTGCACCTCTGAACTTTGAAGGCGTTGGCTTTAGAGGAAAGGGTATAATAGCCTTGTGTGTTTGGGGTTGGCGCAGTCAGGTAGCTGTGCCTCTAGAGTAAAGATACTTATTTCTGAAGGAAAAGAAGTGGGGCCTACCATCATCTTGCTTTTGAGGTTGGCGCAGGCGAGTAGCTGCGCCTCTGGCTTGAAGGCTTTGGCTGCTGAAGTAATGAGCGATATAAATACCCGCTCTTTAAGGACTTTCCTCTTAATTGCCATCGTAATATAGGAAATTCCAAGGGTCTAAGACTGACACTCATCGTGCTGAGTCTTAGGTTCATCCCATTAATGTGGGAATTCTGACCGTCTGCCATGTGGCGTGCACTCTGGACCATTCTCGGTCCTATAAAAGGGAAAGTTCTCCTCTGAAGAGTCGTTATCTTCTTCTTGGCATGCTTCACTACCATACGAGATCCAAAATTAACTTTGAGCTGAGATCGGTATTGCATAAGTTGGCTGCTCCTTGAGACTTTTTTCGTTCATAGGAGCCATATTCTTATAGAAGAACTCTGTGTAGAAGGAGCCATTGCTGTCCTTAAGAAGTACGTTAATGTTCTCCGTAGGGAGTTCAACTCTAGGTGACGTCTAGGAGATCTTCGAGGTCCTGATGACCTAGGTCATGGGTGGATAGCCAACCCGAAGTGCCATAGGTTGTGCTATGTCCTTTCCTTTCAGGGCTTCACGACCTGCTGCGCTCTTTGAAGGCTCAGGCCAATGAGTGCTTCAGGAAGATGCTTGCTTTGGCCGAGTGGCTGATATGCTTTTGGGCGACTGCGCCCATAAAAAGGTCAGAATATGCCTCGATGGAGGTCAATCTTCTAGCATGAAGAAGAAGGGCTGCACTTTGACGAAGACCGAATCCCTTGTAGACCCTTCTAAGCTCGGTCGAATCTGTACCAGATCCTTTGTAGACGAACAGAATTAGTCCTTTTTGTGTAGTCTCGATGTGTCTATACTAAACTTTGGTAGACGTGACATATAAGGGACTTCTTTGTATATCTTATGTTTTACCTTTTTAGCACATGGGCTGAGCCTTTGCATCATCTGCTATGTGGCAAAGGGATGTCATCAGCTGAGATTTTTATGCTTCTACAAGACCCCCTTCCATGTGTCCTAAACTTGAGCCAAGCTCGGGATACTTTGAACAGAAGCATGAACACATGGCAGGATTGTACGAGTTGGGTGATGGCTGGTGTCACGCCTAACTCTTTAGCATTAATTGTCCTGAGTCATTATTTTAGAGTAAGATCTCCTGATGACTTCTTGATATAGGAGCCTCTTACATCTTTGCAGGGATTGCGAATCTCTTTGGCAGAGGAGGTTCAGAGTCACGTTCCTTCTGTCACTCGCAGTAATGTTATCTGACATGGAATGGTGCTTTGGCTTAGCTTGTAAGCTTCCTTCTGACCGACATCTGGTCATGCTTGGACCACACGAATAGTCTATATAAAGGACAACCCCTTCCAAAAGAAGACTCAGCTACTTCCATAATGGCCTTGCTTGCCCGACACTCGGCTGCTGACGACCCTGGAGTTTGCTTGAGGCGGCCATCGATGGCAAACCTTTTCATCCGAAGAAGCTATAGTAGAACTACCACTGGATCTCGAGATGTTCCCATGCTCTGGATGTCGTGGGCGTCAATGGCGACTTGGACCTTTACTTCCTAGATTTGGATTGCTTGCCATTCTGAAAAATAGCAAGGCCTGCAACTGTGGTTGCTCCCATGGCTAGCAGGGGAGATAGGGAAGTCCGGTGCTGGTCTTCATCCCCGGCTTGGGCCAGTAGCTGCTTCGAACGGTGGCTTTCTTTTAACCAGAAAGTGATTGGCTCCACCACCGCCTCGTCCGTGCTATTGAGAGCTTGTACTGCAATTTTAGCCTTTTTGCTTCTGTGTATGTAACAACGAAGAGTTTGTAATAGGTCTTTGTAGCCACATGTTTTTATATATAGAAGGTTTCCTGTCCCTTTTGCTTTTGTCTTTAAAATAAAAAAGCAATCTTCACCAGGAATTTTACTGACCAGAGGTAATATGGACCTGGTAGGCAAAATATTTGCTGGGATATAGAACAACAATCCAGATGTAATATAGATATGAGCTGTTTGCTAGACCGTCGAAATAACCATAGAGTTGATGCGAGAAGAACGACTTCTTAGAGATAATATGGACATGGTAGCCGCATCTTGCAGGTGTAGATGAGCAATCCAGAGGTAATATGGATGTGAAATGCTTCATCTACTTGAGAGATTATATAGGAGAGAGAGGGAGATCCCCTTACCAGAACTCATAGACAAACTTTTCAGGGGATGTGGACGCCTATGTTGGTTCCGCCTTCAGACTTAGTATTTCTTTAGAAACTTGCCGTTGATGGGCATCATTAGCAAGTCACCATTAGGCTTAGCTAGCCGATAAGCATCGTTGGAGTACACCATTTCTATGACACACGGTCCTTCCCACTTGGCTCAAACTTCCCAGCCGTCTTGTGAGTCATTACCATCGGTCTTTGTACTGCCAAGACGAGGTCGCCCACTTGGTATGATCTTTTATGGACCTTTTTGTTGAAGGCTCCAGAGATGCGGGCTTGGTAAAGCTCGATCCTTTGCTGCACGAGAAAGCGCTTTTCATCTAGCGCTTCTAACTCTTGTAACCACCTGAGCTGATTATCTTCGACGGTTAAGCTCGCAGAGGCCACATTAGCGGACAACATCTTTTTAAAGACTTGACCGGTGATGGTGTCAGAGTCCCAAGTGGAGGAGTCAGAAGAGTGTGAGTGCCTCATGACTTCTTCCTCTGAGTGTTCTGATGTGGAAGTAGCTAGGTGTAACATACCCCAACCCTCAACGGATACATTGGTAATATTTTTGAGCTTTTACCTTTGGAGCATGAATCCGTAAGGGAAGATGCCGGCCCTTGCCATAATTGAGCCCCTTTGTTGCTGTTCAAGTCGTAACCCATATTCTGGATGAGGTTTTTGGCCTGCGTAGTGTAGTGGTAGAACTGCGTCTTGCCTCTGTCGAGGTCTGGGTCTCCAAGAGTTATTCGCTGCGGATGCTCCAATCGACCGAATATGATGAGTTCCTCTTATTTTTTCCTGGCTGGAACTACGAAGTAGCCACCCCGGGCAGGGACAACTCAGCTCACATGGTTGACGGTCATCACCTGCATCTGTAGCTTACACAGAGAGTGGTCTAGGAAATATTTGGTGTTCCAGCATGCACCAGAGTAATTTGAAGACAACTTCCTATTAATAAAGTGGGATATCTTATCTCGAGAGATTACATCGTCGAAAGAGTGTGCCTCCACGTTGGCACAGACATAGTCTTCTAGCTCTTCGTCGGTGAGGACTAGAGCTATTACGGGAGGAGAGGAAGGATGCTTCCCTTTCAGTTTGACCAATAAACGGGTTGTGGTCGCATGCTCCTGTGCCTTCATGGTTGGCCATGGAGACCTCCGGGGTAGCCATATTCGTATCGGCTCCCGACCATCTTCTATCGTCAATGGTGGCGAAGGTGGAGCTCTGCCCCGAAGCTTAACAACGAGAGGCGCTGATACTTTGTGAGGCCTTCCTTTCAGTCGAACCTTTAAAGGTTCTTCAGTCGCTGCTATGCTTTCTGAGGCTGTCTCTTCCTCGTCATCGGCAACATTGCTATCGTCATTCCAGGGGACTATCTTGTACAGATCAGCATCCGTACAGTAGGCTTTAAGTCCTCGAAACGGGTTGATATCAGCAAACTCCATTTTGATGGTCCCATCGCTGGCCATATACTTCATGCTAGGGTGGAAGGGACAATCATGTACTCATGGATCTATGGTCGTCCTAGCAGCATGTTGTAGTTTATGTCTGCATCAATGACATAGCAAGTTACTTCAGTATAGATGTCAGCAATCTGACACTTCAGGCAAATTTTGCCCAGAGGCTCGCTCTTTCCTGCGTTAAAGCCACTGATTGTTATGTTCGAGGCTGTCAACCGATGCATCAGAATCCCTATAGTTTAAAGGTGGCTTCTTGGGATAATGCTCAGAGAGGAACCCGGGTCGATGTGGATACGATCGACCTTAATGGCACCGACATACCCTATATAATATAGCGGACGATTATGCCAGTTATTCTTTAGCAGCATGACTTGCTGGGTGAAAGTGATACAGGGAATCACTTCGACCATGCTGTGGCAATATGGGCAAGCTGCGGGATCGTCTTTTGGTGGTTGAACCTGAGTAAGGAAGGACTCGGCGTTCTGTAAGGATTCACTGAGCGCGTCTCGGGTCTCTTTAGAGAGGCAGAGGAGCTCAAAAAGTGACAATCTAGCCGGAGTGTTGGCCAACTGTGCTAGAATATTGAAGTTGTAGGGCTTGACAGGCTCTATTGTCGGATCCTTTCTGAGAGGTTTTTTGAAGCGAACCTCCTTCTATTTCTGCTTATCCGTGGTAGGATCCCGAGATGGACTTGCCTCTGGTGCATCAGGAGCTTGAGATGGACCTGCTTCGGATACATCTAGGGCTGGAGAAGTAGTCGGTAGAAACTCCTCCTGCTCTGGAGCCTGGCTCTCCTCTTGTCGCTACGCTGAGCGGGTGGTCACCAAAGCATCATCGGACGAAGCCGAGACCATACGGCATGTTTTGCTTTTCTTTCCTTTGGTAGAAAGCGTGACTAAGTCAGGATAAATCCATATGACTTCGCCTTGAGGTGTGGAGAACGGGATGAGCCCTTGAGTGTTGTCCCGTGCTCGTGGAAGGTTGACTACTTCCATTGTCGCCTTTGGAATAAAGACGACGCCGTCTTACACCTCTGTGGCTGGAAAACTACCAAATTGGAGAGTAACCATGTTGGTTGTGACTGTCTTCTTCTCATAATCCAACGATATAACATTGGCGTTGATGAGGTACTGGATTTGACTTTTCAACACATAGCAATCTTGTGTGGAGTGGTGGTCGTACTGGTGGTTATGGCAGTACTTGGGATGGTCCATCTGTTCTACTTCATCAGGACGCCTGGGTGCCGGGATGGACAGTTTTCCACTCTTCGTAAGCATCTCGAAGAGCTCCAGCATATCCTCATCATTGAAGGAGTAAGTCTCCCTCGGCCTCTGCGTTTTCGCGGACTTGGGGTTCAAGGATGATGAACCTTTAGAGATGTTGACGGTCATGGTCTGCTTGCCTTTTTTGTCTTTGGGGTTGTTGCTGGACGAGCGTCTCCTCTTGTCTTCAGGCGCAGGAAAGTGTAGCCCCAAGAGCTGCACGTCCTGGGCTTTCCTCTGTGCTACGTCTGCCTCTGTATTGAAAAGCAACCACTCCGTGCAGGGAGCACTGTGCCACAATTTAATTGCGAGTAGCATGTTCTTACGGCATGAGTCCATAAGCATGGGCTCAGGCATGCTGGGCGGTAATCTGAGGCTGCTTGGCAGAAGCGCTCGATGTATGCACAAATAGGCTCCTTTTCCCTCTGGACAATCTCCATGAGGGTCGATATCGTCATGTCCATCCCTCTTTCGTAGAATCGGTCCACGAATAGAGTCTTCAGGTCTTCAAATGACGAGATACAATCATCCGGATATGTTGGATAGGAGGTCATCATCCTTTGGCAGGTGTCCAGTTACCGAGGCAAAGTACCTCAAGTATTGTCGAGGAGACCCCTTCCCTTCATAAGGTGTAAGCGTCTGTAGATTGTATTTGGGAGGGTAGACAATGTTGTCCCACTCAGCAGGGTATGGCTGTCGGATACCCATCTTCAGGAGTGCTCCTTGCTTCTCCTTGGCATCATGACGAGCATATAGCTCTTTGATGGCCTGTTGTATCTCGGCCGGTATTGCAGAACCTATAGCCGATGGAGTAGACGAGGAGGGTCCTACCTGGTGGGCGATAGGCATCCTGCTGGATCCGTCATTGGTTGGTGGATCAAGCACAGGTGTAGAGGCAGTGGGGGCTATATTGCTCGTAAGGTCGATTATGATCGAGGATAGAGTCCTCATGGTGTCCGTCAGCGTATCTTACTTTATCTCGAGGGCTTCGATACGTCTGAGAGCTTCGTTGTTGTCTTCCTCGTTGCCATCGGCCATAAACATGGACCAAGTGTGAGGATGAGTCGAAGGAGCCGTGGATCCTTTGCTCTCTGGCTCAGACGCCTGAACCTCGCCGTCTTGAGGATACAACGTAAGATTGTGACCTTCCTCGGACTCAGTACGGTTGCTACCCCCAGTCTGGTGACTGGCTGTATCGATGGAGGCATTCGTGTCGTGTTGCTCCTCTTCAGATCGGAACACAGGGTTATCGTGTATGGTAGGAGGCTGGCTACCTCCAGTATTTGTCATGGCACCCAATGTAGATCTGGAATGGGTGCTTTGGAACACACCTACATCGGGTACCTTAGCTTTGCTGCTCTTCGGCCTCCTCTTTGGTTTAGTGACCGACACGAAATAATTCTGGAAGGGCTTCTTCAATGCTATGGAACTCTGCGTCGCGTAGCATGTGGCGATGTGGGGTTCGTCTTCTCTGTGGCTCACCGACCCCATATTGAGCCTCTGGCGTAGGGTCGATGTTGAGTGAAGTATCTGGAAAACGGAACGCCAGCTCGATGATGGCGCGACCGTCTGCTGGCAGCAGCAGTTGATGGTAATCTTGGTACAAGAGTGCCTTGATTTAGGTACGCCCTGTGCCACAGATTCTTCTTTCGCTTGGGAGAGGGTCGAATCTTCCGCCATGGCACCCCTATTGTATATGCAGGAAAGCTGTATGCAAGTACGGTCAGAGCGGGTCTGGCGAGAAAGTTTCATGTCGCTTCTGCGAGAATGCTGCTCGTATGGCTCATTCTCCGTAGGACGTACCCCCTAGTTTGTCTCTTGGAGCCGTGGATCCTTCGCTATCAATATGGGCCTCTGGTCTGCCATAGGTGCTGTGCGCTTATTGCACGAAGTACGAACCACCTGGGATCTCTTTCTACTACCTCCAACTGGTGAGTAGTATTCAGAGTCCGTCGAACACTCGCCTGAAGGGAAAGCAATTATGTCAAAGATAGATCTTCTTACCGGCAATGCTCCCATCGTGAGGGGTTGGATCGGTGTGCGCTTCCTTTGGCGTCGTGCCTTCATCAGATCAACCATGGAACCACCGTCTTCCTTGTCTTACTTTCCCAGGACGGGAATCGGGTGAGGGGATAAGGCTGTAGCATCCGAAATCTTCTCCGTGGCTTCGACGTTGAGGGGGTCCTGAGACGCAGTTCCTGCCATCGTACTGCTAGCTGCAGCCGCCTTAGGCCTTCAAACACATCGAGTCTTCTTCGATTGTACGAACCACTTTGAAGTCTTCGACTTTTCATCAGAGAGGAGACTTCAAAATCTTGTTGGTCGAAGTGCACGACCAGCATGTGTTGGAAAGATCCCAGCAAGTTGTCATCAAATTGCGTCATCGCCTTCTCGTTGGAGGAGAACGTATTCCCTAGCAGAGTTACTATTTTGTTCGACATAACAAAAGGTTGAACGAACTTTTTGCTTTATTGAACGTATAAGGTATCTGTACAAAGAAGGAAGTCCTAAACAGGATATTCTAAGTACAGGAAGAAGGGATTTCTGGGAAAGTGTGATGGTGGAGATCGAGCACTACAACGACTCCTTTACTTCGTTGACAATCTGACGATGAATCAACCTTGCTCTCGCTCTCTGGCACCTTTGATGGAACTCTCGGGTCACCGATCAAGAGGCTGTATAGAGAAGAAGATCCTTTGGAGGTGGTTGTTCTTCTGTTGTTTGGTTGGTGGATTGTTCCTTCTTTATATGAAGGTTGTCATACCCTTTTTTAGTTGAAGGAGAACTCCTTCTATTTATAGAGAACCGAGCACATATATGATGTGCATTACGGTTCCTGAGATATAAAAAAATCTGTCTTCATTGTACGGTGTGGGCTTCTGCGGCGCTGACACGTAGCGGACATCTAGATTCCCCTCAATCGAGATCTCTGGTGGTTATCAACATAACCGAAGGAGGTGACACGTGGCGCGTGCCGATTTGCTTGCTCGGATATAGCCGAGTAAAACTTAGGATTTTATCCAAGATTTGGAGTCTAATTGATCCTCGTCTAAGATTTAAATTAATCTGATATGATAGCAATCATGATTGAATCCCAATCTTTTCTGTAAGAGGCAGTTTAAATAAACTATTTGGGACGGACCCATACTTTCTGTACCTCCGGTGAGGACAAAGTATTGTTGTACTTCTGGAGCGACGAGTAGACCGTACTTCTGGAGACGATGGAGCCTCTGTGCTTTCAGCCAACGAGTGGACCTGGTATGGCGATAAAACTTCTGTGCATTTAGAGCAATGATGAAGCTGTGTTTCGGAGCAACAGAGTCACTGTGCTGTAGGCGACGAGTTGGCTTGTGCTTCAGGTTGGCGAGGTTACTGTGCTTTTAGAGCGATAGGCTGACTTGCATTGGTTGCAGTAGGAGTTCCCAAGTCACTTGTAGAGAAGTAATTTAAGCTTTTGGATCGGAACAGATGACTGTGCTGTAGGAATGGAGATAGTGTGAGCATATCACCATCCTCCGCCTCATGTGGACACATGTAAGTAGCTGTGCCTCTGAACTTTGAAGGCGTTTGCTTTGGAGGAAAGGGTATAACACCCTTATGTGTCTGGGGTGGTACATGCAGGTAGCTGTACCTCTGGAGTGAAGATACTGGTTTCTGAAGCAAAGGAAGGGGGGCCTAGCACCATCTTTCTTCTGAGAATTGGCGCAAGCGAGTAGCTGTGCCTCTGTCTTAAAGGCTTTGGCTTCTGAAGTAATGAGCGATAAAAACCTGCTCTTTAAGGACTTCCCTCTTCATTGCCAACGTAATATAGGGAATTCCAAGGATCTAAGACTGACACTCGTCGTGCTGAGTCTTAGGTTCATCCTATTAATGTGAGAATTCTGACCGTCGGCCATGTGGCGTGCACTCTGGGCCATTCTCGGTCCTATAAAAGGTGAAGTTCTCCTATGAAGATTCGTTGTCTTCTTTTTGCCATCCTTCACTACCATGCGAGATCCAAACTTAACTTCGAGCGACGATCGGCCTTGTATAAGTTGGCTGCTGGTTGAGGCTTTTCTTGTTCATAGGAGCCATGTTCTTATAGAAGAACTCTGTGTAGAATGAGATATCGCTGCCCTTAAGAAGTACATTAATGTCCTCCTTAGGGAGTTCAACTCTGGGCGACGTCTGGGGGATCTTTGAGGTCCTGACGACCTAGGTCTTGGGTGGATAGCCAACCCGAAGAGCCACAGGTTGTACTATGCCCTTCTCATTCAGGGCTTTACGACCTGCTATGCTCTTTGCAGGCTCAGGCCAATGACTGCTTCAGGAAGCCGCTTGCTTTAGCCGAGTGGTTGATATGCTTCTGGGAGGCTACGCCCATAAAAAGGTCAGAATACGCCTCGATGGAGGTCAATCTTCTAGCATAAAGAAGAAGGGTTGCGCTTTGACGAAGACGGAATCCCTTGTAGACCCTTCTAGGATCTTTCGAATCTGTACCAGATCCTTTATAGACGAACAGAATTAGTCCTTTTTGTGTAGTCTCGATGTGTCTGTACTTGACTTTGGTAGACGTGACACATAAGAGACTTCTTTGCGTATCTTCTATTTTATATTTTTAGCACTTGAGCTGAGCCTTTGTATCATCTGCTCTGTGGCAAAGGGATGTCATCAGCTGAGAATTTCTATGCTTCTATAACTCTAACTCTAATAAACTAACATAGATACTAACACTTACACTCACACACACAAAGGCAAATGGGGGCAATAGGGCAATGTGGGCTGCTATCTAGCACCTAAAACTGCAGCTACAGCTGCTGCCTTTGCAGCATGCAGCTGCTGCTGTCATGATACTACAGCTGCTGCTAGGCTACTGCCGCGGCTGCTGCTACACATTGCTGCCTTATGGCAGCAGCTCCCCCCTCTCTAGTAACACACACTCACATCCTCACTCCTCTTCTCATCACACACACACAACCACACACTATATATCTCACAAGCACATTCACACTATACCACAAACACACACTAATCTCACACTATTGTCACCCTTATTTCCCGTAGTTTTCCGTATTTCGTATTTATACTCGTATCTGGATTTTGGCATGTATTTTTATTTTTCTCAACTTGTGGAAATTTCGGTATTTCTCGTATTTGGGTTTGGTATTGGCTCAGTTTTATTGGTTCGGTCTATGTGTGGAACACCCTAACCCTAAGCTCCACCCTCAAGCACACCACAACACCCTCTTTATAACTCCACCCACCTCTTTTCTCTCTTCATAACCATCATTAATTTCTTCTTCTTCTTCTTCTTCTTCCTCCGCACAACTTCCCAACCCTTAGGCAAGTGCATCTTGCCACTTCATGAGAACCATATTTTCTTGGTCCATTTGCTAGATTAGGCCATGGAGACCAACATTAGTTCTTGGGTTTTTGTGATTTGGAGCCTCTATTGTTGTAGATCTAAGTTCTCCTATTTTCGGATTTTGTATGTTTTGATCCACTTTTGTTGGAGTTCTGTGAGTTTTGATGTTTCCATGAGGAAGAGCTTTCAGTTTCACTCCAGTTGGAGCCTTGGAAATCCGGATTTGGAGTTCGGATGACCAAGTTATGAACTTTTGAAGTTTTGGTTTCAACCATGTGTTCTTGCTGTTTGGAGAAGACAGTGAGCAGTGTGCAGAGCTGTTTAGCTACGCACACTGAGCTACGCGCGCTCTTTAGCGCTGCGTACGCTGGCTTGAGTGCGCTTCCTCCTTGAGCGTGCGTGACTTTTCACGCACACTGTTCCCTTGAGCGTGCGTGACTTTTCATGCAGCTGCTCCCTTGAGCGTGCGTGACTTTTCACGCACACTGTTCCCTTGAGCGTGCGTGACTTTTCACGCACACTGCTCCCTTGAGCGTGCGTGACTTTTCACGCAGCTGCTCCCTTGAGCGTGCGTGACTTTTCACGCACACTGTTCCCTTGAGTGTGCGTGACTTTTCACGCAGCTGCTCCCTTGAGTGTGCGTGACTTTTCACACACTGTTCCCTTGAGCGTGTGTGACTTTTCACGCACACTGCTCTGTAGCGCGCGTGACTTTCACGAACGCGGCTCTTTCAGCGTGCGTGACTTTTATACGCTGCTACCCTGACCCCTTGTTTAACCCTTGACCCTTGGAGTTTTGGTTTTATTTTCTTAAGCTTGGCTTTTCTATGACCTTTTGTCATGAACTTGATTTTATTTAATATGTTGGAATGACTATTGTACATGGCTTGGTATGACAAGGAACTCGTATATCCCGACAGTGACCCGTAGTGGTGCACTCCTGACATGACCAACCTGACATGATAGAGGCCCGTCGTGGCGCACTCCTGACAAGTACCCTGACATGATTTATCTTGATAACATGATAGTGGCCCGTGGCGGCGCACTACTGACTTGACTTGACTTGATAACTTAACTTGACCTGCCTTGACACCGTGGGTGGTTCTACTTGTTTGCTTGTTAATCCACTTGTCCAGTCTTGCATCATGTCTAGGATGGGACTCCTGAGTACCACGGTCAGGAGTACCTACTAAAATGGATTAAGGTTAATAACTAGAATAACACAGTAGTCATGAAGAGATGACACAGCTACAGGCAATCCCGTTACCTGGGCGCTCTTGGGACCTGAAGCCTGCCGTCGAGTAGGGCACATTTCCAGCGCACCGTCGAGTGTTGCACCCTCTAAGTCACCTAAGGGTATATTTGTCTTCTGGGCAATGTACCCACCTGAATTCAACCCTAATCTTTCGTCCTGGGTAGCCTGGATGGTCTGCAGGGCTTGTGGCTGTGGAACAATCTCACTGCATCTTGTTAGTAATTAGGCCTGTGATAACCCTAGTTAGTTAAAGTAGTAAGCCGTAGTATCTGCTTGGCCGTGATTGATTGAATGAGGTATAACCAGTCCAGTCATGTCTTGATCCCATGCAAGATTTGCTTCCTGTCTTAATTTCTTACATTATTAGCTTGCCGATAAATGGTGGAAAACCAAGCTCTGTTCAGATGAAGGGTTACAACCCCGGTCCTTGTTTGGTTTACGGGTTGTAACCTGGCTATCGGAATAGTTCCATGGTTATCTCGTCGTATATCATCCTGACATGTTTTCGTAATTATAGTTTTAATATTAGATTTTCTTGTGCTGATTGCTGGCTTTTGTTCATATTTCGTGGCCCCTTGTGGAACTTGCTCTTTCTGGGGTTGACCCAGCTGGTTTTGTGTGGCCAGATTTTGGAGCAGCTCTCGAGGATCTACCAAGCTTCTAGCCCGATGGTGGCGACTAGAAGGAACCCGGGCTACGAGTGGGTTTTCTATTTTGTTTCGCTCACTCTATTGTAAAGTTATTCTTTTGAGGCGTTTAGCCGACGAGCACCTGTTAGCTCGATGCACTTTACTTACTGTCTGCCTACGGGCTGTAAACATGATTGACAAATCCTAGGGTTGATCATGTACAACTAAACTCTTGCTAGTCCTAACATTTGTAACGACTAGCTTCATGATCAGCTGATATGTAATATTTGGGACGCCTTTTATTGTATATTTGGTGGTCAAACATCTTGTAATTATATTACTTGCTTGAGATTGAGACAATAGGCTTGACCTTAAGAGACTGTTGGCTTGTAGTAAACCCTCATATCTAGACAGCCGTGACCGTATAGTTGAGATGTATTCTATTTTCAATATACGTAGCTGGCTATGTCTGCCCCCGCTCTCCAGTATTCTGGTTCTGAGGCGTGACATGGTTTAAGTGGTGGCCCATGCAGGTCTTGTCAATCAAGAAATGTGAGGGTTTACCGAAAAGATGTCTCAATCAGTATTCGCCCTTGATCTCCGCTCGTATTTTCAAATCCCTGAAATTCTTGCCCTGATTACATGCTTGTATCGTTGATCTGTCCTAGTCCTTCCTTATTGTTTTCCTGTGTCGTCTTCCTCAGCGGCACTGTACCTGACCCTGCCGATCAGCAAGGAAGAGCACCTCCCGTGGACTAGCAGCAACCCGGAGATCAAGCCCAGCATTCCGGAGTCGCCTCCAGAGTGATACCCACTAGAGGAGAGTCACCAGTTCGGCCCGTCCAGCCCGCAGAGCCAGATGATGGTACCTTAGTAGGCCTCATCAGAACCTTGATAGCTTCCCAGGATCGTCGAAGCGACGTCCTGCACCAGACAGTTCAAGATGCTTTGACCCGAGGCGGACATCCAGGGAACCAGGCGGCGAACAGCTTCAAGCGATTGAACCCTCCTTTCTTCGACGGCACCGAGGATGCGATTGCCGCGGATGCATGGCTTCAGGATACCGAGGTGATTCTGGAAGTAGCTAGGACACCTGAGAATGAGAAGGTGGTGGTGGTACGCCTGCAGTTGTTGGATTTAGCTCGCAATTGGTGGGCGGCACAGGCCATGGGATTAGTGGCACCCATTGCTTGGGCAGTATTGAGAGAGAGATTCCAGACGAAGTACTTTGATGCTGTGGCTCGGTACGACTTGCAGACCAGATTTACCAACTTGAAGCAAGAAGGCAGAACAGTCGACAGTTATGCATCGAAGTTTTCTAGACTCAGTAGGTTTGCCCCCACCTTGGTGGCGACCGAGTTTGATCGAGCCCAGCGATTCCAGCAGGGACTGCATTTGGAGATCTTATTGGCGGTTGAGCAGTTCGAGCACCAGACATTCGATACAGTCTTGAGAGCAGCTAGGAGGCATGAGTATACCTCCCAGAGGATTATGGATAGGACCGGAGGCAGGAAGCGGTCCCATAGTCAGATGCACCAATCATCAGCTCCAGCCCCGGCAGCTAGGGGATTGACCATTGGAACTCCGAGGCGGGCGGCCTCCGTAACATCGGTTCAGCATTCGACCCCGACGTACCCGCAGCAGCAAAAGCAGAAGAAGACTTCCGCGATGGGATGTTCTCATTGCGGGAAGCCAGGGCATGTAGTGGCAGATTGTCGCAGGGCGCAGGGATTGTGCCTGGCTTGTGGAGCAGCAGATCATAGGATAGGGGCTTGCCCGAATAGGGGTGGTTCATCAGCATCCAACCCTTCTAGCTCTTCGGTGAGAGGACCGGCCCCAGTACCAGTTCAGCAGCAGCAGTATCAGTCTTCGAGGCCCTTGCCGCCTCAGTCTCAGGCATTCCAGCAACAGCACCTCCAGCAGTATGCACAAGCCCAGGCTCAGAACCAGAATAGGTAGAGAGATTTCCAACAGAGGGGACCAGCAGCTAGAGGACAAGGTCAGGCCATGATGATGGCTATGGAAGAAGAAGTTGCACCAGGTGAGGTTGTGGCAGGTACTATTCTCGTCAACTCCTTTCCATCTTCGGTATTGTTTGATTCTGGTGCATCGCATTCATTCATGTCTGCACGATTCGCGACACGGATAGGATTGGAGCCTGAGTCATTATCAGTGAGGCTCAATATACTTAATGGTAATGGTCTTGTGGGAGTAGATCGAGTGTTTTCCTCGTGTCGGATCGTAGTTAGCGGTAGGGAGTTCCCCGCTAGATTTATAGAGTTTCCTATGGCAGACTATGATGTAGTCCTAGGCATGGATTGGTTGAGGAACCAGTATGCAAGGATAGACTGCCATATTGGCAGAGTTGTCTTTAGTATCCCCGGCGAGCCAGAGTTTTCATTTTCCAGAGGCGCAGTGGAGCCGTCTTCACTAGTATTGCGGATGGCAGTAGCAGCAGTGCAGTTACCCCGGATAGTTGAAGAGTTTCCAGATGTCTTTCCAGATGAGCTTTCAGGGATGCCGCCGGAGCGGGAAATCGAGTTCACTATAGACTTGATTCCCGGGTCAGCACCAGTATCAGAGCGAGTCTACAGGATGGCGCCTTCAGAATTGGAGATTTTATACAAGATGATTGAAGAACTGAGGACCAAGGGATTCATCCGTGCAAGTGGATCCCCAGAAGATTGTGGCTATCGAGTCTTGGCCTGTACCCAGCTCAGTGGCAGAGGTTCGCAGCTTCCTTGGATTGGCCGGCTACTACCGGCGGTTCGTTTCAGATTTCGCAAGGATTTCGGCGCCGATGACCCAGTTGACCCGCAAGGATGTGCTGTTTGTTTGAACAGCAGAGTGTCAGGAATCATTTGAGAAGTTGAAGCGAGGTTTGATAACGGCTCTCATTCTTACCCTTCCAGATGGGACCGGAGGATTCACAGTTTATTGCGACGCTTCAGGCAGAGGATTGGGGTGTATCTTGATGCAGCATGGAAAGGTTATATCTTATGCGTCATGTCAACTTTGTGACCATGAGAAGAATTACCCGACCCATGACTTGGAATTAGCGGCAGTAGTGTTTGCTTTGAAGTTGTGGAGACACTACTTGTACGGAGATAGAGTGGAGATCTTTACTGATCATAAGAGCCTGAAGTATGTTTTCACCCAGAAGGACCTTAATATGCGGCAGAGAAGATGGCTCGAGCTACTGGTGGACTATGATGTGGATTTACAGTATCATCCCGGGAAGGCCAACGTTGTAGCAGATGCATTGAGCAGGAGAGCCGGAGTTTATCTCCTGACGGCACAACCAGAATTATTGGCAGATCTTCAGAAGATGGGAATTGAAGTGGTTCTTCCAACCAGCGTGGCATTGATGGCCAGTCTACAGGTTCAGTCCAGCATAGTTGAGAGAATCCGGGTGGCGCAGTCAACAGATTTCAAGATCCAGCGACTCAGAGCAGAATGTGAAGCAGGAAGAAGGCCAGAGTTATGTATCCATGAAGACGGTACACTTCGGCACGACACTCGTCTTTGTGTACCTAGTGGAGATATCAGACAGGAAGTCATGGCAGAAGCCCACAGTTCTCAGTATTCTATTCATCCGGGTGGTACGAAGATGTACCGTGATATTCGTCAGCATTTTTGGTAGAATGGCATGAAGCAGGAGATAGCCCGGTTTGTCTCTCGGTGTTTGGTTTGCCAACAGGTTAAAGCTGAACATCAGAGGCCCGCTGGACTTCTTCAGCCCTTACCGATCCCAGAATGGAAATGGGAACATATAACCATGGATTTCGTGACCGGATTGCCCAGATCTCCGGCCGGCAGAGATGCTATTTGGGTAATTGTGGACAGGCTCACCAAGGTGGCACACTTTCTCCCATTCAGAGTTGGACAGTCGACGGCATAGCTAGCAGAGATGTACCTCAGGCAGATCGTCAGGCTTCAAGGAGTGCCAGTCAGCATCACCTCAGACAGGGATTCAAGATTCACATCACACTTTTGGCGCAGCTTGCAGAAGAGTTTGGGGACTCGTCTTCAGTTCAGCTCAGCTTATCACCCACAGACGGATGGTCAATCAGAGCGCACAATCCAGACTCTTGAAGATATGTTGAGATCTTGCACCCTTGACTTCGGTGGTTCATGGGAGAATCATCTGCACCTGGTGGAATTCTCGTACAACAACAGTTATCAGGCCAGTATCCAGATGGCACCATTCGAGGCTCTTTATGGCAGGAAGTGCAGGTCCCCGCTAGCATGGGACGACGTCGGAGAGAGGCAGATGCTCGGACCCGAATTGATTTTCCAAACGGTTGAAGTGGTCAGGAAGGTCAGAGATCACCTTCGAGTTGCCCAGGACCGCCAGTGCCACTGGGCCGATGCTCATCGGTGTCCCTTAGAATTTGTCGGCGACCATGTATTCCTTAGGATCTCGCCTAACCGCGGCGTCATTCGCTTTGGCGTACGGGGAAAGCTTAGTCCTAGGTATATAGGGCCGTTCGATATTCTAGAGCGAGTAGGAGATGTATCCTATCGTCTCGCTCTTCCGCCGTCGCTAAGTGAGGTACATGATGTATTTCATGTGTCCCAATTACGATGGTATATTCCGGACCCGAGCTACATCCTAGACCATTCGAAATTGGTTGTTGGTACCAACCTTTCGTATGAGGAGAGGCCTGTGTCTATATTGGACCGAAGGGAGAAGATACTCAAGAACAAGACTATTAAATTAGTCCGTGTTGCTTGGGGTCATCACTCTCTAGGTGAGTCAACGTGGGAACGTGAGGACGACATCCGATCGCGATATCCCTACCTGTTTGACTCGTGAGGTATAATGTCTTTCTTATGCTTTAGATTTTCCCTTTCTTGCTTGCATTGTATGATTGTATGATTGGACTGCTTAGTGTAGCTTGTCGTGGCAATCTCTAGCTCCTTGATTAAATTTTGAGGACGGAATTCTTTTAAGGTGGGTAGAGTTGTCACCCTCATTTCCCGTATTTTCCCGTATTTCGTATTTATACTCGTATCTGGATTTTGGCATGTATTTTTATTTTTCTCAACTTGTGGGAATTTTGGTATTTCTCGTATTTGGGTTTAGTATTGGTTCGGTTTTATTGGTTCGGTCTATGTGTGGAACACCCTAACCCTAAGCTCCACCCTCAAGCACACCACAACACCCTCTTTATAACTCCACCCACCTCTTCTCTCTCTTCATAACCATCATTAATTTCTTCTTCTTCTTCTTCTTCCTCCGCACAACTTCCCAACCCTTAGGCAAGTGCATCTTGCCACTTCATGAGAACCATATTTTCTTGGTCCATTTGCTAGATTAGGCCATGGAGACCAACATTAGTTCTTGGGTTTTTGTGATTTGGAGCCTCTATTGTTGTAGATCTAAGTTCTCCTATTTTCAGATTTTGTATGTTTTGATCCACTTTTGTTGGAGTTCTGTGAGTTTTAATGTTTCCATGAGGAAGAGCTTTCAGTTTCACTCCAGTTGGAGCCTTGGAAATCCGGATTTGGAGTTCGGATGGCCAAGTTATGAACTTTTGAAGTTTTGGTTTCAGCCATGTGTTCTTGCTGTTTAGAGAAGACAGTGAGCAGTGTGCAGAGCTGTTTAGCTACGCACACTGAGCTACGCGCGCTCTTTAGCGCTGCGCACGCAGACTTGAGTGCGCTTCCTGTTGGAAGCGTGTTCCCTTGAGCGTGCGTGACTTTTCACGCACACTGTTCCCTTGAGTGTGCGTGACTTTTCACGCACACTGTTCCCTTGAGCGTGCGTGACTTTTTACGCAGCTGCTCCCTTGAGCGTGCATGACTTTTCACGCACACTGTTCCCTTGAGCGTGCGTGACTTTTCACGCACACTGTTCCCTTGAGCGTGCGTGACTTTTCACGCAGCTGCTCCCTTGAGCGTGCGTGACTTTTCACGCAGCTGCTCCCTTGAGCGTGCGTGACTTTTCACGCACACTGTTTCCTTGAGTGTGCGTGACTTTTCACGCAGCTGCTCCCTTGAGTGTGCGTGACTTTTCACACACTGTTCCCTTGAGCGTGCGTGACTTTTCACGCACACTGCTCTGTAGCGCGCGTGACTTTCACGAACGCGGCTCTTTCAGCGTGCGTGACTTTTGTACGCTGCTGCCCTGACCCCTTGTTTAACCCTTGACCCTTGGAGTTTTGATTTTATTTCCTTAAGCTTGGCTTTTCTATGACCTTGTATATTGATATTTTATTAGATATTTTACGCTCCTGACAAGGAACTTGATTTTATTTTCTCAATCAGTTTTATTTTCTGAATCAGTTTTATTTTCTTAAGCTTGGCTTTTCTATGACCTTTTGTCATGAACTTGATTTTATTTAATATGTTGGAATGACTATTGTACATGGCTTGGTATGACAAGGAACTCGTATATCCCGACAGTGACCCGTAGTGGTACACTCCTGACATGACCAACCTGACATGATAGCGGCCCGTCGTGGCACACTCCTGACAAGTACCCTGACATGATTTATCTTGATAACATGATAGTGGCCCGTGGCGGCGCACTCCTGACTTGACTTGACTTGATAACTTAACTTGACCTGCCTTGACACCGTGGGTGGTTCTACTTGCTTGCTTGTTAATCCACTTGTCCAGTCTTGCATCATGTCTAGGATGGGACTCCTGAGTACCACGGTCAGGAGTACCTACTAAAATGGATTAAGGTTAATAACTAGAATAACACAGTAGTCATGAAGAGATGACACAGCTACAGGCAATCCCGTTACCTGGGCGCTCTTGGGATCTGTAGCCTGCCGTCGAGTAGGGCACATTTCCAGCGCACCGTCGAGTATTGCACCCTCTAAGTCACCTAAGGGTACATTTGTCTTCCGGGCAATGTACCCACCTGAATTCAACCCTAATCTTTCATCCTGGGTAGCCTGGATGGTCTGCAGGGCTTGTGGCTGTGGAACAATCTCACTGCATCTTGTTAGTAATTAGGCCTGTGATAACCCTAGTTAGTTAAAGTAGTAAGCCGTAGTATCTGCTTGGCCGTGATTGATTGAATGAGGTATAACCAGTCCAGTCATGTCTTGATCCCATGCAAGATTTGCTTCCTGTCTTGATTTCTTACATTATTAGCTTGCCGATAAATGGTGGGAAACCAAGCTCTGTTCAGATGAAGGGTTACAACCCCGGTCCTTGTTTGGTTTACGGGTTGTAACCTGGCTATCGGAATAGTTCCATGGTTATCTCGTCGTAGATCATCCTGACATGTTTTCGTAATTATAGTTTTAATATTAGATTTTCTTGTGCTGATTGCTGGCTTTTGTTCTTATTTCGTGGCCCCCTTGTGGCACTTGCTCTTTCTGGGGTTGACCCAGCTGGTTTTGTGTGGCCAGATTTCAGAGCAGCTCTCGAGGATCTACCAAGCTTCCAGCCCGATGGTGGCGACTAGAAGGAACCCGGGCTACGAGTGGGTTTTCTATTTTGTTTCGCTCACTCTATTGTAAAGTTATTCTTTTGAGGCGTTTAGCTGACGAGGACCTGTTAGCTCGATGCACTTTACTTACTGTCTGCCTATGGGCTGTAAACATGATTGACAAATCCTAGGGTTGATCATGTACGACTAAACTCTTGCTAGTCCTAACATTTGTAACGACTAGCTTCATGATCAGCTGATATGTAATATTTGGGACGCCTTTTATTGTATATTTGGTGGTCAAACATCTTGTAATTATATTACTTGCTTGAGATTGAGACAATAGGCTTGACCTTAAGCGACTGTTGGCTTGTAGTAAACCCTCATATCTAGACAGCCGTGACCGTATAGTTGAGATGTATTCTATTTTCAATATACGTAGCTGGCTATGTCTGCCCCCGCTCTCCAGTATTCTGGTTCTGGGCTGTGACAACTATCAAAACCAAGACACAACTCTCTCAACCCTTCCCTCTTCTACTCAACACACACCCACACAAGACACAACCACGCACACACAATAACTACATACCACATCATCTAAAAACAGTCCACATATGTAAATATATACCAATATTCATATCTCTACATATATATATACATAACTTATGGGTCAAAAATACATAGATACATACATAGGCATACAAATAAAAACTAATTGGGGCACCCTAACCATGGCTAAACTATTCTCTAACATGTATAAAACTGAAATTAGGAAACAAAATAGTCTATTGGGCATAAACACAAACACTTGGGGGGCCATCCTCGAAATTCCTCCATAGGTGACACTAAACCAATCCTAACTTCTATTGAGGACTCAAAAGAGCCTCTAAATCAAAAGTAAGGGTGGTTCATGCATGGGGTGGTTCCTATGGATTCAAAACTATCAAATATGCAAAGAAAAGATGGATTTAGAGAGGGTTTTACCTATTCGGAGTTATATCCCAATGATTCAATCAAAAGGACATGAATTCGACACGTGAATCCCTTACAAATGGACTCTCCTCCTTGCTCCTTTCTCCCTACTCCTAGTAGGCACATTCTTATTGATGGATTGAGAGGAATGGAGGAAGAATGAGTGACTTTGGGAGATAAAATCAAAGGGATTGCTCTCAAGTTGGGGAAGAACACTAAATTAGGAAAAAAGAGGCTACAATGGAAATAAATGATGGGGGAACCCTTGTCTCTCTTGGCCGGCCATGTCTAGCCTAAATGGGTCTAGTGAAATGTCTAAGTTGCGCCCCATTAGTCCCACTTTGGTTAATTAGGAGCATGCAAAGGTTTGGGGTCAAAAGGGTCAAGGTTCTAATCTCTAAATGAGTCAATTAGTCATGTGTGATTAGCCTAATTGCACTAGACTAATAAGTTAGGTTTGTGGACCATGCCTAGCTAATCTTTGAGCTCCAACTAGAGTCTAAGCTAACCGGACCACTAACACAAGTCAAAACTAGACGAATCTCAAACCTGACTAAACAAATCCCCAAAATTATAATATTAATAAATAAATATTCACAAAATATTAGAATATGGAAAATGATAAATTTACCCTTAATTTTGAAAACTGG
Source organism: Iris pallida (assembly GCA_029216955.1). NCBI lineage: Eukaryota > Viridiplantae > Streptophyta > Magnoliopsida > Asparagales > Iridaceae > Iris > Iris pallida. Next base: position 15,073,584 of record JANAVB010003600.1, read on the forward strand.
TAGTGACAACTCCTTCTCAACAGGGTTGTACCTGTGTTCGGCCCTAATTATCATCCTGATTAGGTAGTAGATGGCTTGTTCATAGCCCGCGTAATTATTTTGGACCAACAGGGCAGCAAGAGAATGGTCCATTGCATGGACATAGAGCAGGAATGGTTTACCCACTACTGGCAACTAGGACCGGAGGGTTCATGAGGTAAGCCTTGATATCGTTGAAAGCCTTCTAACAATCTTTGGTCCAGACGTAGGAAACTCCCTTTTTTATGGGTTTGGTGAAGGATTGACACCATCCAAAAAGATTTGCTATAAATCATCTGATATATGCGTGACGTCCTTTTAGGCCTCGAAGTTCTCTCAGGTTCTTCTGAGGGCGCATTTCAAGGATAGCCTTAGTCTTTTCTGGGTCAATATGGATACCCTTTGTAGTGATAATGAAACCCAAGAACTTGTCGGTAGAAACATCGAGGAAGGATTTATCTAGGTTTATCTTAAGTTGATAGGCCCACATGAGATCAAAGACTGTTCTTAGATCCTGTAGGTGATCACCCCAAACACAACTTTTAACAGCGATGTCATCAATATAACATTCAACTATTTTTTAGAGGTGTTTGTAGAAGATGGTGCTCATAGCTCGCTTGTATATGGCACCTACATTGAGCCTATGTTTCTTCTTCAAAGAATTCTAAAGATTTATTATCATCTTATTCGAGAGGATGTGCAGATGTCATGTTAGCTGATAATACCTTCCTGAAGACTGGGACAATGCTAGTGTCGAAGTCGTCGAAGCTTCAGATGAGTGGGAATGCACCACAACCTCAGTCTTTGAACTTTTTGCGGTTGTTGGAGGCGTAACGTAGCCTACACCCCTATCGAGTGTGGTGGTATTAGTCTTGAGGCTTTCTCTTTGGAACAGGAAGTTGTAAAGAAAGGTGTCGACCTTTGTCGTAATTTAAGCCTTTACCGCTACGCAAGTCATACCCCATCTTTTGGATAAGATACTTTGCTTGAGAATTATAATGGTATATTTGCATTTTGCCGCTATCGGGCTCTGGTTCAGCTGGAGGTTGGTTCTGACGATGTTCCACTTTGCCAAAGATGATAGGTTTTTCGTCCTTTTCCTGGATGGAACTATATAATAGACTTCTCGATACAAGATGACCCGATTTACACTATTGACAAGTGTTACCTGTATTTGTAATGATCCTAAAGCATTATCTAGAGTATACATAGAATTTCAATATGGAAGATTATAGTAGTTCAAAGATAGTCTTTTATTGATAAATTAAGGGAACTTGTTCTGAGGGATTACGACATCTAATGAAGGTGCCTCAGTGTTGGCAGATAAATAATCTCCTAACTCCTTATCAGTCAGAACCGGGACAAAAGTTGGAGGTGGAGTAGGGGCCCTTCGTCGTATCTTGGCCCCAGTAGAGATGACGTCTTGACAAGAGGAGTTTCTGGAAACCTTCTCGTGAGTTTGACTGATAGGTTCCTGGAGCTTCATGACTAGGGGTGCTAGAGCCTTTCCATGCAGCTTAGCCATGAGAGGTGCTGACACCTGGGAAGGTTTCCCCTTGGGTTATACTCTCAATAGCTCTTCGTTCACTACTTCAGCTTCCACTTCAGCATCTGCTTCATCGTCAACATCATTGTCGTTATTGTCCAGGTGGACTGATTTTTATAAATCAGAGTCTGTATAGAATGCCTTGATTCCTCTAAAGGGGTCGACGTCAGCAAACTCCGTTCTGACGATGCCATTGCCTGCTACATATTTTATGCACTGGTGGAGGCTGGACGGTACGACTATGTACTCGTGTATCCACGGACGTCCTAGTAAGACATTGTAGAATATGTTGGCATCTATGACATAACATATCACCTCTGTCTGAAGATCACCAATATGGCATTTCCAACGGATCTTACCCAAAGGATCACTCTTTCCGACATTAAAATTGCTGATTATGGTATTGGAGGAAGTCAACCAGTGCATCGATATCCCCAATGTTTAGAGCAGACTCTATGGGATGATGTTGAGGGAAGACCCGAATCAATTTGTATCGGTCCACTTTTATGGCATCGACGTACCCTATGTAATGCAGCGGCATATTGTGCTTGTTATTCTTGAGTAGCATGTCCTACTAGGTGAACGTAATATTGGGGTTTATTTTACCCATACTATGGCAGTACGGACATGCGGTTGTGTTCTCTTCAAGTTGTGGGACCTGGCTTATAAAAGACTTAGCATCCTTCAATGCATCACATAGAGCATCCCGAGTATCTTTGGAGAGTCGGAGAAGCTCAAACAAAGACAGCCGAACTAGAGTATTGGCTACCTGCACTAATATGTCAAAGTTGTGGGGTTTGGTCAACCCTGAACCACTACCATTTCTTAAAGGCTTGTCAAAACGAGCCTCCTTTAGCTTTTGTTGGCCTGTTACCGGTGTTTGGTATGAACCCTCCTCTGAAGTAGCAATAGTGGCAACGGGAGACGCCTTTTCAGTGAGAACCTTCTCTTGTTGAATATTTTGTTTTGACCTTATCACGACCGACAAGGCTTCATTTGAGGCGGCAGTAACCATTGGCAAGACTTGGACTTCTTGCCTTTTGTTTTGGCGGTAGGATGTACCACCAACTGTGTCAGCTCAGAGGCTAGATCTGGGTAAACCCACATGATCTCACCCTGGGACATAGTGAGTGGCACCAGTCGACTCACGTTGTCATGAGTTGGAGGAAGGTTGATTACCTCCAGTATCACCTTTGGGATGGGGATGACACCATCTTGAGTCTCAGATGGCGGCAGAGTGCCAAACTGAAGGAACACCATATTTGTAGAGACTATCTTATCCTTATAGTCAAGTAAGAGGACATTCGTATTGATCAAGTGTTGTATGTAATTCTTTATTATATAGAATTCTCGTATTGGATGTCCGACGAAACGATGGTATTAACAATACTTCGGGTCGTCGACTCTGTCAACCTCATCGGGGCATTTATGGTCAGGCTATTTGATCTTATCACCTTACATAAGCATTTTGAAGAGCTGCAAGATGTCTTCATCATTGAAGGAGTAGACATCCTTCTACCGTGGTACGACTGGTAGCTTCAGAGAAGGGGCTGGCGCACCCTTGGAGGTATTGACAGTCAATGTCTGTTTCTTTTTGGATTCACGCCCACTGTTGTTACTGTTGGAGGGGTATTTCCTTTTGTCATTGAACACAGAGAAGCTAGCACCCAAGTGACGGGCATCTCGGGCCTTTATTTTGGTGTTTTGGCACCGATAATGAGCGTGGTCCAGTCTGTGTACTGAATTGAATCCATCCAGAGTTTGACTACTGGCGTTATGTTCTTACGGCAAGAGTCCATTAGCATGGGCTCTGGACACCAGGAGGTAACCTCAATGCTGCTTGCCGGAAGCGCTTAATGTTGGCTCGGGCTAGCTTTTTCTCCTTTTGTGTGAGATCCATGAGGGAAAACATTGTCCCATTCATTCCCCCTTATAGAAACGGGAGAGAAAAAGGTGCTTCAAATCCACGAAGGAGGATATGCAGTTATCAGGGAGGTTACAGAACCATTTATATGCTACTCCCTTCAACGCTCCGATGAACAAACTTGTGAGCAAGGCGTCGTCTTTAGGCAAGTACACCATCATGGAGGCAAAATTTGTCATATATCGACGGGGTGACTCCTTCCCGTCGAATGGCGTCAGCGATTGTGGTTTATACTTGGGGAGATAAACCACGTTGTTCCACTCATAAGGATAGGGTTGCCGGATCCCGAGCTTCTGATGCTCCTCATGTTTGACTTTAGCCTCTACGTGGGTGCATAGATCCTTCACGAGCTTAAAAAGTTCTTTGGTTGAGGCAGGAGCGGACGACCGAGGCAGGGTATATTGATCGGTCCCTAAGGAAACAGATGACCGAGTAATGGTATGATGATCCGTTCCCAAGAGTACATATTGTGGTGGCACATTTGATTCCCTATTGGTACCTGGATCAGGACTTGCAGATGTCGGATCCCTGGTTGGAGGGTTTACAGCTAAGCTCGTCCTGATGTCGAGCACCACCTACGTAAATGCCTGCATGGAGCGGAAAAGAGTTTTAAGACCCATCTCCAGGGTATCAATACGATGTAGGAGATCCGGGTCCGAAGCCTCTTCCTCTTCTTTGTTTCTACAGTCTGTCAAGTAAACAGGCATGACGTGGGCAGAAGTAGATGGGACGGTGGACCTTTCACTTTTAGCCTCGTATTCTTACTGGAAGGTCGACATCAAGGCTTCCTCCTCTGAATCCCAGAGTTGGCTACCCCAGCCGTATCGGTGTCAGTTCCCTGACAGATGTCCAAATCATCGAATGAGGGATTATTGTAGATGATGGGGGTCTAGCTACCTCTGATCTGCACTGTCGGTGTGATCTTCACCTTCGATCGGGTATTCTGGAGTACCCCAGCAGCAAGGATTATTGCTTTATTCCCTCATAGTTGGCTCTTTGATGCACTAGCCAAGGCCGGAGGGTTATTGGTTTTTATATTTCTCTTGGGAGCATGAGAATTGGAGATGACGTGGCACGAGCCAACCAAAAGCTCTTCCTCATCTTCGATTGGCAGCCTCTTTCTGAGACGATGTCGGACGGGTGCAGCAGATTATAGTCACTGGAACACAGACTGTCTTAGTAGTGGGGATGTTATTTTACAGCAGCAACAGTTAATGGTAATACTGACACAAGTATGCCTAGCAGGGGGTGAGTTGTGTGTAGTACTTGTCTCCATTGCCTTGCGTTTGTAACTAATCACATTGCATAAATCATGCAAGAGGAGCTCCGTATTCACACCTACTTCATCCGCACAGCAAAGCATTGCACATAGGTGTCATTGAGGACAGCGAACTACCTGATTGACTCTGGGCATATGAAATACACCTGAGTCATTAGTGGGAGTTTCGTGAGGGAGGCCAACTTTACATGCGTAATTAGACTAAGTTTATGGGCATGTCACAATATTTTCCCCTTGCTTGGTTCGTACGCATAAAATGCGCCCAAGTGGCAGAGAAGCTTTGAAGACTGACCCATTTTAGGTACAGAAGCACCTGAGTCAGTCCAATACAGTTTACCATCGGTCGCGTTCGTGGTTATCAGCGCGCATTTCTGGTCTACTGCTGGCATACAATGAGCTCGTGGTGCTCGTACCGCCGTGGATTTCTTTGTACTAGCCCGCGAAGGTGCATAGTACTCAGAATCCAATTTTTCCTTGGTAGGATGGCGAGTGATCCTGTCAAAGCCAGAACACTTACTTGGCGAAGTCATCTCCCTGCACGAGCAGGTAGATGCACCTCCGTTGTTCTTCTTTAGTGCCTTAGACTGGGCATGGGCCATTTAGGAATCATAGGCAGTGCCTTGCTTCCCAGACCCATGTGCTGCTTCTGGAGTGTCAGTAATCTTGCAATCAGCAGCAGAGAGGGACGGCACATGCGTAGATTGTACACCTTGGTTCTGCAGCACTTTGGGCGAAGCATCTTAGGCATTAGTTAATAGTATAGTGCCCTTGGGCACCCAGACTCGGTGATTTTTCTTCGACTTTGGCAGTCTCTTTGATGGACTCGTATGCCTTCAGAGAGAAATTCTTCATAAGCTCGCTGGTCGAAGCGTACGACCAGCATCTTTAAAGAAGATCCAAGCTTGTTGTCATCGGATTGCATCACTACCTTCTCGTTAGAGGAGAAGGAAGTCCCTAGAAGAGTCGCTAGCTTGTTTGCCATAAAAAGTATTTGAAAAACTTTTTTATATAACAAACGAAATGTGTACAAAAAAGTTGACCCTTAATAGGATCTCGCTAAGTACAATATTTTTTTCTAGGAACTTGTGATGATGGAGGTTGAATGTTGCTTCCTTTACTCCATTGACGATCCAATGACGATTGAGAGAAAATTGCAAGTCTTCTTGCTCGATTTGTAGAGAGGAAGACAATTCGGCTCTCTGAAGTATGGGTGATGCACTGTGTGTTTGAATGAAGGAATGATCCTTCAATTTATAGCTGATTCATGGAATGATCCACATTTTGGCGTAGGGGCACTATGTGCATGGTTTGTCAGGCACAGAGATGTTGCTTGCGTGATAATTGAGTTAAATCTGTTATAAATGTCCTTTGGGCTGCAGATGAACCGACACGAGGCCGTTGTTGAGATTCTCCTGTTGATAAAATCTTGGTTGGCACCCATTCGTGACTGGAACTGTGCAAATAACACGTGGCGCGTGTGCATCGCCCAAAGATCTCACTCTGTTGTAGTAGAGGATCTCTCTACACCATGATTCGGTGTGTCAGATCTCCTATTGTAAAAACCAAATATCTTAGGGGTATATGGATGACCTTACGCCAGAGCTCGGCTTGATGAAGCACTTTAGCATGTAAAAATCTACGTGATACAGCACAGTTGTCCCAAAATTATCATCATTAAGCTGATGCAAACTATCAACGCAGTTTACGGAGCATTTTGGCTTCTAGTGGCATAGGTTGATGCTATGCCTATGTCAGCTACTCGGCATCTCTTCTATTCATATGTTTTCGTCATTGAAATATGGTTGCACTTTATTCGAAGTGTTTGCCTAGGAACTCAGACTTGCTATCAGACTAAATTAAATGCACCTTGATTAAAGGCAAGTTGAAGTATGGCTGCTTTAGAGAGCGTAGCCATTTCAGGGCGTAGTGGCCTTTAAAAGCGTAGCAGTTTTAGGACATAGTAGCCTTAGCCCCATATCTACTAGTGCGTAGTGGTCTTTAGCTCATTGGACTTGGTCAGCTCGTCTTTTAGCCGCTGCATGCTGCATAGGGCTCGAAACGCTAACTGAATCAATTTTTGAGGTGGCAAGTTCATCGCCATAAATACGAGATTCATCACATTAAATTCAGGTTCATTGCTATTAATATGAGATTCATTACGTTAATCTCGGAGCTTTGACTGGCTACCACTTGGCGCAGGCGTAGGGCTACGATGTTGCCCATATCTTTGAATACTGACCAATTTTAGGCACAGAAGCACCTGAGTCAGTCCGATGCAGTTTACCATCGGTCTCGTGTGTGATTATCAGTACAAATTTCTGGTCTACTTCTGGCATAGCAAAATGAGCACGTGGGGCTCATGCCGCCATAAATTTTTTCATACTAGCCCACGAAGGCGCATAGTACTCAGAATCCAATTTTTCCTTGGTAGGATGGCGAGTGATCCTGTCAAAGACAGAACACTTACTTGGAGAAGTCATATCCTTGCGCGAGCGGGTAGATGCGCCTCCGTTGTTCTTCTTTAGTGCCTTAGACTGGGCATGGGCCATTTAGGAATCGTAGGCAGTGCCTTGATTCCCAGACCCATGAGCTGCTTCTCACTACAAAAATTTGTCAGAATTGCGACGTTCCAAAATGTCGCTAAACTTGGAAATAACGTCGCTAAGTGAGATTAGCGACGTTTAAGAAGCGACAAAAAAAAAACGTGTCGCTAAACGGGAAAACGTCACAAAACGTCGCTATAGCAACGTTAGTTAGCGACGTTTATAACATCGCTAATTAGCGACGTTATTTGCGAAATTTTCACGTGGACGCTAATTAGCGACCCAAATTGCGACATTATTGGGTGGTCGCCGTTTAGCGACACTTTTGCGACGTTTTTGCAACGACGTACGGACATCAGATTTGGTGCCACGTGTTGCCACGTCAGCATTTTAGCGACACTTTTAGCGACATTCATTAACGTCGCTACAATTTAGCGACGCTTATTAATGTCGCTAAAACATCGCTAAGTTAAAAAAATATAAAAAAATAGAATCCAGAATACAAATGGAGCTGGAGCTTGAGCCAAAATATAGAATCCAAAATACAAAATACAGAATCCAATCCCTGGGTTCGCCGACCCCCTCGGTAGAACACTCAACACCGACACGCACAACATATTCCAGAATATACAAAAATATAAAAAAATACTATCCGCAGCGAACAAAGTCAATATATAATATCCTCAACGAACAAAGTCAACATCCTCAAATACGTACAAAGTCAATACCCTCAACGAACAGAGTAAATATCCCCAAATACGTACAAAGTAAAAAATATAGTACAGTCCGAAAATGCAAAATCGAAACTACTGATCGCCTGGAGGTGGAGCTGGACCCGGTACTGGAGCTGGAGGAGGAGCACCACTAGATGACTGTCGTCGCAACGCCAGGATCGTCTGATACTCCTCCGGTGACAACAGGTGGATGAGCATGTTCTTTCGTGCACCGCCCGATGTAGACGATGCCCCCGACGTACCAGCAGACGGTCGTTTCGTAGCCATCTCCTGGAACTGCTACATCTGCTCGACCAACCGCTGCGTAGCCTCCTACGTAGCGTGGGTCATCTGTCGCAGCGCCTCAGTAGTTTCCTCAAGCCTCTCAAAGTGTGAGATGAGCGCAGAATCATCTGTATGCGGCCCCACCATCCTCTGTAGCATCTCGTCATGCAGAGCTTTGATCTGTGCATCGACACTCTGCTGGTGGCGGAGCGACTCCTCAATCTGTGTGGGGCCGGGCACACTAGTGGCGGTCGTAGAGGCCTGTGATGTAATGAAGGCACCATGGGAGCCCGTACCATAGTACGTACCCCTATGCATGCCACCAACGGCCCTCATACACAGCTCGTCATCTGACTGAGCTGCGGCGTCCGGGGGCTGCTGGGAAGTGCTAGCACCAGCTCCCTCTGACCGTGTTGGCCCGGCCTCCCTAAGCCTCAAAAACTCGGCCTAAAAATAACATCTATATGAATTCTCACGTGGTCGCTAAAAATTAATATTAATAAACTAGCATTAAGTAAAACTTCAAAAACTCGTCCTAGAAATAACATCTATATGAATTTTATACGTAACTAAAAATTAATGTTAATGAACTAGCATTAAGTAAAACTTACGTAGGTGTCCCGGACCTTGTCTTCTACGAACGGCTCCCCCTTTGTGTGCGTGGCGAGAAACAAGGTCACCATATTCGGTTCTTCTCTCAATTCAACCTGTTACGAAATTATTAAATAATTTGTCAGTTAAGTTGGAAGAAATATATTACTATAAAGTATTAATTATGGGTATAAGGCGAGATACGTACCATATGGGTGAAGAAATCCATGATGGATCATGATCCACCACACCACTGCGACCCCGCCTGTCGTGCTCTTTTAGACTTCGTAGACTTCTTCTTGTAGGTTTCCTCCTCGAATCTCCTCTTCATTACCGCCCAGTCGGCGGCAGAGATCCAACCCTGAATAGACTCTTCCCAGCGTTCGCGATCCTTTTGGTCGAGGATCGCGTCCCTAATGAGCTTGCTGGCGGCGCTGGAAAAAATAGCCTCGACAGCAACGGCACGGTAGGGAGGAAAGAAGTAAGTCCGCTAAAAAAATCATAGAAGTACGTAAGTTATAACATAACATACTAAATGTTAAAAGAAAATAAACTTTTACGTACCGAAAAGTGCTCAAACCAGAAGGCCTTCTTGTCAGCCGGGACATCCCTCCAGTTGATCCAGGGCCCCACGTAGTTCTGTCGCAGGAATGTACCCAGCGACCGGGGTACTGAAGAGGGATGATACCTGTAAAATAGAAATTAAAATTTATTAAACAAGTTTATAATAAATTTAAACAAATTAAATACAACAATTTTACTTACCGCCTAGCCCTAGTACATGCCCAAATCTCCAACCTCATATCCCCTTCCGGGCGACACGGAGGATCTGTCTTAAATGGAAGCTGCAGCCTGCCCCTGTCCCCCTGCCCCTAACCCTGCCCCTGCCCGCAGCCTGCCCCTCGTCCTCGCCTTCGCCCTCGGTGTCGGCCTCGCCATCGCCCTCGACCTCGACGTGGGCCTCGACCTCGGCCTGCTCCTCGGTAGTGGGGTCGGCCTCTGGAATACTCGACGGTACTGGCTGCGTAGAAGAAGAAGGCCCTAGCATCGAACTACTAGAGCCAGGTATGGAGACACTGCCGGCGACTAGACCACTAGTGTATACTGGAGTGCGGAGAGATGAGGAGTCGGTAGGAGGAGTGGTAGATGGAGACTGTCGGCCTCGTCGACTCCCACCAGCCCCAAAACCAAAGGATCCACGTCGAGCCATATCTGAAAAGATACAGAAGTATACCATACTACAACTGAAAAAAAAAGTAAACCATACTACATCTGAAAACGTCGCTAAGTAAACCATACTATATCTGAAAAAACAAAAGTAAACCATACTACATCTAAAAACGTCGCTTACTAACGTCGCTAAAACAAAAGTAAACCATAATACATCTGAAAATTAAACATATTCAATCCTCTTCTGAAAATTCATCTTGTTCCGACTCCTCTTCCTCTTCCTCTTCCTCTTCCTCTTCCTCTTCCTCTTCACTTCTATCAACTTCCTCTTCCTCTTGTGATACTTCTACCTCTTCCAATTGATGAAACATGTCATGAGGAACTTCCGTTGAGTCTACATCGACAATATTTGTAATAAGAGGTAGTTCGTCTTCCTGATAAGCTATCTCGTCGACATCGAAGGTATTCCGAGCTTTAGTCTTACAGACTGCCCACCAATCTGATCTCCCGGCTCCTCGTTTTGGATAGCTGGTAAAGTAAACTAGCTGAGCCTGGCTTGCTAGAACAAACGGCTAATAAGCTTGATATCGACGGCGATAATTTATGTCAACAAGACCATGTTTGCCAACTTTCCAATCTCGACCTTGGATCGGATCGAACCAGTCACATCTGAACAAGACGATCTTACAAGGTTGTATAGCATAATTGTATGTCAGTTCCATAATCTCCCGTAAGACGCCAAAGAAGTCATTGCCTGGGTCGACGTCTTTGTAGTTTGAAGATTTTATGCACAAACAGCTATTCTTCGTAGAATCCAAATCTAAGAAGTCGTCTCTTATTCGAGAATTTGTTGACTTGAACCTCAAACCATTTATGCAGTAACTTGGCCAGGTCTTCATTTGATAAATTGGTCCCTTGGCTAGAGTTTTAATATACTCATTCTCAAGGATTGCCTCCGGACGATCAACCTAAATACCAAATAAATGATGCTAACTTAATTATTATGTGCAAGTATAAACGTACATAAAAAGTAAATTGTGAAGATATCCGTACATATGCTCTCAACCAAAAAGGAAAATGAAGTCTCATTTGCTGTTCTACTTCCTCATCGGTTGCGAACGAATTGTTGGACATTACCTCATCCTTAAAAATGTTGAAAAGCAACGAAGCATAGGTATATTAGTTATATTGAGAAGCAACGAAGCACGCGAAATAATTTTACTTACCCCTCTAGCTTGTCCACTTCTTCCTCGTCGCAGTTGAGCAATACATATAATATTGCAGCGCTAACCTCGTCGTCATTTAGATATCTTTTTTTATTTTACCAGATGGTTTTCTGTAGGTAGTAAATACTTTCAGTTTTGCCTCAATACTAACTTCATAGCCGTCGTCATTTCTGGGAGCCCTTGTTCTGTTTATACCAATATGAGGCTAACAATACATGGAACAGAAGTTTGAAATCTCCTCAAGGACATATGCTTCACAAATAGAACCCTCCACCCGTGCCTTATTTTTTACCTTCCTCTTGAGGTGGTTCAACTGTCGCTCGAACGGGTACATCCAACGATAACTGACAGGTCCAGCAACAAGAGCCTCATGGATAAGATGAATCGGTAAATGCTCCATTGAGTCGAAGAATGCAGGAGGAAAAACTCTCTCAAGTTTGCAAAGTGTTACCACAATGTCCTTCTCTTGCTTCTCTAAACGATCGATGAGCAACTTGCAAGAATAATGATCTCTGAAGAATGCTAAACTCTGTTAATGGATCCCAGACTACCGGCGGTAATAATTCCAGAAATGCAATAGGAATTAACGTCTCCATGAATACGTGGCAATCGTGGCTCTTCATTCCGATCAGTTTATACTCCTTTATGTCGACACATCTTCTTAGATTGGAGACGTATCCATCCGGAAATTTTAAGTCCTGGATCCATCTACAAAGTCTCACTTTGTCCTCCTTGTCCAGCGAGTAGATTACCTTAGGCCGCAAAAGCTTTCCCTTTTCGTTGTCTATCATGTGCAATGTAGGGCGTCTGTATATTTCGGTTAAGTCCAATCTAGCCTTCTGATTGTCTTTTGTCTTTCCCTTGACATCCATTACAGTATTAATTATGTTATCAAACACGTTCTTCTTGATATGCATGACGTCAAGGTTATGTCTAATCAGATTTGTGCTCCAATATGGCAGATCCTAGAATATACTCCTTTTGGTCTAGTTATGATCTTCGCCAAATCCCTCGCAACGGCTGCTCATTGTAGGATCTTCAATAGCACTTGGGATTTCTTTTACTTTCTCCCATGTGTCCTCTCCAGACCACATTGGCGGTGGATCGCCCATCTCCATAGCTCAGGCACGAAAAGCAATTCTATTCCTACGGTATGGATGGTCTTTCGGCAAAAACTACCGGTGACAATCAAAGAAGCATGGCTTTCCTCCGTGTCTCAAACAAAAAGCCTTAGTACGGTCCATGCAATACGGACATAAAAGCTGACCATGAGTGCTCCATCCAGATAATATTCTATAAGCCGAAAAGTCGTTGATTGTCCACATTAGTGTTGCCCGCATCTGAAAATTCTGTTTATTCGAAGCATCATACGTGTACGCCCCTGTTTCCCATAGCTGCTTCAGCTCATCTATCAACGGCTGTAAGTACACATCGATGTTCCACTTCAGGTTGTTCGGACCGGGGATGACAATAGTTAAGAACATGTAAGGTGTCTTCATGCACATCCAACGCAGTAGGTTGTACGGAGTGAGGAATACCGGCCAGCATGAATATTGGAAGCCTGGAAGACCAAATGGGGTGAAACCATCACAGCAGAGCCCCAACCTTACAATATACGCATCAGAAGCGAAATTAGGATATGCTCGATCGAAGTGCTTCTACGCTTCTCCATCAGATGGGTGATCCAACACTCCTTCGATCTGTTGTCGCTTGTGCCAACTCATATTTTTGGCAGTCTCTTTTACCATGAACAACCTCTGCAACCGCGGCGTCAACGGCAAGTAGTGCATTGAAGCAGTCGGTCTTCTAGACTTGCCTGCAGCAGTTGGCTTGTAGCGATCAGTACCACAGAATCTGCACACTTCTGTATCCTTATGATCTTTGTAGTTAAGCATGCATCCGTTCTGACAACAATCGATCTTGTCGTATCCCATCCAGAGGGATCTCACCATCCTCTTAGAGCGGTAGAAGTCTTTCAGTAACTTGGCACCCTTCGGCAAGATATCGATAATCAACTCGAGCACTCTATTATAGTATTCTTGTGACATGTTTAAGTCAGACTTTACGCTCAAGAGCCGAGTGATCACCTCTAACGGTGAATGGTCATCACAGCCAGGGTACAAAGGAGTCCTTGCATTCTCCAGCAACTCCATGAACTTCGCGGCATCGGCATTCTGTGCCTCCTCAGCTGTGTCACGATTGTATGGATCAAAACTAGGCCCCGCAACGTCGAATACCATGTTCACGTACTCGTTGTCGACACCAGTTCGGTTGTGGACATTCATATAAGGCTCCACATAAGGCTCCAGATAAGGCTCCGCTTGGAATGCTAAAGGTACAAGCTCTCCATGTGCGGTCCATTGGTAGTAATTTGAAAGGAAACCCTTTGTATATAAGTGATACGTCACATCCAATTCTGGTTGAAACTTCATGTTCTGACATTTTACACATGGGCACTTAATGTCCATGCCGTCCATGGATTGAGGAAACGCCTTCACGAATTGGAGGAATTGTTCTACTCCGGTGATGTATTCATCTCGCACACCGTACCTGTCATCTCGAATGTGGTTGTACATCTACGAACGATCTAGCAGATACATAGATATAGCCATTTCTAAATATCTACAAATATGAATAAACTTTAAAACTGAAACGAAATATACTACATACTACGTACATACATATATATTACGAGCCCCCTAGGGGCCCCACCCCGAGCAGCAGACCCCCCGACCCCACGAGCAGCAAGAAGGTCCTAACCCGACGTACGGCCGTGACTCGGGACCATTCCTATGAGTATCGGGATCAAGGAAAATAGACGACGGCATTAACCAACAAATAAAACTACGTGTTACAAATATCGGCACTATCGGTACGTGGTTTCGAATCGGAGTATCAGATTTTTCGGTGTCGGAAAATAAATAATTATTACTAAATTATCAGATTTTTCGGCTCTATCGGTGCCCATGAACCAGCCCCCCCGCACCCCTCCCCCCTACACCACCCCTAACCCTAACACGAACCCTATCCCTAACCCTTCCCCCTCCAGCCCCCCTCCCCTCCCCAGCCCCCCTCACCCCCATACTCCCCTCCCCCACCAACCACCCCTAACCCTAACCCGAACCTCCATAACCCTCCCCTCCTCCACCCCTCCCCCCCGCCCTCACCCTCCAGCCGCCCTCACCCTCCCCCTCCCGCCTCTTCCCCCCCACACACCCACCCCTAACCCGAACCCTAACCTTCCCCTTCCTCCAGCCCCCCTCCTCACCCCCAACCGCCCTCACCCCCCTGTCCCACCCCCCAGCCACCCCCCAACCATTCCTCACCCCCAACCACCAGCTCCCCCTGTCCCTCCCCCCGAGCCACCAGCACCCCTCCCCCAACCACCAACAACCAAAATAGAGAGAGAGGGAGTCACGTACCGGAGAAGAGTCGCCGGAGAGAGTGAAAGTCGCCGGAGAGAGTGAGAGCGCCGGAGAAAGTGAGAGTGAGAGCACCGGAGGTAGAGAGTGAGAGGGTAAAATGGATGGAAGAAAATAAATCGGGGGGAGGGAATTTAATTTTATTAGAATTTAGCGACGTTCCTACTAACATCGCTAAATTAGTCGCTATTAGCGACGTCATAGCGACGTTTCGCAACGACTAGCTCATGTAACTAATATACGTCGTTGTCACGTCGCTATTTTCATCGCTAGTAGCGACTGTTAGCAACGTTTCAGTTATACGTCGCTTACGTCCATAATTTAGCAACGTTTTGCCAATGGAGAGGGACGACACAGGCGTAGATTGTACGCCTTGGTTCTGTAGCACTTTGGGTGCAGCGTCTTAGGCATTAGTTACATGTACAGTGCCCTTGGGCACCCAGACTCGGTGATTCTTCTTCGACTTTAGCAGTCGCTTTGATGGACTTGAATGCCTTCAGAGAGAAATTCTTCATAAGCTCGTTGGTCGAAGCGCACGACCAGCATCTTTTAAGAAGATCCAAGCTTGTTATCATCGGATTGCATCACTACCTTCTCGTTAGAGGAGAAGGAAGTCCCCAGCAGAGTCCCTAACTTGTTTGCCTTTAAAAGTGTTTGAAAAACTTTTTTATATAACAAACAAAACGTGTACAAAAAAGTTGACCCTTAATAGAATCTCCCTAAGTATAATATTTTTTTCTGGGAACTTGTGACGATGGAGGTTGAATGTTGCTTCCTTTACTCCGTTGACGATCTAATGATGATTGAGAGAAAATTGCAAGTCTACTTGCTCGATTTGCAAGAAGGACGACAATTCTTCTCTCTGAAGTGTGGGTGAAGCACTGTGTGTTTGAATGAAGGAATGATCCTTCTATTTATAGCTGATTCGTAGAATGATCCACTTTTTGGCGTAGGGGCACTATGTGTATGGTTTGTCGGGCACAAGGATGCTGCGTACGTGATAATAGAGCTAAGTCTGTTGTAAATGTCCTTTGGGTTATGGATAAACCGACACATGGCAGTTGCTGAGATTTGCCAGTTGATGAAATCTTGGGTGGTTGGCACCCGTTCGTGACTGGAACTGGGTAAATAAAACATGGCGCGTGTGCATCGCCTAAAGATCTCACTTTGTTGGAGTAGAGGATCTCTCTACACCATGATTCAGTGTGTCAGATCTTCCATTATAAAAACCAAATATCTTGGGGTATAAGGATGACCTTACGCCAGAGCTCGACTTGATGAAGCAATTTAGCATGGTAAAAATCCATGTGATACTGCACAGTTGTCCTAAAATTATCATCATTAAGCTGATACAAACTATAAACTCAGTTTACAGAGCATTTTGGCTTCTAGTGGCGTAGGTTGATGCTATGCCTATGTCAGCTACTCAGTATCTCTTCTATTCATGTGTTGTTATCATTGAAATATGGCTGTACGTTATTCGAAGTGTTTGTCTAGGAACTCGAACTTACTATCAGACTACATTAAATGCACCTTGATTAAAGCCAAGTTGAAGTATAGCTGCTTTAAAGTGCGTAGCCATTTCAGGGCGTAGTGGCCTTTGAAAGCGTAGCAGTTTTAGGACATAGTAGCCTTAACCCAATATCTACTAGTGCGTAGTGGTCTTTAGCTCATTGGGCTTGGTTAGCTCATCTTTTAGCCGCTGCATGCGGCATGGGGCTCGAAACACTAACTGAATCAATTTTTGAGGTAGCAAGTTCATCGCCATAAATACGAGATTCATCACATTAAAGTCAGGTTCATTGCCATTAATACGAGATTTATTACGTTAATCTCGGAGCTTTGACTGAATACCACTTGGCGCAGGCGTAGGGCTACGTTGTTCCCTATATCTTTGAAGACTGACCAATTTTAGGCACAGAAGCACCTGTGTCAGTCCGATGCAGTTTACCATCGGTCGCGTGTGTGATTATCAGCGCACATTTCTGGTATACTGCTGGCATAGCACAATGAGCACGTGGGGCTTGTGCCGCCATGGATTCCTTTGTACTAGCTCGCAAAGGCGCATAGTACTCAGAATCCAATTTTTCTTTGGTAAGATGACGAGTGATCCTGTCAAAGACAGAACACTTACTTGGCGAAGTCGTCTCCCTACGTGAGTGGGTAGATGCACCTCCGTTGTTCTTCTGTAGTGCCTTAGACTGGGCGTGGGCCATTTAGGAATCGTAGGCAGTGCCTTGCTTCCCAGACCCATGCGTTGCTTCTGGAGTGTCAGTAATCTTGCAATCAGCAGTGGAGAGGGACGGCACAGGCATAGATTATACGCCTTGGTTCTACAACGATTTGGGCACAGCGTCTTAGGCATTAGTTAACAGTACAGTGCCCTTGGGCACCTAGACTCGGTGATTCTTCTTCGACTTTGGCAGTCGCTTTGATGGACTCGTATGCCTTCAGAGAGAAATTCTTCATAAGCTCGTTGGTCTAAGCGCACGACAAGCATCTTTTAAGAAGATCCAAGCTTGTTATTATCGGATTGCAACACTACCTTCTCGTTAGAGGAGAAGGAAGTCCCCAGCAGAGTCGCTAGCTTGTTTGCCATTAAAAGTGTTTGAAAAACTTTTTTATATAATTTTTTTTTTTAACGTATACAAAAAAGTTGACCCTTAATAGGATCTCCCTAAGTAAAATAATTTTTCTGGGAACTTCTGACGATGGAGGTTGAATGTTGCTCCTTTACTCCGTTGACGATCCAATGACGATTGAGAGAAAATTGCAAGTCTTCTTGCTCATTTTATAAGGAGGACGACAATTTGGCTCTCTGAAGTGTGGGTGATGCACTGTGTGTTTGAATAAAGGAATGATCCTTCTACTTATAGCTGATTCATGGAATGATCCAATTTTTGGCGTAGGGACACTATGTGTATGGTTTGTCGGGCACAAGGATGCTACGTGCATGATAATAGAGCTAAATCTGTTGTAAATGTCCTTTGGGCTATGGATGAACCGACACGTGGCAGTTGTTGAGATTCACCTGTTGATGAAATGAGCCCATGCGGCTGATGGGAAATGAGCCCATGCGGCTGAGTATGAGACTCAGCCTCATGCGGCTGGGACTGAGTTTCATGCGGTTTAGAAGTACAAGGGCCTCATACGGCTGATGGCGACTTGCCGCATGAATACTCATGCGGTCAAGTACAGCCATGCGCCAGGGAACTGTTCTTCTTCTCCAAAATTTCGAGGAGAAGAACACTAGGAACCCATGCCTTCCAAGCCTCATAAAACTTTCATCCGGAGCCCAAATCCGAACTTCCATAGGTCAAAATGGGGTAGAACAAAATTCTCTACAACATGGAACCATCAAAACATAGAAATAATAAGATTAAATAGATCAAAACTCAAGAAATCTGAAAACAAAATAAACATAGATCTACAAGAACCTAGCCATGGAAAGTAAAAATGCCAAGTACTAAAGTGCTTTAGAATGTAGTAAGGAAGAGAATGAAGTAATAAAATTGGAGTTCCTCTATGAAGCAAGTTGCACTTGCCTAGACCTCTCTCTTCTCTCTCTGGTAGGTAGGGAAGTAAATGAGGAAGAAGATGATAAATGAAGAGAGAGAATAAAGAGGGCTAATAAATACAAAATGGTGGTGGTAGGTAGGGGTTCACTTTGGGTTCATCATGAACCCAATCAAAACCAAGCCAAGCCGAACCAACCAACCCGAACCAGGAATAGACCAAGCCAAGAAGGAAATGCCAAGCCAGGAAATCATGCAATAAAATATGTACACGTATTATAAGAATACGTGATACGAACCACAGGCATTACAACTCTACCGACCTTAAAAGAATTCCGTCCTCGAAATTTAATCAAGAGGCTAGAGGCGCAATGACAAGCTATACTAATAACAAGCGAGCTATACTAGGCAATCAATCAATCTTGCAAGCAAGGAATCGAAGGCATGAGGCATAAGAAAGACATTATACCTCACGAGTCAAACAAGTCGGGATATCGCGATCGGATATCATCCTCATGCTCCCACGTTGACTCCCCCAAAGAGTGATGACCCCAAGCAACTCGAACTAACTTGATAGTCTTGTTCTTGAGAATCTTCTCTCTTCGGTCCAATATAGACACGGGCCTCTTCTCATACGAAAGGTTGGTACCAACAACCAATTCCGAATGATCCAGGATGTGGCTCGGGTCCGGGATATACCGTCGTAATTGGGATACATGAAACACGTCATGCACCTCGCTTAGCGACGGGGAAAGAGCGAGACGATAGGATACATCTCCTACTCGCTCCAGAATGTCGAACGGTCCTACATACCTAGGACTAAGCTTTCCCCGTACGCCGAAACGAATGACGCCACGGTTAGGCAAAATCCTCAGGAATACATGATCGCCGACCGAAAACTCGAGAGGGCGTCGATAGGAATCGGCCCAATGGCGTTGGCGATCTTGGGCAACTCGAAGATGCTCTCTGACCCTCCTGACCACTTTAACTGTCTGGGCAATCATTTCTGGACCAAGCATTTGTCTCTCTCCAACATCATCCCAGGCTAGCGGGGATCTGCACTTCCTACCATACAGTGCCTCGAACGGTGCCATCTGGATACTGGCCTGGAAACTGTTGTTGTACGAGAATTCTACCAGGTGCAAGTGATCTTCCCATGAACCATCGAAGTCAAGTGTGCATGATCTCAACATATCTTCAAGAGTCTAGATCGTGCGCTCCGACTGACCATCTGTCTGCGGGTGATAAGCTGAACTAAACTGGAGGCGAGTCCCCAAACTCTCTTGTAAGCTACGCCAAAAGTGTGACGTAAATCTGGAATCTCGGTCCGAGGTAATACTGACTGGCACTCCGTGCAACCTGACAATCTGCCTGAGGTACATCTCCGCTAGCTGAGCCGTCGACTGACCAACTCTGAATGGAAGAAAGTGAGCCACTTTCGTGAGCCGATCAACTATAACCCAGATAGCATCTCTACCAGATGGGGATCTAGGTAGTCCAGTCACAAAATCCATGGTCACATGCTCCCACTTCCATTCTGGAATCGGCAAGGGCTGAAGAAGTCCAGCCGGTCTCTGATGTTCAGCCTTGACTTGTTGGCAAACCAAACACCGAGAGATAAACCGAGCTATCTCCCGCTTCATGCCATTCCACCAGAAGTGCTGACGGATATCTCGGTACATCTTCGTACTGCCAGGATGGATGGAATACTGAGATCTGTGCACCTCTGACATGATCTCCTGCCTGATATCTCCACTGGGTACACAAAGACGCTTACCATGTCGAAGTGTACCATCCTCATGAATACATAACTCTGGTCTTCGTCCTGCCTCACACTCTGCTCTGAGTCACTGAAGCTTGGAATCTGCTGACTGCGCCATCCGGATCCTCTCAACTATAGTGGACTGAACTTGCATGCTGGCCATCAATGCTACACTAGAAGGGAGAACAACTTCTATACCCATCTTCTGAAGATCTGCTAACAGCTCTGGTTGCGTTGTTAGGAAATAAACTCCGGCTCTCCTGCTCAAAGCATCTGCAACAACATTGGCCTTCCCAGGATGACACTGCAAGTTGACATCATAATCCACAAGAAGCTCCAGCCATCTCCTCTGACGCATGTTAAGATCCTTCTGAGTGAAAACATACTTCAGACTCTTGTGGTCGGTAAAAATCTCCACCCTATCTCCATACAAATAGTGCCTCCACAACTTAAGTGCAAACACTACTTCTGCCAGCTCCAAGTCATGGGTTGGGTAATTCCTCTCATGATCACGAAGTTGTCATGATGCATAAGCTATTACCTTCCCATGCTGCATCAGAACACATCCTAGGCCTCTGCCTGAAGCATCATAATACACTGAAAATCCTCCGGTTCCATCTGGAAGCGTGAGAATAGGAGCTGTTATCAGGCCTCGCTTCAACTGCTCAAAAGAACTCTGACACTCTACCGTCCAAGCAAACTGCGCATCCTTGCGGGTCAACTGCGTCAATGGCGCTGAAATTCGAGCAAAATCCGAAACAAACCGCCGGTAGTAGCCGGCCAATCCAAGAAAACTACGAACCTCTGCAACTGTGCTGGGCACTGGCCATGACTCGATAGCCACAATCTTTTGGGGATCCACTTCTACTCTTCCTCGAGTGATGATTTGACCCAAGTACGAAATGCGATCGAGCCAGAACTCGCATTTACTGAACTTGGCATACAACTGGTGCTCCCTGAGAATCTGAAGAACAACTCTGAGATGCTGCTCATGCTCTGCCTCACTCTTGCTGTAGACCAAGATGTCATCCAAGAACACGATCACAAACTGATCCAAGTAGGGCATGAAAATGCGATTCATGAGGTCCATGAATACTGCCGGCGCATTGGTTGCTCCAAAAGGCATAACAAGGAACTTCCAATGCCCGTATCTCGATCTAAAAGCTGCCTTCGGGATGTCCTGCTCTCTGACTCTGATCTGATGATATCCTGAGCGCAAGTCGATCTTCGAGAATACTGATGCCCCTTTGAGCTGATCAAACAAGTCATCTATCCTCGGGAGAGGGTATCTGTTCTTGATTGTCACTGAGTTCAAGGTACGATAATCAATACATAACCTGGACGTACCATCCTTCTTTTTCACAAGAAGCATCGGGGCTCCCCAAGGCGATCCACTAGCACGAATAAATCCCTTGGATCGAAGTTCTTCAATCATCTTGTATAATATCTCCAACTCTGACGGCGCCATCCTATAGACTCTCTCTGACACTGGGGCTGTCCCGGGAATCAAGTCTATAGTGAACTCGATCTCCCGCTCTGGAGGCATACCTGGTAGCTCTTCTGGGAAAATATCTGGGAACTCATCCACTATCCTGGGCAACTGCACTGTTGCTACTGCCATCCGCAATATCGGAGGAGAAGGCTCAACTTCACCTCGGGAAAAGGAAAACTCTGGCGCACCTGGAATGCTAAAAACAACCCTGCCAATGTGGCAGTCTATTCTAGCATACTGGTTCCTCAACCAATCCATCCCTAAGACCACATCATAATCGGCCATCGGGAATTCTATCAATCTAGCGGAGAATTTTTTACCGCTAACTACGATCCGACACGAGAAAAACACTCTATCTACTCCCACAAGCCCGTTACCAGTAAGTATATTGAGCCTTACTGATAATGACTCAGGCTCCAATCCCACCCGGGTCGCGAATCGTGCAGACATAAAAGAATGCGATGCACCAGAATCAAATAAAGCTGAAGCTGGAAATGAGTTGACGAGAATAGTACCTGCCACTTCCTCTCCTGGTGCCAATCTTTCCTCTGCGGTCATCACCATAGCATGACCATGCCCTCGGGGTGCTGGTCCCCTCTGCGGAAATCCTCGCTGCCTGCTCTGACTCAAGGCTTGGGCTTGTGCATGCTGCTGGGGGTTCTGTTGCTGGAACATCTGGGACTGAGGCGGCAAGGGCCTCGACAATGGGTACTGCTGCTGCTGCTGCTGCTGGACCGGTGCTGGTCCTCTCACCGAAGAGCTGAAAAGGTTGGACGATGATGAACCACCCCTATTCGGGCAGGATCCAACCCTATGGTCTGGTGCTCCACAGGCCAGACACAATCCCTGTGCCCTGCGACACTCTGCCACTACATGGCCTGGCTTCCCATAATGAGAACAACCCACTGCAAAAGATTGCTTCTGCTTCTGCTGCTGAGGGTACGTCAGAGTGGAATGCTGAACCGACGTTACTGAGGCCGCCCGCCTCGGAGCTCCAATAGTCAAAGCCCTGGCTGCCGGGGCTGGTGCTAAAGACTGATTCATCTGGCCGTGAGATCTCTTCCGACCTCCGGCCCTATCCACAATCCTCTGGGAGGTATACTCATGCCTCCGGGCTGCTCTCAAGACTACATCAAAATTTGATGCTCAAACTGCTCAACTGCCAACAAGATCTCTATGTGAAGTCCCTGCTGGAATCACTGAGCTCTATCATACTCGGTTGCCACCAAGGTGGGAGCAAACCGACTGAGTCTCGAAAATTCGGCCGCATATCCATCGACCGTCCTACCTCCTTGCTTCAGATTGGTAAACCTCGTCTGTAGATCATACCGAGCCACGGTATCGAAATACTTGGTCTGGAATCTCTCTCTGAACACCGTCCAAGCAATAGGTGCTGCTAATCTAACGGCTTGAGCTGCCCACCAGCTGCGGGCAAGATCTAACAACTGTAGGCGCACAACGGCCACCTTCTCGTTCTCTGGAGTCCTGGCTGCTTCTAGAACCACCTCTGTGTCCTGAAGCCGTGCATCTGCCGCAATAGCATCTTCACTACCGTCGAAGAATGGAGGGTTCAAGCGCTTGAAGCTGTTGGCCGCGCTGTTATCCTGATGACCTCCTCTGGTCAAAGCATCCGTCACTGCCTGTTAAAAGGCATCTCCACGACGATCTTGAGAAGCTATCAAGGTCCTGACGAGTCCTACTAATATGCCATCATCAGGTTCGGCGGGCTGAACTGGCTGAACTGGGGGCTCTTCTCCAATAGGCTCGACTCTGGAGGCTACTCCGGAGTACTGGACTTGATCTCCGGGCTGCTGCTGGTCCGCGGGAGGTGCTCCGCCTTGCTGGCCGGCAGGTCCAGGAACAATGCCGCTGAAGAAGACGACATAGAGAACAATAAGGAAGGACCAGGACAGATCAACGATACAAGCACATGATCAGGACAAGAATCCAGGGATTCAGAAGATACGAGCAGAGATCAAGGACGAATACTGATTGAGACATCTATTCGGTAAACCCTCACATATCTTGATTTACAAGACCTGCATGGGCCACCACTTAAACCATGTCACGCCCCAGAACCAGAATACTGGAGAGCGGGGGCAGACATAGCCAGCTACGTATATTGAAATGGATTCCATCTCGCTATACGGTCACGGCTGTCTAGATACATGAGGGTTTACTACAAGCCAACAGTCTCCTATGGTCAAGAACAAGCCTAGTGTCTCAATCACAAGCAAGTAAGTAAATGTTACAAGATGTATGATCATTAAATATACAATAATAAGGAGTCCCAAATATTACATATTCAGCTGATCATGAAGCTAGTCGTTACAAAATGTGAGGACTAGCAAGAGTTTAGTCATACATGATCAACCATAGGATCTGTCAATCATGTTACAGCCCGTAGGCAGACAATAAGTAAGTGCAATCGAGCTAAACAGGTACTCGTCGGCTAAACGCCTCAAAAGAATATTTTTATAATAAGTGGGAGATCAAAAAATAAACCCACTCGTTGCCAGGGTTCCGTCTAGTGGCCACCATCTGGCTGGAAAGTCGGTAGATCCTCTGGAGCTGCTCCAAAATCTGGCCATACAAAACCAGCTGGGTCAGATCCCAGAAAGAGCAAGTGCCACAAAGGAAGCTTCACTTAGGAACTAAAACCCGCAGTCATCACAAGAGTATAAATAAGGTAAAAACTGGAAATAAAGAAAATACATCAGGATGATATACGACGAGATAACTATGGAACTATTCAGATAACCATGTTACCACCCGTAAACCAAACAAAGACCGGGGTTGTAACCTTTCGTCTGAACAGAACTTGGAATTCTTACCATATATCGGTAAAATACAAGCATTCTGGTCATATAGCAATCTGGAGAAGGATCAGGACAAGACTAGACTGGTTAAACTCCATCCAATCATTTCACGGCCAAGCAAGAATTACGACTTGATACTTTAACTAAATAGGGTTATCACAGGCCTAATTACTAGCAAGATGCAGTGAGATTATTCCACAGCCACAAGCCCTGCAGACCATCCAGGTTACCCAGGTCGAAAGATTAGGGTTGAATTCAGGTGGGTACATCGTCCAGGAAACGCATGTACCCTTAAGTAGCTTGAAGGGTGCACCACATGACAGTGTGCTGGAAATATGCCCTACTCGAGGCAGGCTACAGATCCCAAGCGCGCCCAGGTAACGGAATTGCCTGTAGCTGGGAGATCTCTTCATGACTAATGTATTAATCTAGTTATTAGCCTTAGTCCATTTCAATGGGTACTCCTGACCGTGGTACTCATGAGTCCCCTCCTAGACATGATGCAAGACAGGACTGGATTATTTGTACAAGCACAATCGCCCACGGTGTCCAGGTAATTATACAGGTCATGTCATGTCAGGTAGCCGTCGTAACAGCTATTCGAGATAATCAGGTCAGGTTTTATCATATCAAGTGTACTAGTCCGGAGTGCGCCACGACGGGCCACTATCAGGTCAGGTTTTATCATATCAAGTGTACTAGTCCGGAGTGCGCCACGACGGGCCACTATCAGGTCAGGTCAGGTTTTCTTGTCATGAGTGCACCACGACGGGTCACTGTCAGGTCATGCTCCATTATCAATTCCAAACATATAAGTAAAATCAAGTTCATGACAAAAGGCGTAAGGATATAAAATGGGCGTAAAATATCTAATAAAGGAGTTACGAAACATGGGCAAATAATGATAAAGAATAATACACAGGACCATGAGAAAGTCATGCAGTTCAGTCATATGCGGCCAGGAAAGGAGGGGGCGCGTGCGGCTGGAAGTACAAGGGCGCCAGCGGCTGGAATTAATCGGGATCATGCGGCCCGGACTCAGAAGTCCATACGGCCAGGGTCTAGGGTTCTCATGCGGCTCGGGGATCAGGGCCTATGCGGCTGGCAAGTGCTTGAGTTTATGCGGTTCAGGGAGGTGAGCGCATATGCGGCTCGAATTAGAAAGGGGTCTTCATGCGGCTGATGGCGAACTCAAGTCCATGCGGCTCCCATAGCAAAACCCATGCGGCCCGGAAGAAGTGAGGACGCATGAGGCTGGGTCAATGCGATGGCTTATGCGGCTTGGGGGGAACAGTTGCATATGCGGCTCGAGAAGAGTTCGTTCCCAGCCTCGCGACTAAGTCCATGTAGACTCATACGGCTGATGGGAAATGAGCCCATACGGCTGAGTATGAGACTCAGCCTCATGCGGCTAGAACTGAGTTTCATGCGGTTTAGAAGTACAAGGGCCTCATGCGGCTGATGGCGACTTGCCGCATGAATACTCATGCGGTCAAGTACAGCCATGCGCCAGGGAACTGTTCTTCTTCTCCAAAATTCCGAGGAGAAGAACACTAGGAACCCATGCCTTCCAAGCCTCATAAAACTTTCACTCATAGCCCAAATTCGAACTTCCATAGGTCAAAATGGGGTAGAACAAAATTCTCTACAACATGGAACCATCAAAACATAGAAATAACAAGATTAAATAGATCAAAACCCAAGAAATCCAAAAAATAAAATAAACATAGATCTACAAGAATCTAGCCATGGAAAGTGAAAATGCTAAGTACTAAAGTGCTTTAGAATGTAGTAAGGAAGAGAATAAAGTAATAAAATTGGAGTTCCTCCATGAAGCAAGTTGCACTTGCCTAGACCTCTCTCTTCTCTCTCTGGTAGGTAGGGAAGTAAATGAGGAAGAAGAAGATGATAAATGAAGAGAGAGAATAAAGAGGGCTAATAAATACAAAATGGTGGTGGTAGGTAGGGGTTCACTTTGGGTTCATCATGAACCCAATCAAAACCAAGCCAAGCCGAACCAACCAACCCGAACCAGGAATAGACCAAGCCAAGAAGGAAATGCCAAGCCAGGAAATCATGCAATAAAATATGTACACGTATTCCAAGAATACGTGATACGAACCACAGGCATTATAATATGGACGTGTCCCCCATGTGTACACGTGTCTAGAGGGGTCCATTCGTGTCCAGGAAACTGGACACGAAGTGTCCAAACAGAACACAACACAGACACACGAACCGTGTACTAGGCAGTATCGTGCACGCGTGCACGTGTCTGTAGAACACGACACACGACACGACACAACACATGGGTGTGCAAACGTATACGCCTAGACTAGGGGGACGTGTATATGTGTCTGTATCGTGTCCACGTGAGTCGTGTCAGGAGAAAAAGGGTCGTATCAGTTGCGATTTCCTGCGTGTGTACACAGTGAGGAAATCAGTGCGTGCTAGATTTCTCCCAAACCATTCCATAAAACTTTACGAAATTTTATAGGGTCAATGTCAATCATGTCCTCTATGTGCACGCAAAATTTGGTGTCCTCTCATGCTGTGTCCAGGGAGAACTCAGACAGGTAGCAGGACACGTGTGTGTGGGTGTGCACAGCATGTTCGTGTCCAATTTGGACACGGACACGACACAGTTTCGTGCTCAGTCCTAGGATTTTGTGATCTACACTTCAAAACCTATTTTTCTATTCAATTAGTTTTTGAAAATACCACCTTTTAATTCTCACAAGCATTTCAACAAACACGTTCTAAACAACACTGATACGTGTCCAAAAAGGACACGAAAGGACACGAAATTTTGGGGATTCCTATTCCTACAGTCAGGTTAGGGCTAGGGCATCCTAGAAATGCAATTAAACAAAAATTTCATGGGTTAGAATAGATTATACCTATTGATGTGCAAAGCTCACAAAAGTCCCAAATGGAATGGTTCTCCAAGCCTCAAAAACTCCCACAAATTGATCCTACTCTGAAATATTCTTACACAAACAGAAAGAACAGAAGAATTAGGTCCTAATGCAATTAATTTGAAGGAAAATGGAGTTGAAATAGATTTCCTACGATTTTAGAAAGATGGAGACTTACCTCTTCCAAAACTTGCACAAATCCCAATGGAGGCTAGCCCTAAATTCTAGGAGGGGATTAAATAGGGGAAAGGATCAATAGTGGCTGCCATGGGCTGATTAGGGTTAGGTTTGGTTCATGGTGTGGGCCTATGGGCTATAAGTCAAGTCATTAATCATGACTTATGAAGTCATAAGCCATATTAGTCAAATCAACTCCAAATCTCTCCAAACAAGTTCCAATGACTTAAACTTCACTAAATTAGGTCAAACCAAGTTTACTTAACCGAACCAAGTGGTCTTAACCTAGGTTAGTCACTAGGTTAGTCTTCTAGTCAACACTAGTCAAAGTCAACTATAGGCCCAAAATCAATTCTACTAAAAATCACTAAAAATCATATTAATTCTAATAAATATAATTAATACTAATAATCACTAACCATGGTTAGCTGAGACTATCTATGACTAATCTAGGTTGGGTCCAAGCCAAGTTAGGCTAATCACAATACATGGCAATCAATTAAATAATATTAAAATCACACCATTCTTAATAATATATTAAATTCCAATAATATATATTAAATTAAATTAAATTCAAAATGACAAAAATACCCTCGAACTGGAAATGATAAATGAAATACCCTAATCACATAGTCAGGCTCTAGGTTAAGCTGTCTCTCAGGTTTCACTAGCAGCACATCAAAATCACAAGTCATGACTTAAACCAGTTTTTAAATAGTTTAAAAATAATTAAAAATTACCAAAAATCATAATGTGAAATAAATATCAATAATTAATAATTATAATTACAAAATTTCAAAATTACCCTCATCTGAAAAACTGGGTGTTACAATCCTACCTACCTTAGAAAAATTTCGTCCTCGAAATTAAGATGATCGCACCCTTCCAAGATCAAACTCCCAGCAAATCAAGGTCGAAGCAACACAATCCTACTGGTCGTGATTTCACAGTCTCGAATGGGGTAGCTACACTATCTAGCAATCAAAACAATATCCTGGTAGGTACTAATGGAATAACACAGGGAAGTGGGAAAGAAGAATGAGAAGGACAACCTGCTAACCCGTCACCCGTAGCGTCGGTCTACTCGACTGTCAGCACAGAAGCCCTGCCCCTCTGGGGTGTATCCCTCTGTTGGTATGGGGCACGGTGCT
Organism: Iris pallida; assembly: GCA_029216955.1. Lineage (NCBI taxonomy): Eukaryota > Viridiplantae > Streptophyta > Magnoliopsida > Asparagales > Iridaceae > Iris > Iris pallida. Next base: position 15,102,135 of record JANAVB010003600.1, read on the forward strand.
GCACTACAGGTGGCCTAGCTCCCTCTATCTAATCCTTGACACTCAAGTAATATCCACCCTGAAATTCTACTCAAATTTCTCTAGGGCACCATCTATATGGTATCTATCCTGCAATCTAATAATCATACCCGTCTATCCAGAACCATGCCACCAGAATCCTCGTCACACCAGTAAGTATGGCTGCGATAATCCACAGAGTCCACAACTAATGTACATACATCCAGAATCATGGTATTTAAAATTTTTGCATTGCCGCTAGCTTGGCTGCGAAAACCTTAAATTCCTATACCCAAGAAATACATCCAAAATCAGACTCTATCTCATCGCCCAACCAGCTGATATGGCCGTAGAAGACTCTAGATTCCATGACTGAGGCAACCTAGCCCATAATGTTATCTTGGTAGAAAATCAAGTCAATAATGAATACCAAGAATCAATTCAACGATGAACAAGGAAGATAGACAGATACTGTCAGAATCAAATTTCGAGATAGTTTATAATGAGATTCTCAAGGGTCATCCCAGGAATCTTCTCAAGTAGTCCTAACTGTGATTGAGTGCCTCTCCGGTAAAACCTATCTCTCAATCTATCGCAGGCTCGCAGCAGTACAACTAAGTCGCCGTACTACCACGATATCGCACTAGTGCGACTTTCGACCTGCATGGGCCACCACTAAAAATGTGTCACGACCCGCACCCACTGTGAGGATACGAATACGTAACGACGCCCAGCCTACGCCGCAGTGTCGGCGGTAGAACGCTGTCCTAGGTTACTATCTAATCAACAACTCACGCAATTATATAATGTACTTGTCAAATCTCAACTCCGAGCGGAGGACAAATATAGATATAATGAATCTCAATCACAGTCTAAGAAAGATAAGATATCACAGAAGATTAAAACTAAGACTAATAACAGAAATAATCCAACAACTAAAATAATATAAACTCAGACAATCTCAACTACAATCTCAACTTATATACAACTCCAGTTCTAAAACATGAAAGTTAAACAAAACGACTAGCTAGTCTCCCGATCACTCCTGAGTGTCGGGGCCATAGGTAGTTAAGCCATCTCCTGCTCCAGGACAAGTAGGGCAATGTCCTCAGGGCAGTCATCTGTAATATTTTCAACAGGTCCAGTCAGGACAGGAACGAGTACAACTCATCAAGAAATCCCAATTAAATGACAGAGAACTATAAAGCAGTTATAGACAATTTTATTGATGAATATGGCAGTTTATATACAGGTGATGGTATGGAGAGCAGATAAGATACAAAGAAAGTAAGTAACTAAAACAAGAGAAGAATGATGGCAATGAAGACTGTAAAATAAATCTAGCTGAACTAAAGTAACATAATAAGTCCAGAATATAAATATAAACAAGTGCAAAACCCAAGTAAATCCAGACAACATGAATCTGATACCAGGTGGTTCCAGTACAAGATGAGTCCGGTATAAGGTGAGTCTAGTTGGTGATCAAAGGTTCCAGGGTGAGTCCAGCCTATACTCTAACAGTGTGTTTTAAAATATCGGGATCGACATGTGAACGGCTGTAGGTAATACGGCACATCACACACCTGGCCGGGTGTGAGATGGCTATCATTCCAGTATAATTCCAAGGGAGTGGTTCCAGTATTTGGGTATGTTCACATGCCTATTCCAATATTTCCCCGCCCACAAGTACAAGTGAATCCAGAAAACGACACGAGAAATCGGGATGAGTCCAGCCAAACATAATGATACCAGCAAAAGATTCCAGAGTGATTCCTGTAGGTGGTTCCAGTAGTAATTCCAGTAGGTGATGCCAGTAGTGGTTCCAGAAGGTGATGCCAGTAGTGGTTCCAGAAATAGAAGCCAGACAGATGGTATGTGTGTCGCATACATGAATCCAGAAATATCCATACGTATTATAAGAATCACATAAAACTAACTAGAACTGAAGTATAGTAATTGACAAGTAAATAGAAGAACTATCAGAGAATGTACTCGCCTGTATCCGGTGAAGCTGGGAAATATATACTGTCCGAGGAGTGGTGTCTGTCTCCTATAGAATAGTACAAGTCACAATAAGTCCAGAATGGTAATAATATGCACTACAATGCGTTCTACATGAATCTAGGTCAAACTAGACCAAAGTCAACTCTTGGTCAACTCTGGTCAACCCTAGAAGTCAAACTAGGTCAACAAAGTCAAACCTAAGTCAAACTAGTCTAATCTAGGTCTAACAAGACTATTCTAAGTCTATCTAGACTAAACAAGTCTAATCTAGACTCCATACTAACAAACAAGCACAACCATAGGCCATAGGCTAAGAGACTAGGCCATGGGCCAAGGCAACACCATGTACAATATCTATATTGATATATATATGGGCTCCTAAACACATATTAGATATATATATATATATTGATACGCACACATGATGTGTTATTTAATATAACTAGAATATATATAAACCTATAGGCTAAAATATGAATACATTACAATACTATATGATAATACACATATATACATGTGTATAAAGAGGGGGACACAAGTACATGTGTCCAAGTGTATGTGTGTGTGTGTGTACTAGTGAAGTGAAGCATGAGAGTGTTCAAGTGTGTGTGTGCTAGAGTGTGATAGGCTAGAGTGTGTGAGTGATACATAGGCATGTGTGAATGTGAGTGAAAAATAGTGAATAGCAAACAGTATAATAGTGTACAGGTGTGTGTGTGTGTGTGTGAGATAGAGGGCAGTGATGCAATGCATATGTGTGTGTGTGTGTAGAACTAACACGTGTGGGTGCAATAGGAATAGGGAAAATCAGTGAAGGGTTTTGTGCTCATGTGTCATGGTGTGTAGGAAAACAGTGGAGGCAACATTCAATCTCAGATTTCAGTGAAAAGTTCCCTCTGTAATCTCATATTTTGATACCCCAGCCTCAGTTTTAACATCACTCAAAACTCAAATTTTAAATGTTAAGCAAATAGCTCTAACCAACTCATATAAACACACATTGATACATTTAACAGTTCATAAACTTAAAAAATCTCAGAATTCAACCTCAAACCACATCCAAACAATCCCCAATTCGACACACAGTTAGGATTTATGTAGGTGTACATGTTAGGGGGTTTAAAAACCATGAATATAACAGTTTAAATAGTTTAAAAAGATTGACAAAAACCAAATTTGCAAAACTGGAAAAATCAGAAAAATGGACTGAACCTAATTGGTCACCAAGGGCTTAAACCAATCTACCTACACACATAGATACTTGTATATATACAATACACAACTTATCAAACTAAAACAACCTTCAAAACATTACAAAATCTAGATTCAAACCAACCCCTAACCCAAATCAGTTTTCAGTTTAATACAACAGTCAAGGAACCCTCAGTTCTCAGAATTTGAGTGAAAGGTGTCAAGACAGTTTCTTGACAGTTCCTGTGTGTGTAGATGTGAACTCAGTGTCATGTCCTCAGGTTTCATTCATAGGTATCTCAGGAATTAAGTCTCAGTATTTCAACTATTAACAGTGAATCAAACCTACTACCCAAATCCTAATCTCAGTATTCTCAGGTTCTATTTCAGTTTTTCATAATCTAAAGTATGTGCAAGTAAGGAACATGTCAATAGCAGTTCAAAACTGTTAAATCTAAGTCTCAATATCCATTGGAAATCCATTGAAAACCAATTCGAATTCCCATTGCTAACATCCTAACAGTGAACAAATCGTGAGTAAAAGAATTTAACCTTGGCAATTACACTCAAATCAGTTAAGAAAAAGGGTGAGGTTCAGAACTTCAAACTAAGGACTATGTATCAGTCATGCATTCGTAATACCCATTCCATGGCAACAACCCAAACTAATAAGTAATAATCAACTAATCAGAGATTATTAAACATGTCTAGGACCTAATTAGTAATTTAAAACCATAATCAAAACATTTAAAACTTCGAAAATAACTTGGAAATGAATTCCTAGACTGATACTTAACAGCCGTATCAGAAAATAGGGATTTCCCCAATTCGAAAACCAAATCCTAAGGAAAACCAACTATCAGGCATATGGACGTGTCCCCCATGTGTACACGTGTCTAGAGGGGTCCATTCGTGTCCAGGAAACTGGACACGAAGTGTCCAAACAGAACACAACACAGACACACGTACCGTGCACTAGGCAGTGTCGTGCACGCGTGCACGTGTCTGTAGAACACGACACACGACACGACACAACAAGTGGGTGTGCACACGTGTACACCTAGACTAGGGGGACGTGTACATGTGTATGTATCGTGTCCACATGAGTCATGTCAGGAGAAAAAGGGTCGTATCAGTTGCGATTTCCTGCGCGTGTACACAGTGAGGAAATCAGTGCGTGCTCGATTTCTTCCAAACCATTCCATAAAACTTCACAAAATTTTATAGGGTCAATGTCAGTCATGTCCTCTATGTGCACGCAAAATTTGGTGTCCTCTCGTGCTGTGTCCAGGGAGAACTCAAACACAGGTAGCAAGACACGTGTGTGTGGGTGTGCACAGCGTGTTCGTGTCTAATTTGGACACGGACACGACACAGTTTCATGCTCAGTCCTAGGGTTTTGTGATCTACACTTCAAAATCTATTTTTCTATTCAATTAGTTTTTGAAAATACCACCTTTTAATTCTCACAAGCATTTCAACAAACACGTTCTAAACAACACTGATACGTGTCCAAAAAGGACACGAAAGGACACGAAAATTTGGGGATTCCTATTCCTACAGTCAGGTTAGGGCTAGGGCATCCTAGAAATACAATTAAACAGAAATTTCATGGGTTAGAATAGATTATACCTATTGATGTGCAAAGCTCACAAAAGCCCCAAATGGAATGGTTCTCCAAGCCTCAAAAACTCCCACAAATTGATCCTACTCTGAAATATTCTTACACAAACAGAAAGAATAGAAGAATTAGGTCCTAATGCAATTGATTTGAAGGAAAATGGAGTTGAAATAGATTTCCTATGATTTTAGAAAGATGGAGACTCACCTCTTCCAAAACTTGCACAAATCCCAATGGAGGCTAGCCCTAAATTCTAGGAGGGGATTAAATAGGGGGAAATGATCAATAGTGGCTGCCATGGGCTGATTAGGGTTAGGTTTGGTTCATAGTGTGGGCCTATGGGCTATAAGTCAAGTCATTAATCATGACTTATGAAGTCATAAGCCATATTAGTCAAATCAACTCCAGATCTCTCCAAACAAGTTCCAATGACTTAAACTTCACTAAATTAGGTCAAACCAAGTTTACTTAACCTAACCAAGTGGTCTTAACCTAGGTTAGTCACTAGGTTAGTCTTCTAGTCAACACTAGTCAAAGTCAACTATAGGCCCAAAATCAATTCTACTAAAAATCACTAAAAATCATATTAATTCTAATAAATATAATTAATACTAATAATCACTAACCATGGTTAGCTGAGACTATCTATGACTAATCTAGGTTGGGTCCAAGCCAAGTTAGGCTAATCACAATACATGGCAATCAATTAAATAATATTAAAATCACACCATTCTTAATAATATATTAAATTCCAATAATATATATTAAATTAAATTAAATTCAAAATGACAAAAATACCCTCGAACTGGAAATGATAAATGAAATATTCTAATCACATAGTCAGGCTCTAGGTTAAGCTGTCTCTCAGGTTTCACTAGCAGCACATCAAAATCACAAGTCATGACTTAAACCAGTTTTTAAATAGTTTAAAAATAATTAAAAATTACCAAAAATCATAATATGAAATAAATATCAATAATTAATAATTATAATTACAAAATTTCAAAATTACCCTCATCTGAAAAACTGGGTGTTACAATCCTACCTACCTTAGAAAAATTTCGTCCTCGAAATTAAGATGATCGCACCCTTCCAAGATCAAACTCCCAGCAAATCAAGGTCGAAGCAACACAATCCTACTGGTCGTGATTTCACAGTCTCGAATGGGGTAGCTACACTATCTAGCAATCAAAACAATATCCTGGTAGGTACTAATGGAATAACACAGGGAAGTGGGAAAGAAGAATGAGAAGGACAACCTGCTAACCCGTCACCCGTAGCGTCGGTCTACTCGACTGTCAGCACAGAAGCCCTGCCACTCTGGGGTGTATCCCTCTGTTGGTACGGGGCACGGTGCTGCACTACAGGTGGCCTAGCTCCCTCTATCTAATCCTTGACACTCAAATAATATCCACCCTGATATTCTACTCAAATTTCTCTAGGGCACCATCTATATGGTATCTATCCTGCAATCTAATAATCATACCCGTCTATCCAGAACCATGCCACCAGAATCCTCGTCACACCAGTAAGTATGGCTGCGATAATCCACAGAGTCCACAACTAATGTACATACATCCAGAATCATGGTATTTAAAATTTTTGCATTGCCGCTAGCTTGGCTGCGAAAACCTTAAATTCCCATACCCGAGAAATACATCCAAAATCAGACTCTATCTCATCGCCCAACCAGCTGATATGGCCGTAGAAGACTCTAGATTCCATGACTGAGGCAACCTAGCCCATAATGTTATCTTGGTAGAAAATCAAGTCAATAATGAATACCAAGAATCAATTCAACGATGAACAAGGAAGATAGACAGATACTGTCAGAATCAAATTTCGAGATAGTTTATAATGAGATTCTCAAGGGTCATCCCAGGAATCTTCTCAAGTAGTCCTAACTGTGATTGAGTGCCTCTCCGGTAAAACCTATCTCTCAATCTATCGCAGGCTCGCAGCAGTACAACTAAGTCGCCGTACTACCACGATATCGCACTAGTGCGACTTTCGACCTGCATGGGCCACCACTAAAAACGTGTCACGACCCGCACCCACTGTGAGGATACGAATACGTAACGACGCCCTGTCTACGCCGCAGTGTCGGCGGTAGAACGCTGTCCTAGGTTACTATCTAATCAACAACTCACGCAATTATATAATGTACTTGTCAAATCTCAACTCCGAACGGAGGACAAATATTGATATAATGAATCTCAATCACAGTCTAAGAAAGATAAGATATCACAAAAGATTAAAACTAAGACTAATAACAGAAATAGTCCAACAACTAAAATAATATAAACTCAGACAATCTCAACTACAATCTCAACTTATATACAACTCCAGTTCTAAAACATGAAAGTTAAACAAAACGACTAGCTAGTCTCCCGATCACTCCTGAGTGTCGGGGCCATAGGTAGTTAAGCCATCTCCTGCTCCAGGACAAGTAGGGCAATGTCCTCAGGGCAGTCATCTGTAATATTTTCAACAGGTCCAGTCAGGACAGGAACGAGTACAACTCATCAAGAAATCCCAATTAAATGACAGAGAACTATAAAGCAGTTATAGACAATTTTATTGATGAATATGGCAGTTTATATACAGGTGATGGTATGGAGAGCAGATAAGATACAAAGAAAGTAAGTAACTAAAACAAGAGAAGAATGATGGCAATGAAGACTGTAAAATAAATCTAGCTGAACTAAAGTAACATAATAAGTCCAGAATGTAAATATAAACAAGTGCAAAACCCAAGTAAATCCAGACAACATGAATCTGATACCAGGTGGTTCCAGTACAAGATGAGTCCGGTATAAGGTGAGTCTAGTTGGTGATCAAAGGTTCCAGGGTGAGTCCAGCCTATACTCTAACAATGTGTTTTAAAATATCGGGATCGACATGTGAACGGCTGTAGGTAATACGGCACATCACACACCTGGCCGGGTGTGAGATGGCTATCATTCCAGTATAATTCCAAGGGAGTGGTTCCAGTATTTGGGTATGTTCACATGCCTATTCCAATATTTCCCCGTCCACAAGTACAAGTGAATCCAGAAAACGACACGAGAAATCGGGATGAGTCCAGCCAAACATAATGATACCAGCAAAAGATTCCAGAGTGATTCCTGTAGGTGGTTCCAGTAGTAATTCCAGTAGGTGATGCCAGTAGTGGTTCCAGAAGGTGATGCCAGTAGTGGTTCCAAAAATAGAAGCCAGACAGATGGTATGTGTGTCGCATACATGAATCCAGAAATATCCATACGTATTATAAGAATCACATAAAACTAACTAGAACTGAAGTATAGTAATTGACAAGTAAATAGAAGAACTATCAGAGAATGTACTCGCCTGTATCCGGTGAAGCTGGGGAATATATACTGTCCGAGGAGTGGTGTCTGTCTCCTATAGAATAGTACAAGTCACGATAAGTCCAGAATGGTAATAATATGCACTACAATGCGTTCTACATGAATCTAGGTCAAACTAGACGAAAGTCAACTCTTGGTCAACTCTGGTCAACCCTAGAAGTCAAACTAGGTCAACAAAGTCAAACCTAAGTCAAACTAGTCTAATCTAGGTCTAACAAGACTATTCTAAGTCTATCTAGACTAAACAAGTCTAATCTAGACTCCATACTAACAAACAAGCACAACCATAGGCCATAGGCTAAGAGACTAGGCCATGGGCCAAGGCAACACCATGTACAATATCTATATTGATATATATATGGGCTCCTAAACACATATTAGATATATATATATATATTGATACACACACATGATGTGTTATTTAATATAACTAGAATATATATAAACCTATAGGCTAAAATATGAATACATTACAATACTATATGATAATACACATATATACATGTGTATAAAGAGGGGGACACAAGTACATGTGTCCAAGTGTATGTGTGTGTGTGTGTACTAGTGAAGTGAAGCATGAGAGTGTTCAAGTGTGTGTGTGCTAGAGTGTGATAGGCTAGAGTGTGTGAGTGATACATAGGCATGTGTGAATGTGAGTGAAAAATAGTGAATAGCAAACAGTATAATAGTGTACAGGTGTGTGTGTGTGTGTGTGTGAGATAGAGGGCAGTGATGCAATGCATATGTGTGTGTGTGTGTAGAACTAACACGTGTGGGTGCAATAGGAATAGGGAAAATCAGTGAAGGGTTTTGTGCTCATGTGTCATGGTGTGTAGGAAAACAGTGGAGGCAACATTCAATCTCAGATTTCAGTGAAAAGTTCCCTCTGTAATCTCATATTTTGATACCCCAGCCTCAGTTTTAACATCACTCAAAACTCAAATTTTAAATGTTAAGCAAACAGCTCTAACCAACTCATATAAACACACATTGATACATTTAACAGTTCATAAACTTAAAAAATCTCAGAATTCAACCTCAAACCACATCCAAACAATCCCCAATTCGACACACAGTTAGGATTTATGTAGGTGTACATGTTAGGGGGTTTAAAAACCATGAATATAACAGTTTAAATAGTTTAAAAAGATTGACAAAAACCAAATTTGCAAAACTGGAAAAATCAGAAAAATGGACTGAACCTAATTGGTCACCAAGGGCTTAAACCAATCTACCTACACACATAGATACTTGTATACATACAATACACAACTTATCAAACTAAAACAACCTTCAAAACATTACAAAATCTAGATTCAAACCAACCCCTAACCCAAATCAGTTTTCAGTTTAATACAACAGTCAAGGAACCCTCAGTTCTCAGAATTTGAGTGAAAGGTGTCAAGACAGTTTCTTGACAGTTCCTGTGTGTGTAGATGTGAACTCAGTGTCATGTCCTCAGGTTTCATTCATAGGTATCTCAGGAATTAAGTCTCAGTATTTCAACTATTAACAGTGAATCAAACCTACTACCCAAATCCTAATCTCAGTATTCTCAGGTTCTATTTCAGTTTTTCATAATCTAAAGTATGTGCAAGTAAGGAACATGTCAATAGCAGTTCAAAACTGTTAAATCTAAGTCTCAATATCCATTGGAAATCCATTGAAAACCAATTCGAATTCCCATTGCTAACATCCTAACAGTGAACAAATCGTGAGTAAAAGAATTTAACCTTGGCAATTACACTCAAATCAGTTAAGAAAAAGGGTGAGGTTCAGAACTTCAAACTAAGGACTATGTATCAGTCATGCATTCGTAATACCCATTCCATGGCAACAACCCAAACTAATAAGTAATAATCAACTAATCAGAGATTATTAAACATGTCTAGGACCTAATTAGTAATTTAAAACCATAATCAAAACATTTAAAACTTCGAAAATAACTTGGAAATGAATTCCTAGACTGATACTTAACAGCCGTATCAGAAAATAGGGATTTCCCCAATTCGAAAACCAAATCCTAAGGAAAACCAACTATCAGGCATATGGACGTGTCCCCCATGTGTACACGTGTCTAGAGGGGTCCATTCGTGTCCAGGAAACTGGACACGAAGTGTCCAAACAGAACACAACACAGACACACGAACCGTGCACTAGGCAGTGTCGTGCACGCGTGCACGTGTCTGTAGAACACGACACACGACACGACACAACAAGTGGGTGTGCACACGTGTACACCTAGACTAGGGGGACGTGTACATGTGTATGTATCGTGTCCACATGAGTCATGTCAGGAGAAAAAGGGTCGTATCAGTTGCGATTTCCTGCGCGTGTACACAGTGAGGAAATCAGTGCGTGCTCGATTTCTTCCAAACCATTCCATAAAACTTCACAAAATTTTATAGGGTCAATGTCAGTCATGTCCTCTATGTGCACGCAAAATTTGGTGTCCTCTCGTGCTGTGTCCAGGGAGAACTCAAACACAGGTAGCAAGACACGTGTGTGTGGGTGTGCACAGCGTGTTCGTGTCTAATTTGGACACGGACACGACACAGTTTCATGCTCAGTCCTAGGGTTTTGTGATCTACACTTCAAAACCTATTTTTCTATTCAATTAGTTTTTGAAAATACCACCTTTTAATTCTCACAAGCATTTCAACAAACACGTTCTAAACAACACTGATACGTGTCCAAAAAGGACACGAAAGGACACGAAAATTTGGGGATTCCTATTCCTACAGTCAGGTTAGGGCTAGGGCATCCTAGAAATACAATTAAACAGAAATTTCATGGGTTAGAATAGATTATACCTATTGATGTGCAAAGCTCACAAAAGCCCCAAATGGAATGGTTCTCCAAGCCTCAAAAACTCCCACAAATTGATCCTACTCTGAAATATTCTTACACAAACAGAAAGAATAGAAGAATTAGGTCCTAATGCAATTGATTTGAAGGAAAATGGAGTTGAAATAGATTTCCTATGATTTTAGAAAGATGGAGACTCACCTCTTCCAAAACTTGCACAAATCCCAATGGAGGCTAGCCCTAAATTCTAGGAGGGGATTAAATAGGGGGAAATGATCAATAGTGGCTGCCATGGGCTGATTAGGGTTAGGTTTGGTTCATAGTGTGGGCCTATGGGCTATAAGTCAAGTCATTAATCATGACTTATGAAGTCATAAGCCATATTAGTCAAATCAACTCCAGATCTCTCCAAACAAGTTCCAATGACTTAAACTTCACTAAATTAGGTCAAACCAAGTTTACTTAACCTAACCAAGTGGTCTTAACCTAGGTTAGTCACTAGGTTAGTCTTCTAGTCAACACTAGTCAAAGTCAACTATAGGCCCAAAATCAATTCTACTAAAAATCACTAAAAATCATATTAATTCTAATAAATATAATTAACACTAATAATCACTAACCATGGTTAGCTGAGACTATCTATGACTAATCTAGGTTGGGTCCAAGCCAAGTTAGGCTAATCACAATACATAGCAATCAATTAAATAATATTAAAATCACACCATTCTTAATAATATATTAAATTCCAATAATATATATTAAATTCAATTAAATTCAAAATAACAAAAATACACTCGAACTGGAAATGATAAATGAAACATCCTAATCAAATAGTCAGGCTCTAGGTTAAGCTGTCTCTCAGGTTTCACTAGCAGCACATCAAAATCACAAGTCGTGACTTAAACCAGTTTTTAAATAGTTTAAAAATAATTAAAAATCACCAAAAATCATAATATTAAATAAATATCAATAATTAATAATTATAATTACAAAATTTCAAAATTACCCTCATCTGAAAAACTGGGTGTTATAATCCATCTCCTAATAGGTATACTACTTCTCATTTCTCCTAGTTTATATACTATTCTATGCATGACACTATTAGAAAACTCACACATGGACTAGGGGTACCCATAGGGGGAAGAACATGGCTCTAATAACCATATTGGTAGAAGTTACATAGGCTTTTTGGGTCATTTTTGAAAAATTTTGAGAATGGTACACCAAGTGTTTGTCATTTGGCTTAATAGACTAAATAGACATATGAATGATGTATGAGGCTAAAAATATGTCCACAAATGGATACTAATAGATTGTGTCATATTACACTAGGATGTGGATGTAGAAGCATGGAAAATAATAAAGAAAGATCCATGCGGCCAGAGAGCCTCATGCGGCTCAGAGAAGTCATGCGGCTCAATGATCCATACGGATCAAGGATCTATGCGGCTCAAGAAAGTCCTATGCGGCTCAAAGAGAAGCCACGTGGCACGCAAACAGCTCTCTCGTTCGTCCTTTACTGCATTAAATGCCTTGGCGGCTGACATCTCTGACAGTTCTGACACAAAGATATCATTATGACTCCCTCATAATGACGAACTCTTTGGGAAGTGAAGAAAATCTCTGACACGATCCCCCGAGAGTCAGAAACCTTCATGCGGCCTTGACACGGGGACAGTCTTATGCGGTCCAAACGAAGGCTCCCCCTTGCGGCTCACGAAGATCAGTCCCATACGGCTCACGAAGATCAGCCCCATGCGGCTAACGAAGATCAGCCCCATGCGGCTCACGAAGACTAGCCCCATGCGGCTCATGAAGACCATCCCCATGCGGCTCGCAAAGACTATCTCCATGCGGTTCACTCATACTCATGCGGCTCAAATCACTACCATGCGGCCCAAATGTTCAAGGGGGCCACTACTAGGCAGCCTGGACACGTAGCCAGCTTTATGCGGCCCCACTTTTCAGCGGCTCAGACACGCGATGTGATAGCAGGGCACGTGTCATCAGATTGATCGAAATCTCTCAGCAAATCCCAATGAAATATTAGGATCAAATCAGATCATTTACAAATAAGCCAATTAAAGACACGTGTCGAGGAATCCGAGGTTGGCATGACAAATCAGGAGGATTTATGTCAATCAGCATTAATTATCCATAAAAGATTTGATACAATCACATTTATTGCTCAAATCTCGATGAACGGCCCAGATTTAATGATCCTTAGCCGCCGACTTTCAAGAATGGGCAATCATTGTAAACCCTAATGAGGCCCCCCACTCTTATAAATAGCAGGATGCTATTCCCTTGCGAAGACAGACGGACAGATACAGACACACATACAGAGAGAGGGAGAGATACAGAGACAGACGCACACAGTGACAAAGAGAGCCAGAAAGCCTGAAGAGAGAGCATTCCTTCATCAACGCCAAGCAGTTCTTCCACAGAGCCAAGAAGCTGCAACCGATCGTCCAAGGAATAAGGCAGAGCTGCTGTCGCTTTCCCGAGCCTCTATCGTCACCCCCCAGAATCTAAAATAAACAATTGTACTTAGATTGCTGTACCTAGGTTTTCATCCCTAGGCTTTCTTTGTACAAGCGAGTTTGTATTGTGAAGTAAAAGTCCAATCCTCCGATAATTGTTCTGCTCTTTTATATTTCATGGCAAACACGATGGCGACTCTGCTGGGGACAAACTTCTCTACGGCTGAGGAGTTGGTGACGCAATCGAATACAGCCAAACTTGGCTCCACGCAACAGAAGATGGTCGTCCGTTTCGACCAACAGGTGTTTGAAGAAATGCTCTCTGAAGGAAGTGTTGGCCCGATCCGGAAGCGAACCCACACAAAAAAAGCTCGCTGCGAGTGGAGGCCAAAATCATTTGCTCCTTCACAAGCTCTGGACGGGGTACTCTCTGTTACCCAAGACGGCGAAGACAATTCTCATACGGCTCCACTTCGAGCCGTAGAGCACTCTGCTGTCCCCAAGTTCGGCAGAGGAAAGCACTACGATGCTGGACTTGCAGGGACAAAGAGTGATTCTATGCGCCCCAAGAAGAAGCCGAACACTCTTGTGGCCAAATCTGCCAACCACATGTAGGAGACTCATGCGGGTGAATCTGCCAGCCGCATGAAGAAAGTCTATGCGGCCAAGTCATCCAGCCGCATGAAGAAATCTCATGCGGCTGAGACTCCCAGCCGCATGAAGAAAACCGATGCGGCTACGTCTGCCAGCCGCATGAAGACTATTGATGATAGCCGTATGACGCCTATTCCACGTGGCTCTGTCTTCTACCGTCTCTCTTATGGTCCTGATCTTTTGTGCTCCCAAGAAGACATGTCTGACTCTCTCCAGTATCACTTAGACTCTTCCTACTATGTGCCTCTACGCACTAGAGCGAAGAAGTCTAGGGCAGCGCGAGTTTGGCAAGCTCGATCCGCTGATCCAACCTTTGACCATTCGAGTGTCCCGCATACCGTTATACGGGCCTCAGATGGAAAGTTGTACAGGACCACTCGAGTCCAGCCCCCGGCGGCAAATGGACAGAGAGGTTCGTAAAAGTCTTCCGAAATCCAGGGAGCAAACATGGTCGATCCCGACCCGTCTGACTTGCGTGAGGCCATCCTCCACAAACGCAAGAAAAGAGAAGATGCATCAGAGTGCAAAGATTCCTCCCACGGACGTCATTGTACCCAAGTCATCGTCAACTGCTGCTGCAATAACGCGACGGTACGAAAGGACCGACAGTCCGTCTTTCAAAGACTGCAACAGCCATCTTCCGAAGACGAAGCACTTCCCATCGTCTCCTGCAACTCTGCTCAGAAAGTCTCCGTCGATGGGAGAGGGAAGAAGACCAGTGCTCCTAGCCCGAAAATATCGACCACTATGACTAAGAGACTGTCGTCTAAGCGGGTGTCCACCGCTGGAGTTTTCCAAGGTACCCGTTCTAAGACAAAATCTGCTACAGTAGAAGATTCGTCATCCACACCACTGGGGGTTACTGGAACTGGGGGTAGCACTCCTCCGAACCTCTACGACAACCCGATATTCCAAGAAGACGACCTGGGGGAAACAACTCTCCCATCAGATGTAACAAACCTCGACGTCTCTGAGGACGTCCACAACTCCCAAGACGAGACGAACTCGGAAACTGGGGGTACCGTTCCTTCCGAATCTGAACCAGAAGAGAACATACCCACGTACCCCGATGACTTCTCACTACAAGGGTATGATTCGGAGGGCGCTTCCTCCACCGCTCCGTCCATCTCTCCTCACGTAAAGATGGTATTCATGACAGACAGCAGCCAAGGTGGTTCCAGTGATCGCCAACGCATCGACACGCTCGAAGCCATATTGCTTGCCTTGGTCAAGTCTGTAGACGAGATCAAAGCAGCCCTTCCAACTCTGCAAGGAGGGACGCCTGGCCAAACAAGCACGGGTCCCACGGTCAATGTGGACTCGAATTCAGCAGCACCGAACCCGGGCAACAATCCCCCTGAAGTAACGGCCCCCACCGCTATGGATGAGGCCCGAGAAGCGAGAAAAGAGGTTCAGGAGCTTCGAGCCATATTTTACGCTCGAGAAAACTCTCAAGACCTCAGAATACGGCAACCATACCCTGCTGAATGGAGGGATGTCCCCTTCCCACCAAGATATAAGCCGTTCAACATCAACCCGTATGATGGCAAGACCTCCGCAAGTCGGTACATCACTTACTTCGAGGTCACCACCGACCATCTGCCCCATGACGATGCCATCCTCACACGATTATTCATCGGGGCATTGGAAGGAGTCGCCTTCGACTGGTATCGCAATCTGCCGAACAACTGCATCCACTCTTTCGTCGGCTTCAAGCGCATGTTCCTGGAAAGATTCTATGAAGTAGGGCAGGACATCACCATGTCCACCCTCATGGACGCCGTCCAAGGGGAAAAAGAGCTGACAAGGAATTATATTGAGCGGTTTCGCCAAACCGCAACGAAGCTGCCGTCTGGAAATCCAGATTCCTCTTTGATTAAAATTTGCCAAAAGAGACTGCTTCCAACAATCAGTCTCTGGATGGGCGAAAGTCAATTCAAGGATTGGAAGACGTTTATCATCAGTGCCACAAGCGCCGAAGAACGACTGAAGAAGGCTCGCCAACTGGGATTGCACATCTCGGAGGGAGAGGACAAAGGCAGGCGTCCCAACGCCAACACTAACAATAGGGGTAGCTCCAACAAAAATCGAGACAACAAGGGCAAGCAGGCTATGGTGGCCGACACAGCTCAGAAGCCTGAGCCAAAGCCGGCAGACAAACAATGGCCGCAAATCACTTACTCCTTCGAAGACGGTCACGTCAAGCCCATCTTGGACATGCTCATACAATGAGACAGAATTCAGCTTCCTCCACCAAGACGGGAACCGCGGTCGACAGAGATAAAGAACCCGAAGTACTGCCATTATCATCGCTACGTCCACCATGCTACACACGACTGCTACCAGCTAAAACGGTACATCCAAAATCTTACCGATTCGAACGCTCTGGCCATCGATTTTGAAGAGTTAACCGTTGCGGCCAATATGGTGTCGGTACAATTCGACAGCTTCCCTCCGACGAAAACTCAAGACGGTGTTGTCCCCATCCCTTTGGCGACAATAGAGATTACTAATCTTCTACCTCCCCGAGATCAGGATGCTGGTCTAGTGCCTCTCACCACATCACGAGGGGAGGTCATGTGGGTCCATCCAGACTTGGTATCTGAAGTGACTCAGCCCACGCCATCTTCCACTGGCAAGAAGAAGAGTAGAAAAGTCAGGTCGTGCCGAACAATCTCGGCAGATATCGAAGAAGCTACAGCCGTCGTCACTCGATCTGGGGCACAATCCCAACCTGCGGCTGACAACTCGGTTGAAGATCATCAGCCAACTACAACTGATGCTCCGGGACCGGCTCAGCCTCCGACGACCGACAAGCCTAGGCCGAGGAAGACTCGCTTTGACAAATCCCTCCGAAAAGAGGCATCACAAGGGCTGGAAAAGCCCTACAACTTCGACATCTTAGCGCAATTGGCCAACACACCGGCCAAATTGTCATTATACGAGCTCCTGAGACTCTCCAAGGATGTTTGTGCGGCTTTGAGCGATGCACTCCAAAATATCGACGCATACCTGGCTCAGGTCAACCTCACGGGAGAAAACACGCCTGCAGATCTCCAAGACAGCGCTTGCACGGGAGCAATGCCCAACATTGTCTTCACTCCGCAGGACATGCTCATCAAAACCAACCTGCACGATCGCCCGCTATACTACACTGGATACATCGGCGACGTAAAGGTGGATCGGATGCACATCGATCCCGGCTCTCCCATAAGCATCATCTCGAAGGGTCTGTTACATCATCTCCGCATCCCAATGCATCGCCTGACGCCTATAAGTACCGCCATCAGCGGTTTCAATTCGGGCAGGAGCTACCCAATTAGAAAGATTCATCTGAAGTGTCAGATTGGCGATCTCCAATCAGAAGTCACCTGCTACGTCATAGATGCAGACACTTTATACAATATCCTCTTAGGGTGCCCGTGGATACACGATTATATGATCATGCCTTCCATGCTGTACCAGTGCTTCAAATATGTCGACAAGCACGGCTTCGTGAGGACGGAATTTGCTGATATCGATCCCTTCAAAGGGGTCGAATCCTACTACTCAGACTCCTATCTGTACGAACAGTCAAAGAAGCATCTTGGTGAAGGAGATGTGCAAGCTCATACCGAGACAGCCACAGGATCAGAAGAACCTCTGACGATCCACCTCCAAGATCGTAAACCGGGCAAGTCTGCACCCCTTACAGCCACTCTGCGTAAGGACGCAATCAGCCTCTCGGCACAAGAAGAGCAGATGATAATCCGGCTGCCAAGGTCTGGCCAAGTGCCAAGACCCACAACGGAGCCACTGACAATCAGGCTGCCAAGAGTCGGCCAGCCGCAAACGGAGAAGCTCTATCCCTCCGACAAGCCAATGACAATACGCCTTTCCAAGAAGGGTCGTCACCCCGACGCGAGGCCTGGAACTTCTAGCGAACCAACCACTCCCCGCCCAGTATCGAGTACCAGACTGGGGGTCGCTAGTCTGCCAACAACTCCATGCTCTGCTCCACTAGCTGAACCTCTGACGATCAAGCTGCCCAGGTCGTCCTCTCAGTCTTCGTTTATACAGGGGTAGCCGAAGAGGAACCGGAGCTAGCCAAGTATGTGGCTGCCCACACTGATGTTCCCTCCGCAGATGATGTAATCCCCCTAGAAAAGATACCTTACTTCATCAATAAAGGACTATCTTTGAACTACCTCGAGCTTAATAAGCTTTGTACAATGTATGCTATGGAACACGGTATAGGCACTCACCTAAACATACAGATGACAAATGTGTACACCGCAATCCAGCTTACTCCAGTGGAAGACACTTACCGCATAATCGAGGGAGGGGACCAGACAATCATCATCGGCCGGAAGGACGATCTGTAGCCCTTCATCGTAGAAGAAGTCGACCTTGAATCAGATGCCGGAAGACTGCCCTTGTATCTTTATAGCCCCCAATCCAAACATCTCATGCAGAAACAGGGATATGATCTGGAGACGATGCCAGGCTTGAACTACGGCACCGGACGACGACTACCTTTAAAGCCACCGGTCCCGGCTGGCAAATCAGGGGACTACTATAGCAAGACTCGATGTGGGTTAGGGTATGTTACACCCACGACGACTCCTGAGAGTTCAGATGAAGAATGCGACTGGCATTCACATTCAACCGGGTCACCAACTTCTGACTCAGATACCCGCATCGGAGATGTATTCAGACAAGTCTTGTCAGTCAACATGGCATTCGCCGACACTTATGAAGAAGATGAAGACATTCCGAAAATCCTCGAGCTAGAGCTGTGGGCCCAACAGTTGGATGCACAATGGAAAAAATGGTTCGAACAGAGAGAACCTCCTACTGAAGATGAGGTTAAGCAGGTCGACCTCGGCAGCAAATTTTCTCCAAAACCAATTTTTGTCAGTAAAAGCCTAACAGACGAAGAGCGAGAATCGCTGCTGGAACTTGTCAAAGAATATATTGATGTGTTCGCCTGGAGCTATGAGGACATGTCGGGGTTAAATCCCGATATTGCTCTTCACAAACTTAACATTCGGCCAGATGCAAAGCCAGTCAAGCAACAACAGCGACGCTTCCGCCCGGGCATCATAGATGCGATCGAAGCCGAAGTCAACAAACTAATAGCCAGCGGCTTCATTTGTGAGCAGCAACATCCTGACTGGATCGCCAACATAGTACCCGTCCTCAAGAAGAATAGGAAGATTCGAATCTGCATCGACTTTCACAACCTGAACGAGGCATGTCCCAAAGATGAATTCTCCCTCCCTATCACGGATATCATGATTGACAACACATGCAGCTTCGAACATATGTCATTCATGGATGGCTTCTCAGGGTACAACCAAATCAAGATATCTCCTGACGACGAAAAGCATACATCATTCCGAACACCGATTGGCACATACTGCTACACAGTCATGCCTTTCGGTTTGAAGAATGCCGGCACCACATATCAAAGAGCCATGAGCATCATCTTCAGAGACCACTTACGCAAGATGGTAGAGTGCTATGTTGATGACATCGCTGTCAAGAGTCGCTGTAAGGGAGACCATCTGCAGGATCTGAGGACGGTATTTGACCTGATACGAGCGAACAATCTGAAAATAAATCCCATGAAGTCCTTCCTGGGCGTATCCAGCGAGAAGTTCCTGGGTTTCATCATCACCGCCCAGGGTATACATGTAGACCCTGAGAAGATGAAGGCAATTATGGAGATGGGTCCCCCGAGAAATCTCCGCGAACTCCGAGGCCTCCAAGGGAGGCTAGCTTACATCAGGAGGTTCATTTCTAACCTCTCCGGGCGATGTCGACCATTCACCCATCTCATGAAGAAAGGCGTCTCATTCGTATGGGACGAAGAATGTCAGCGTGCCTTCGACAGCATCAAAGAATATTTGTCGAACCCTCAAGTCCTGGTAGCCCCGGTTGCTGGAAAACCATTCCTGCTCTACGTACGAGCAATAGAACATTCCCTCGGGGCCCTGCTGGCACAAAACAACGATGTAGGCCATGAGCAAGCCATATATTACCTCAGTCGAATGATGATTGGGCCAGAGCACCGATACACCGTTGTGGAGAAGGAATGCCTTGCCCTGGTGTTTGCCATTCAGAAGACGCGGCACTATGTCACGGGACAAACCATACATGTGATCTTACGAGTCAACCCTCTCAGAGTCCTCGTGACTAAACCAGGGGCACTCAGCTCTCGCCTCGCTACATGGACAATATTACTGTCCCCCTACCATATGATCTTCGTCCCGCAAAAGGCTGTCAAAGGTCAAGCCCTGGCGGACTTTTTGGCAGCCCACCCGGGTTCGAAGTCATCCAGAATATATGAAGAAATCCCAGATGAGGTCGTCGACTCGCATGCAACCTCTCACGATAGTATCTGGCGAATGTTCTATGACGGTGCTTCGAGAACTGGACCCAAGGGCAACATCGTCGTCGGTGTCGGGGTGGTGCTGGTCTTTCCTTCCGAATTGGTGATTAACCGCACTTATTCTATCACAGAACCCTGCTCTAACAATGTGGCCGAGTACAACGCCCTGGTCATTGGCCTCCAACTTGCAAGAGAGCTGGGGGTAGAATATCTTGAAGCATACGGCGATTCTCAGTTAATCGTCAATCAGATCCGGGGCTCATATGAAGTCCGTCAGGAAGATATGATCCCCTATCACCAAATAGCGATCGACATCATCTCGTCGTTCGAGGGGTTCTTCATCGAGCACGTTCCCAGACTCTGAAATATCGAAGCCGATGCCTTAGCAGGCCTGGCCGTTTCCCTAGCAGTGCCAAATCATATTCATCAATCGGTGGATGTGATAGGCCACGAACAGGTCTGTCCAAAGAACAACGTTCAATTTGTGGCGAGTTATTCCGCCCAGACGATCGACGATGCCCCGAATTGGAGACAACCATTCATTGACTTCGTCGTCTACGATATCCTGCCCGAGAACCCAAAGGAAGCCACCTCCATCAGACGGCGTTCTCTCAGATTCTTCTACGATACAGAGACAAAAATGATGTATCGCCGATCCTATGATGGATTATTGCTTCGGTGTCTGTCGAACGCAGAAGCCAAAGAAGTCGTACGAGAAGCTCATAACGGTGTCTGTGGGGCCCATCAGCCTGGCCCTAAATTATAAGACCGTCTTCGCCGAATGGGCTACTACTGGCCCACGATGGTAGCAGATGCGATAGACTATGCGAGAAAATGCAAAGCCTACCAAGTCCACGCGAACTTCATCCACCAACCATTCGAATTTCTATATCCGACTGTGGCGTCCTGGCCATTCGAAGCATGGGGGATGGATATCATTGGTCAAATTACTCCACCTTCCTCCCGAGGACATCGCTTCATACTCGCAATCACAGATTACTTCTCCAAATGGGCAGAAGCTGTCCTGCTTGCAGAAGTAAAGACTTCAAACGTGATCAGCTTCCTTAAGCATCACGTCATCTATCGCTTTGGACTGTCCCGAAGGATTATCCACGATAATGGTCCACAGTTTGTAAGCCACGCCTTCTATCGATTCTGCGATAAGCATCGCATCCAGAATATTGCTTCAACGCCATACAATCCAGCAGCGAATGGGTTAGCAGAAGCATTCAACAAAACCATCATCAGTTACTCAAGAAGTTTGTATCGTCCAACAAATGCGACTGGAACGAGAAGCTTGGTGAATGCTTGTAGGCGTACCGTACCACATTCCGAACGGCCACAGGGAACACACCATTCTCCCTGGTGTACAGGAGTGAGGCAATTCTCCCATTGGAGACTCAAATACCCTCACTCCGTGTCACCCTCACTTATCAATTGACGACGGATGATACTACCAACGTCGACTACAAGAGTTAGAGGCCTTGGATGAAAAGTGCCTCCTGGCTCAACAAAGGATCGAATTATACCAGGCACGCATCTCTGGAGCCTTCAACAAGAAGGTTAAAATCAGAACGTTCCAAGTGGGCGATCTCGTTCTGGCAGTCCGGAGGCCGATGGTCATGACTCACAAGACCACCGACAAGTTCCAGCTGAAATAGGAAGGTCCATTCATCATTGAGGCTGTATTCTCCAACGGTGCTTACCGCCTCACAAAACAAAATAGAGACTTGCTCATGTTGCCCGTCAACGGCAAGTTCCTGAAGAAATATTATGTCTAAACGATATTTTCCAGATCATTGAGTCATGTACCCGCTGGTGCCGCTGAACTCACATCAACAAAATCCCAGATCATTGAGTCATGTACCCGCTGGTACCGCTGAACTCACAACCGCTTATTCTAGATCATCGATTCATGTACCTGCTGGTGCCGCTGAACTCACGACCACTCATCCCAGATTATCGAGTTATGTACCCGCTGGTGCCTCTGAACTCACATTCCGATCACTTTTTCAGATAGTAAGTCATGTATGATCATACCTCTGAACTTTCCTTCTGGAAGAGATCCTTCCTCATGATCCACTACCTGCACTTCCAGTGCACAAAAAGGGTAACCGATCCACGAAATCACAAAAACGGCCATGTCCTCATTACCTCTGAGTCGTTTTACTTCTGCCAAAAACAAACCACCCCTTGCATAGAACTTCCATGTCCTCATTACCTCTGAGTCGTTCTATGTACCCTCCTTCATTGAGCCCACTCCTGTCATGTCCTCATTACCTCTGAATGGGAAGGCTCCGTCGAAGAAACCTTCATACTTGCCATATCCTCATTACCTCTGAGTAAGTATGATGATTCTCTTTCGACTTATTATCTGTGCCCACAACCGGAGTACGCCAAGGATAATAGGTCCATAAAATTTTCCTGCTGAGTCCACTCCTGCCATGTCCTCATTACCTCTGAACAGGAAGACTCCACAGTAAAACCTCCGTACTTACCATGTGCTCATTACCTCTGAGTAAGTATGTTGGTCCTCTCTCGTCTTATTATCCGTACCCTAAACCAGGGTACGCCAAGGGTAATAGGTCCACAAATATCCTCTGTTGACCACAAATGTCCTCCGTTGACCACAAATGTCCTCTGTCGACCACAAATATCCTCTGTGGAGTCCACTCCTGCCATGTCCTCATTACCTCTGAGTAGGAGACTCTACGGTAAAAACCCTCATACTTGCCATGTCCTCATAACCTCTGAGTAAGTGTGTTGGTTCCCCTCCATCCTATTATCCGTATCCTAAGACGGGGTACGCTAAAGGTAATAGGCCCACAAATATCCTTTGCTAAGTCTCTTAGTACAGGCCCACCATTCTTTATCATGCCCCGGGAGCCCAACTGCTCCAAGGCACTCTATCTCTCGATACTTGGAACGTCTACAACAACAATACCGTAGAGCTGTTCTAGGTATCCCCAATCAAACTTGTTATCCGTACCTAAAACCAAGGTATGTCAGGGGTAACAGGTCCACAAACAAGTCCCCCATACGGGGCAAACATCACCATAATACCACAGGCACAAACAAGCAATACAAATGAAGGGTAGAATGGAAAGTACTCTTTATTTGAAGGACGAAAAAAGCATTACATGTTTTGGGACCACGTCCCTCTCAAAAAGAAAAGAAAAAGAAAACAGGAACAAAACCAGAAAAAAGGCCGACTATAGTTCGGCATTATACAGTTCCAAGAGGCAGCTTCTCACCAAGACAGTCCCCTGCTCAAGCCTCTATTTCGTACGGTACTCGGCCTCCTGGGACAACTGCTCTGCATCATTCAGATACATATATGCCTGCCAGTCGTTCTCCATCTTCTTTAGGGCAAGTTCTAGATTGGCAGAAGCCCTACTAAACTTGTCAGCCTCCTGAATGGCAATTCCTTTCTCAGTACGAGTAGCTTCAAGCTCGGACTCCAAGAAACCAGCTTTCTCTGAAGCTCGAGGATTTGCTCCCTGGTGTCAGCTACCTCGCGGGAGGCCGCCGCTTCCCGAGCCGCACAATCTTCAGTCCGACGATTCCATTGATCATATAACTGAGTCAGATCCTGGCGGTCCTTCAATATAGTTGGCTTGATCGATTCCTGAGCAAGCCTAACCTTCTCCACCGTGGTCATAAGGAAATTGTGCTCTTGGTTTATTGCGGCAGGTAAATCAGCTTGCTGCAGCACGCGGAACTGGGCCACAAGAAGATCAGCCTCTAACAGCTTAGGCTCCAGAAGCGCAGCTAGTCCCGCTCCACCGGGGAGTGTTCTAAGGATATTAATCTGGCCACCGGCGCATTGGCAGGCCATAGAAAAGGGAGTCCCCCTCTCTACAGCTGCCTCAATCCTCCTCTTCAGGTGGCGGTGGAAACTGTCGACCACATCCTGGGACACTTTATCCAAAACTTCCGTAGAGGACGGTGTCAAAGGGAGTGTGGCAGGCAGTACCGAAGGAGTAGCCTCAGAACTGGCCGTCCCCGTCACCAGGGAAACGAATCCTGTGTGAAAAGAGGCTTGGATGGCAGCTAGCTCCTCTTCCGCCGCCCGAAGAGCCTGGATACTTGGGAGAGCGGAAAGGTTAACTCCCGTAACCCTATTCGCAGAGGATGACGCGAAAAGCGTCGCCCCTCGTTCCAGTCGTGCTATCACCAAGGCTCCCGAACTTGACCCAGCTGGAAGCCCCTCAGTATGGGTTGGAAAAGAAGGAGGCACACGT
Organism: Iris pallida; assembly: GCA_029216955.1. Lineage (NCBI taxonomy): Eukaryota > Viridiplantae > Streptophyta > Magnoliopsida > Asparagales > Iridaceae > Iris > Iris pallida. Next base: position 15,126,884 of record JANAVB010003600.1, read on the forward strand.
ACTTCTATCAGATTTCCCCCGGTAAAGTCCGTCCTGGCAATGTCCATCACCGGCAATAAAGGGGTGGGACCTGCACATCCAAAGCAATCATTAATCCACGAAGGACAGGGTCATAGAGTAAATAGGCCTCCTCATAAGTTAAAAAGCTGGCTTATCTTACCAGGGGAAGAGCTCGGAGGCTGCAGCTCGTTCGAAGCTAGCATGGATTCCCCACCCGTAGCTCCCAACTCAAATTCAGCCGATTTTTCTGCCCCATCCACCCCTGAAGGGGAGTCAGCCGGGTCAGCGTCATCCTGTTGGAATTCAGCTGGCTCAGGGACAGGGGCAATAGTGTCCCCGTCCCTATGAGTCGAGGTCTCAGCAAGGTGAGACTCCCCGGCCACCTCCGAAAGAACCCCAGCGGGAGTGATGGCGGTGCACATATCGTGGATCAAAGTAGACAAGGCTGGATCGACTTCAGTAGTCAAGTTCCGAGAAGCAGACTCCCCGGACGCCTACAAAGAGCAAAAGAAAAAATGAGTAGGCCGTAATTTAGAAAAAGAAGGAAAAGGCAGTTGAAATTCCAATCACCTCAAAAATAGCGTCAACATCAATAAACAGCCTACGATGCCTTACCGCAGCCCGCTTTGAGGAGTAGGTCCTGCCATCGTCAATAGACAGACGCCTGCCTCGTGGGCACAAAGCACCAGGCACAACAGACGGATGATCCTCCATCTCTTCGTCCAGTACAGTAGGAGGCTGGTTCCCCACCTCCTCGTCCGAAGAATGCGATGAGTCATCGGCGGCCTGCTCGGCATCCTCTTCATCCGCCGCAGTGGACTCCGAGTCTGTCATGGGAACCCTATTCGCCCCTCTCTTTCTCTTCCTGGAACCCTCTGGCTTTTCTGCCAAGTCGGTCCCGACAATGAAGCTGGTATTCATGTCAAAGTTCACGGGAGGTTTGCTCGCCGCAACGTGATAAAGAGCCGCCAAGTACAGAATATCCCCTTGCATGTTAGCATCAGGGACTGAGAAGCTAGCCCGGGTATGAACAGCATTGTAATAATGCCACGCCCGGATGCCGTCAAGAACACTGCCCTCGAAGCCCAGACAAGCACTGGGGCAGTCAAGGAACAGCTGACTATACCCGAATTGACGAGAGAACCTGCTAGGCAAATAAGGCTCCAAGTACACGTTATTTCGGTAACGGTATACTAGGTGCGCCGGGCGAATGTTGCGCAGCCATAGAAGCATCTTCTCGGATAAGAGCTGGGGAGGATCGATGCCATCAACGTGTACCCTCCTCACTTCCCTAGTGGTAAATTTAGGAAGAGACACAAAGAAGTCGGGCCCGTCAACTCTCGCCAACGCCCTCTGACAAGCCGGCATGGTGTCATACTCCCAAGATTGATGGCGGTATCGGAAGAGGAAGGCGTCATCAGCGGTGACATCATCTTCTGTCCCGGCCCTCATCAATGACCGGTAATGCATCAATAACCACCCCATGAGATAGTGGTATGGTAGCTCTATCCGCTCGAAGTCCAGCGTCGTCTCACGAGCAATGACTTTAGATGTAAAGGCACGGAGGCCGTGGTGTATGCTACACACCATAGCCGGAAGAAGGGCTAGTCTTACTTTGAAGACCAGCTTCACAGCCGGGAGAATAAAATGGCGGCTGATCCTTTCAGTAGAACCCGCCCCTCCCGAGACTACGCAATTTCGTAGCCATATCATCAAAAACTCGGCCAAGATTGCTTTATCGGACATTTGCTGGGTACCGTAGTGGAAATAACTGAAGGAGTCAGTGCGGCTCCCAAACCTGTCACGGGTGGACCTCGACCTTTTGGCCTTCAACATCATGTCCTTCACCTCCTCCGGGGTTTGAGGACCTCGAGACGAAACCCGACCGAAAGGACGTAATTTGAAAAGATACGCAACCCAGGCCGTAGTATGAGGGGCGTTCCCTTCTGAGCTATTTTCTTTCTTGAAGCAATCTGGTGGCAGATGCTATGGTGGCACAACAGTTCTCGGTACACAGCGACGAAACCAGGAAATCGTCGATCCAGGTCATCGAATTCCTCATTCGTCGGGGTATATACTTCAAAGGCCTCACCTTCCCACGGCAGCTTGGAAACAGCATGCATCTCATGGAGAGCAAGTCCCAACTCTCCCCTGGACGCAAAGAAAGTCCCCGTATGCCGGCTATACATCTCCAAAAGGGCCATAAACAGTGGCTTATTAATGGGCAATCCGTAACAGGTGCCCCGGATGGCGTAGTAAAGATCAATCTCCTGAAGGAGTTCCTCGTAGTTCCTCAGGATCCATGAGGAAAGATTGGCCCATGTGGGAATGGGGTTTATCCAATTCAGCAGCGACAACCTGCCCACGGGATAGGACCCCTTGCGATCGAGTTGGTTCGGGAAGGTGTCAGCTCGGGTAAAAGTAAAGTTAGGACCAGACACATTGATAAAAGTACCAGGAATCAGCCCCATCACAGTCCGACTGACTGACTCCCTACTTGCACATGCCGACCTAATACTCATATTATAGTGGATGTTGCCCACGAACATCCCCTGTTGGGTTGAAGTCAGAGAACCTACCATTTTCCTGCCCAATGGCACCATGTTAAACTACGAAAGAGGAAAATGCCGCTCCATCTCGGGAACATGGATATCTACCCCGTCTATAGTGAAGTCCCAGTTCTCAGAAACGTCCAGCATTCGGGAATTCTTTACAGAGAAAGCATCCCCAAAGAGAAAAGCTGGTTTCAGATATTCTCCGTCCAGTTTCCCCAAATTCATTATAGTACACAGAAAATGGAAAGGTTGATTGTTAATGGTAGCCACCCTCTCCAAAGGCTCATTAGAGGGAAGTTGGTCTGTCATATGTCGAATTAGATCGTCAAGCCGTACACCCATGGCAAACTGAGCCGAACCCACTAGAAGTTCTCCAGCCGGGTTGGTTGGGAGGTTCACTGGAAAAAGACAAAAGAAACAGGATTAAAAATAGGTTATAACGAAACCACTTAAAGTTTCTCAAAAAAAAGTCTCTATAAGTCTATGCGGCTCGGATCGTCGAAGCCTTATGCGGTCCAGTTCAGCTGAGTTTCATGCGGCACGGCCTCAACAGAGCCTATGCGGCTCGGGTCAGCACAGCTTCATGCGACCCAATTCAGTTACGAGTTCCATGTGACACTGATGCGGCTCAGATTACGACTTATGCGGTTCTATCTCACAGAAGAGTTTATGCGGCGGGATTCAGCAAAATTCTATGCGGACCAGTTTGTCAGGAACATATGCGGCTCCGGTCAAAAGAGACTTTATGCGGTTCATATCCAGAAGTAGTCTTACGACTCAAAATCCTTCTTATGCGGCTCATACAAGGGGAATGTCCTATGCGGCTCAAATGTAAGAGGGTCATACGGCCCATACAACGCATGCAGCTCCATCATGATCAGGCTTGAGCCATATAAACGATAAGGGCTTGTGCATAAATCATGCAACAGAGCCATAGGTTTTTAGGGTTCAAAGTGTTCAAAAGAGATCCTTACACTTGAAAGCAGGGCGAACATTAGGATGCACTTCGGGCACGACGGCCGTCGAAGAAGCCGTCTTCTTGCCTTTTGCGACAGTGGAGACGACCTTGGAAGATTTGGGTGCCATTTTTGACAGTCGGAGTATGGAAATGGAGAAGAAAAGGAAAGATAGCAACAGTGGGAGACGAAGGAGAAAGTAAAGGAATCCCTCCGACTCAACCCATCCATATTTATAAACAAAACCAAAGCGCTTCGATTCTCGTGCAGAACGAAAACCAACTCTTCGGTTATCGAGGCGAGCCGCCTAAAATAAAGGCCAGACTCCTGGGATCCCGCCCCGAAAAGTGACCTCAAAACTGACAACAAATCAACAGCATTTAATACAAAAAATCTCCATACGTGGCAAAAATGATGTGGCAGAAAGTCCCTGCGGCTGAGACACCTATGCGGCCCGAAAACCTCTACGACCTAGTCTTCCATGCGGCTGAGTCATCCATGCGGCTGAGACTTCCATACGGCCGAGACATCATATACGGCCAGAAGAATACATGGCCATGCTTATTATTCAAAGTATTTCAATTTTGTAAATTAAAAACTTTGAAGGGGGTCTTGTAGAAGCATAAAAAATAATAAAGAAAGATCCATGTGGCCAGAGAGCCTCATGCGGCTCAGAGAAGTCATGCGGCTCAAGGATCCATGCGGATCAAGGATCTATGCGGCTCAAGAAAGTCCTATGCGGCTCAAAGAGGAGCCACATGGCACGCAAACAGCTCTCTCGTTCGTCTTTTACTGTATTAAATGCCTTGACGACTGACATCTCTGACAGTTCTGACACAAAGATATCATTATGACTCCCTCATAATGACGGACTCTTTGGGAAGCGAAGAAAATCTCTGACACGATCCCCCGAGAGTCAGAAACCTTCATGCGGCCTTGACACGTGGACAGTCGTATGCGGTCCAAGCGGAGGCTCCCCCATGCGGCTCACGAAGATCAGCCCCATGCGGCTCACGAAGATCATCCCCATGCAGCTAACGAAGATCAGCCCCATGCGGCTAACGAAGATCAGCCCCATGCGGCTCACGAAGACTAGCCCCATGTGGCTCATGAAGACCACCCCCATGCGGCTCGCAAAGACTATCTCCATGCGGTTCACTCATACTCATGCGGCTCAAATCACTACCATGCGGCCCAAATGTTCAAGGAAGGCCACTTCTAGGCAGCCTGGACACGTGGCCAGCTTTATGCGGCCCAACTTTCATGTGGCTCAGACACGCGGCGTGATAGCAGGGCACGTGGCATCAGATTGATCGAAATCTCTCAGCAAATCCTAATAAAATATTGGGATCAAATCAGATCATTTGTAAATAAGCCAATTAAAGACACGTGTCGAAGAATCCGAGGTTGGCATGACAAATCAAGAGGATTTATGTCAATCAGCATTAATTATCCACAAAAGATTTGATGTAATCATATTTATTGCCCAAATCTCGATGAACGGCCCAGATTTAATGATCCTTAGCCGCCGACTTTCAAGAATGGACAATCATTGTAAACCCTAATGAGGCCCCCCACTCTTATAAATAGCAGGGTGCCATTCCCTTGCGAAGACAGGCGGACAGATATAGACACACATACAGAGAGGGAGAGATACAGAGACAGACGCACACAGAGACAAAGAGAGCCAGAAAGCCTGAAGAGAGAGCATTCCTTCATCAACGCCAAGTAGTTCTTCCACAGAGCCAAGAAGCTGCAACCGATCGTCCAAGGAGTAAGGCAGAGCTGTTGTCGCTTTCCCGAGCCTCTATCGTCACCCTCCAGAATCTAAAATAAACAATTGTACTTAGATTGCTGTACCTAGGTTTTCGTCCCTAGGCTTTCTTTGTACAAGCGAATTTGTATTGTGAAGTAAAAGTCCAGTCCTCCGATAATTGTTCTGCTCTTTTATATTTCATGGCAAACAGTGGAGTTAATTTGGGGTTTTACTTCTCCTACACCTGTTACAACATGTCACATTTCATATGACACATTGTACTAGCTAGACACAATACTAATTAGCTCATAATTGTCATTTTAGACATGCTCATGTGTTGTGGAATGAATAGGATAAGGTTTGTTATAGGTATCATGAGAGTATCGAAGTTTTAGTATGATACTAGCATGGTACACACCAAGTGCTTGTAAAATTGCTTGTGTATGCATACACTAGTATATGTGTATACACATATACATGTGTGTATTACCTACATGAGAGTGTGTGTATCTATATGTGTTGTAAGTTTATGTGATATGTGTAGGAAGGGAGTGTCAAGGGGGAAATGGTGACAGTATGTGTTATACCTCCTACATATGTGTGTGGAGGGACTATAGTATGAGTATCCAAGTGACAGTAGTATATATGTATCAATGTGCCATGACTGTGTGTGTTCTAGTATTTGTTATGTATATGTATGAGTGTGGGTATGTGACAGTAGTGTAGAGTTGTGTGTGTGTGTGTGTGTGTGTGCTTGCACATACAGGGCAGTAAGGGGCCGCTCACAGAAGAATGTGTCAATGAGAGGGAAAGTGTGGGATTACACACCCCATAACAGGGTGCCCTGTAGGACCTGTACAGGTATGATAGGGCTTGGCCCTGCATCGTGAAGGGAGGGTATCTCCCTTGTACAGAAAAGTGCAACATGTGCACTAGTGTGCACAGGTAGGGGGTATGTAGCAGGCAGGCAATTTGTATGAACTTCCTGCAGTGTCATTGCCAGCAGGGCCTTGTGCTCATTGCATAGGCAAGTAGCAGACTTGGTCCCTGTATATATTGTATAGGATTGGCAAGTGCAACTGTATGCAGGGAATTGCCTGTACAGCAGGACTCTTGGGTTCTCTACTGCACAACAGCAGTGGGTATTAGGGTCATGCATTTGTACAGGGTTCTACCTGTTGCAAGAAGCCACTTAGGCAAAAAATTCTTGCACATTCGGGTAAACCCCTATATGCCCTTGCACAGGCAAGAGCCCCTGTACCCAGTATATCATTTCACTGCATAGGGCAGTGAAAGTCCTCCTACAGGAGCACTTTTCTTCCTACATTGTAGGTACAGGCCTTAGGCTATTGCACGTATGTGCAAGTGTTCCTGCACAGGCCTGGGTTGGACCTGTATGCATAGAGCATTGTGAGTGTATTGTGTATGTGTAACCCACACACATGTGTGTGAGTTAGAGTGTGTAATAGTTTATGCGTATTTGTGTGTGTGTGTGTGCACATACTCATATGAGTGGTGTGAGTTAGAGTGGTGTATTGTGATGTTTGTGTGTGTGTGACACACACAAGAGCATGTGTGAGGGTGACATTGAGTGTAGAGTGCAATTGTTATGTGTGTGAGTGTGTGTGACACACACAAGGGAGAGGGTGAAAGGTAGGTAATGTGTTAGGGTATAGGTAATAGGGTAATTGCCTATAGATAGGTAATATGTGTTAAGGTATTGAGATAAGGTAATTGTGTAAGGGTAAGGTGTAGGTAATAGGAAATTACCTAAGTAAATAGGGTATTGTATTAGGTAATGTGTTGTAGTAGGTAACCTAGGTATAGAGTAAATAGGGTAATGTGTAAATACCTATGTGTTAGGTAAACATGCCTAATAGGGTAAAGTGCTAGATAAATGCCTAGGTAAGCCTAGAATAGTCTAGTATAGCTTGGTTTACCTTGGAATCACAAGGTAATGACCTAGAAGCCTAGGTTTGACCTAATTTGACCAAGGTTGACTAGTTTGATCTTACAAGTCAACCTTTAAGTCAAATTTACCTAGTTTGACAACGAAAACCTAGTATTGACCTAGAATGCATATTTTACCATAGGTAGCCTTGTTTAGCACACCAAAACACTAATTAACATTGAAATCTCATATTTAGGTCTTTGTGATTTTACTTTGGGTCTCGATTCATATTTGTTGCTCAGGACCACAAGCGAGTACATTTTCTGATCATTTTTATTTACTTGATAATTTTTATAAAATTAGTTTGTAGTATTTTGCTTGATTCCTGACATGAGGAAACATGTACGATTATACTTTGGATCCCGTCATGAGATATTATTTCCCTGGAGGACCCTATACATGTCTTGAGTTTCTTGTTCATATGTAGACACTGATTCAAGAGTCGGTTGGACCCCTGCTTTATGAATCTCGTGTCGTAACGTGACATGATCCATTATACTAATCGGGGGATTGGGAAGTTATTAACAGTTTATATGATCATACCCAAAATGACTTGTGCATAGCTCACCCTTACCACACGCAGGGCATAGCTTGATCTTATATTACTAGTGCATAGCTTTCCACATATGGCCGACCTGATCCATTACATGTACTTGTGTATAGCTGGTCATATGGAATAGCCTGATCCTGACCCAAATCGATCATATAACACTCTAATATCTTAAGGCACTGTTTAGTATTACATGATATATTCTGATTACCTGTAGATACACCATATTCCTGATTACTTACATGTTCTCACTTAGCATCATATGATTCTTGCTTATCTTGTATTTCATAATGTTCTGTCTTGCTATCCATCATATATCACATTTACATAGTATTTTTTTATAATACTTGTTAATTTAAAGAAATTGCTATTAGTGTTTTACTTCACTCCAATCCTGACTAGATAACATTTTTCAAAGGACTAAGAGGATTTTTATCCGACCAACTATGGATCAGTAATAGATGATAACGTTACTCAGGAGTTTCTTGTGGAGCTAGTGCTCATAGAGGATGCACCTCCAGTAGTGCCTTAGCTAGTAGCTAGGTTTGTTGAATTGGTCTATAGTTTGTTATATTTGGGGATGTTATATTATTTCAGGACATGTGCTATTTGATATAGACTTCTAGACTTGTTTGTATGAGACTTATGCTACAATTCTGTTTTTATCTTTTATTATCTTCTATCAATATCGTGCTATTATCTTCCTCCAGATCATGTGATTGAGTATACATGTTTATAGATGTCATATTATTCTTCCATGTGAAGATGAGTTATACTGTTGACAGGTTATAATTCATTATCTGTTATACTTTTTAAATAGTATAGTTGACCTATACAACGCTCTACCGCTGACGCTGCAGCGTAGGCTGGACGTACTGTAAGGCCCCAATTCCAAAATACGTAGGACTAGGTATATAGACATCTAGCCGTATAATAAATATGCATGAGCTATAAAATGCAGTATAAACATGACAACTAATCTCATCCAAAAAATAAAGGAATAATGATATCATAAAATCAACTTTCAATTATCATTTTGTACAAGACGGACGGAGAGAAATCTACTATCAACTAATTTAAATGACAAGTAATACATAAACAATTAAATAATTTGTCAATAGTTGTAAAGAACGATCCAAGAGCGAGTGATCTTCGAAAGAATAGAGAAGATCACAGCCTTGGCTAGAACACCTGCAGAAAGTCATGAAAACGTAAATATAGAAAAATCACTAGGTCCTTAGAAAGACGTAACAAGATAAATGAAGAACATGTATAAACTGAGTATAAACTGCTAAACAATAATTCGGACCATAACATGGGTCAGTACCTTATCATCGAAGCAGTTGTAACCACCACTTTTCTAAAATAAGGGTATTTTGGTAATTATGTAATTTTTATTTTTTTTGGATTAGTTTATAATATTTTAATTGGTGTTGTGTTAGTAGTCAGTTTAACCTTAGATAACCATGATTAGAGACTAACCATGACATTAGAAAACTAATTACCTGTCACATTGATTTTTCCAATTAGGGGTATGCTTTTATTTGAAATTTTTATTAATTTATTAATTAGAGTGATTGCTTTTATAGCTGTGATTGGTGTTTTGAGTTGTAGAAAGTGGTCTAACCTTAGTCAATCATGAGTAGAAGACTAACCATGCATTTAGAATTATCCTTGGCCTTTTTGATTTTATTTTAGGCCCAATGTCCAAATTAGGAAGCTATTAAATCATTCTTTAAATATTTTTCATTAAGCCTTTAAAGCCTTTTTGTCATTGGCCTTTTAACTTAACTTGAGAGGGTGTTTGGCCCATGAGCAAACCATGATCCTAAACCTAACCCTAGTGGCCGGCCAATACAGCCCTCCCCCTTCCTATAAATATACATGCATGGCCAAGACACCACTTTACAAACCCTAGTTTTCCAAATTCTCCAAAAACCCTAATTTTCTCATCCGGCACCCGATTCGCGTCAAACGAATTGCCTTGCGACCGTGGGGGGAGGAGAACTTGCTGGAGCATTGCTAGCAAGGATTTGGAAACATTTTCTCGGGAGAAACTGGTCGTCAAAGCGCTCGAGGATTTTCTTTTATTGAGATTCCAACTCTCAATAGTTAAATCTCGTTCTACTATTGTTTGTTCTGATTTTTCTTCATTAGAGCATGCATCTAGGTACCCTCGACCTGTAGGATTAGTTTCGTTCGATTTCGTGTCCGTTGGGTAGGCGTATCGGACGCGCGTCGATGTTTTAAAACACGTGTTCGATGTAATACCACTGTGGAACTTTTGTTCTTATTTTCTGAAATAAATTGCATGTTTAGATAGCCCTTGGCATGCTGATCCTGAAACCCTAAATCTGAGCACATCATCGTGTCATTTTTGTGTCCAAAAATGGACTGGACACGCCATACGAGCCCCTCGCACGTGTTTCCTGCTGCTTGACCCCTCTGGCGGACACGACACGCCACGTGGTGGTATGCCACTTGGTAAGAGGGTCGGGGCAGTGACTGACAGATCAGCCCCCAAACCACTCTCGACCTCGTGTCGTATCGGACACGGAAATATGCGTGCACGCCTTTTACACTGTTCTGAATAGTCGGGTTTCGTGTCTCTAATGCGGGCTTTGCGTCCCTCGTGGACACGTCGTGGCCCTTGTGCAGGGACTTGAAACCCTAGCCCTATGTCTGGGATAGATGTGGATATGAGCACGAGGCATCACGAGTCCTGTGTCGTGTCTACGAGATCTCGAACACGCTGTACGAGCAGGCTGCACGCGTGCCCTGCTGCCGCGTATTGTTTGCACGATGCATAGGCCACGTGGCCACGTACCACTTGGCGTGTAGGTGGGGGCAATGCGTGTGGACACGTCCCCCAAGTTTTATGTTGTCTCTATTCGAATTGAGTGAGAGATCGCGACTGCACGGGTCGACACACGCACGCGGCGCGCGCACAGCCGCGCTGACACGGCCCTCGTACCGACACGTGTAGACACGTGGACTCGATCTGATGTATCCTACGTGTAGCCCTACACCTAGTATATCCTAGGATACGACCATGACACGTGTGGTAGGACACACGAGTCCCTAGACTCGCCGTCCTGCGTGTACGATGATGTGCACTATTCTGTACACACGCACACAGGCCATGCGTAGACACGGGCTTCGTACGCGTCGAACACGACACTTGGTTGCACAATATCTCGGCCAGTAGGTCGGGGATGTGTTAGCCTAGGTGTACGCGAAGTTTCACGAGAAATGGTTCGGAATCGAGCGAGAAATCGAACTCGCACCGATTCATTTGACACGCGTATCGGGTTTTTCGATACTCACTCTGTGGATACGATACGGACACGAGTTTGACCACGTGAGTACCCGAGCACGTCACACACATCGCGACCAACGTATTTGCCAAGTTTTGCGGGTTCTAGTGGTGTATTGTGCGTTTTGGCTCGTTATGTGGATTTTAGGTTTTTCGACATTCGAAATTGAATCGAATGTATGAATATTTGTTTTCTTGGTTTTTAACCAACAAATTCTGTGTTTATGACTCGTATATAAATTTTGGACTTGCGGGAAGCGATCTTTGGATTTATATCCTATTTATTTACTATTTATGTATATATTTTGGGTTTTCACTTTCTGTATATAGCTATATGTGTATATGTATATAGTTATATGTGTATATGTATATTGTTGGTAGGTTAGCCGAGATCCGTAACCTCAGTTTCGAGTTTTAATTCCTTTCAGGTAACCAACTGCCTTTATGTATGTATATATATATTTTTTTTTTGAAGAACCCCTTCGATTTATTAATGAAGGCTCAAAATGCCGAAGCCTGAACACGTATACAAGGCACAAAATGCCGAAGCCTATACAAGTATACCACCAAAAGGAAGGAAGAGAGGGAGAGACGAGTCAACCTCCAAGAGCTAGGGGTGTAGCCCAGACCAGAATGCTCTCAGACTGTAGGAGCACAGATTGCTCCGTTTACGGCATTGGCGGAAGCCTTCCCGAATGAGCTGGTCGGCTGAGTATTGGTGTCCTTCGTATCTCGCCTTGTTGTAATTTTTCCAAATCGCCCACGTGGCGGCCGCTGTAATGATCTGGTGGCCATGGGAGGCTGAACCCCAGGAAGCTGCGAGATAGTGGAAGCATCCACCACCCGGCACAATACTGTATTATTGGTTGAGGGTTCTCCAGATACTGCCATGCAGGCTCCCCTGACAGAAGATGTGGTCGATAGTCTCCATCTGACGCTCAGAGCAGCAAGAGCATGCTGATGCTAAGCTAATCCCAATGGTGTTGAGGATGTCGTCTGTTGGCAATTTCTTTCTAATGACTCTCCACATAAGGAAAGACCACTTCTTAGGGATACAGGTTTGCCAATAGTACGCAATGGCCTGGTACGGCTGCCCGGTTACCTAGACAGCGATTCTCGTCGACATCACCGAAAATGCCCCCGATGCCTCGAGCGTCCACCTCAGTGCATCGGCCTCGCAACCGAAACTTAATCCGCGCACTCGGATGCTATCCGTCGTTTCGTTATCGGACCATTCAAGAATCTTATCCCAGTTCCAGTCGTCAGAAATAAGGTTCCATAAGTCTCTAATCCTACTATCTCTCGGGGTCTCCGTGAGACTCGGGATCATGCTATTCCCAACCCATCTCTCCAGGAATGGGTCCGAATCGCCCACACCCAAATGGAGTCTCATCGCCGGCTCGGCAAGGTCTCGTCCGATAAGGATGCGACGCAAAACCGTTGAGGATCTGCTGTTGGATATGGCCATTGAAGGGTGGATGTGTTTGAAGTACCTGGCCTTCAAAAACCAACTCCATAAGTTGTTGCTCGTGCGGAGTTTCCACCACAATTTCATCGAGATGGCTTTAACGATGTGAGTGAGTTTAGTAAATCCCAGGCCCCCTTTGCCAGTGGAGTAAGCCATGGATTCCCAGCTAGCCCAGTGATGCTTGTCTTGGCCGTTGTAATGCCCCCAGAAGAAATTATAAAAGATCTGTTCGATCGAAGAAATAAGCTTCTTGGGCGAGGAGAATGCAGCCAGAGTATGGATTGGGATGGAAAAGAGCACGTGATTGATGAGGATCATCTTGCCACCTGGGGATAAGGTGGCATTATGCCACCCTTCAAGTTTCTTCCTGATTCTTGTGATCAAGTTCTCAAAGATGCCAACGTTGGATTTCTCGTACACTAGAGGACAACTGAGATAGTTGAACGAAGGATGAGCAAAAGAAAAGGATGTTAAGTTGGAGAGATTGATTGCGTGCTCTGTATTGGTGTTGTGGTGGGCGTAGATAACGCTCTTTGAGTGATTGATCTTCTGGCCGGAGCATCTATAGTACCTCTGCAGGATGTTGTAGACCACTGCCACCGCTCCTTCGTCCCCTGAAGAGAAGATGAGTAAATCGTCGGCGAAGGCCAGATGGGTGATGATAGGGCATCTGCTGAATGTGTGATAGTACTGGAAATTGGGGGTGTTGACCATGTTGTTAAGGTTCCTACTCAGGGCGTCTGCTGCTATGATGAATACAGTGGAAGAGGGAGGGTCGCCCTGTCTAACCCCGCAGTTGGATTTGAAAAACCCCTCGACTTGGCCGTTGATTACCGTAGAGAAACATGAGTTACTGATAGATCTCCACACGATGTTGGTCCAAGTTTTTGAGAATTCGAATGCTCTGAAAACCCATATCATGAATTGCCAATCCAGTCTGTCATAAGCTTTCTCCATGTTAATTTTGACAGCGATGTTGCCCCCTCTAACTGGAAATTTCTTGCAGGTGATTCACTCGTGGGCCAGCATAATATTGTCCTGTATGTTCCTCCCACGAACAAACCTGCTTTACTCCTCTGAAATGATCTTGGAAAGAATTCCTGCCATTCTGGTTGCGATGATCTTGGAGATGATCTTGTTGGTGAAGGTGCAAAGACTGTTGGGACGAAAGTCGTGAAAGGACTCCGGGTTATCTTTTTTCGGGATAAGGATCAGCTTGGCACTAGAAATGTCTTTGGGGTATATGGCACCTTCGAAGAATGTAATAGCCGCTTCGGTGATATCCTGCTTGATAATGTCCCAGCATGTGCGAAAGAATACCACCGAAAAGTCGTCCAGTCCAGGCGCACTGTACTCGTTCAGAGCCCACACAGCATCTTTGACTTCATGGGCTGTAGGGGGACGTTCCAACTAGACGTTGTCGATTTCATTAATGAGGAGGAAAATTTGATCAAGGAAGGATCTATCTTTGTGAACCGTCTCTTTGGAGAATAATTTGGAATAGAAATCTGTGGCAGCCGCTTGGATGCTCTTTTGGTCGGTAATGATGTTCCCGTTGTCGTCAGCTGTATGGTGAATCGATAGCTTCTGTC